>JAOPTO010002304.1:0-224145 GCA_033822845.1 Tetrapedia diversipes
ATAATTATCTATTCCTTGGGGGATTCTGTAGGTGTTCTTTACCTCAGAGGTGAACGTTAGGGAAGTTTTGTAAGATTTACGATTCTTCGTGGATCCATACGATTCGGAATGAGAATAGTGCAAATCACAATGTAGCTAATTCAGCACTAATTTTGAGTATAATTATCTATTCTTTGGGGGTTTCTTTAGGTGTTCTTTATCTCAGAGGTAAATGTTATTCGACGTTCTTTCAACGAGAAGTTTTATAAGATTTACAATTCGTCGTGGATCCATACGATTGACAATCAAAACAGTGCGAATCACAATGTAGCAAATTATGTGCTCAAGCGAATCGCGATGCACATCGACGAATATTAGCCTTGGTTACAGCGTTAAAGCTGGATTCGAGACTTCGTTTCAATGACTAAAACGAATGTCTCGCGCCACGCGCTCAAGGAGTTTCTGACAGAGAAACGACCCGGATTAACGCGCGCCACAATTTATCGAGAGTTTATCTGTACCGAGAGGTTCCTCCAAGCGTTCATAAATGTTTTAACGGAAGAGCAATACACGGGGATGTCAGGGGGAGCATGCAGATACAAAAGCGTACGAAAAAAAAGTTGAATAATGGACGCAAGCGGTTGTGTTCCCCGCTGGCCGTGTATCGTTTTTACCCCGCCCCGTCCCGGACCAACTTTAATTTCCGTTCATCGATTTTTCTAACCCGTGTTATCGGACGATTGTAAGTATTTCTTTTTAAAAAGCGTCCTTTATTGGACGCAGAGCGAGCAATTGGCTTTCAATATTATCTGTCCGACGGTGAACGCAATATGCGGTAAAGGGAATTTTCAAAGGAATCCCTCTATCAGGAATCTTTTAATATCCATCGGTTGCGAACCGTCGTAATAAAAATTTGTTCCGGCGTACTTTTCAACTTTCGACTCCTCTGCTCTGTCACGAATTCAAGCCGGGGACGTGTTTCTATTTAAAAATCTCTCCGGCGGTCCTTTCCGCCCGCTTCAAAAATAATCTCGCCCTTCGGGGAGCCTATGCGCGCGACCAGCATTCTAATTTAGTCGCTCGTCCAGACGCGTTTCTAAGCATCTCTTTATCAATTGTATACAGAGTACAGCATCGAGTGGTACAACAAATATTTTGCAAATAAAAATACAAAAAGTTCAAACAGTGTTAACCCTTTGCGTTCGAGAGGCGACCGTTAGTCGCCAAATGGTGGTGGTTTGGTTAGCGGCCAAATCGCAGATTTTTAAACTTCAGTTACTCTGTTTATTAGTCAAACCCGGACGCAAGTCATACATGAAAATTCAAGTGTATGACTTAATTAAACTAAACGAATTTTAATGTATTTTGAAGCCTACTAAATATTTTGCACTTGAAAATCTTTGAAGTTAATATTGTCAGAAGACTAACGGTGACTTTTCGAGAGTAAAGGGTTAAAGGACAAGTATCGTAATGTTAGTTTCACTGAGTCTTCGAAACCACCGAAATTTTCTGCCTTATAAACGCATAACACGGAAGTTTAATCCTTTAATTCGTTATATTCAGTGTCTCTGGAAAGGGATAGGTTTCGATGGAATTTTCGAAAGCGATTCGCTGAGTCGTCTCTCACACGTTTATCGTGCTGTTGTTCGTTAATCGGCGAAGCCATTAGAAAGCAACGCAAACACACATCAGCGTGCCTGTGCGCGTTACAGCTTAACGCGTTACTCCGTAACGTGGATGTCGATTTCGTAGCAGCCACGAGGTGCTGGTATATATACATGCGTGTGCTCAAAATCTGGAAAATAGGGTTGATCTCGTTCGAGGACTTGGTTCCCCATTTCGGTGACCCGATTCTACCACGTTCGTGCATACACGCGTGTACGGTATGCGTGCATACCGTTGTCGAGCACGCCAGCTATTCACGTCCGATGGCAACGACGTTCGTGTCCATTCTGTGCTAAAGCACAATAAAAAAAAAGGGATGAATCCTGTACCGAATCGTGTCTACCAATTAGCACGCTCGTAAATTTCAGAGCAGCTCTTCTTAGAGATTAGGATAATGGTTTGTTTCATTGTTCGCCACATGCTTTCACCTTTTTTTCTCCCTTTTCGCCGAATTTTCAGCGCGGCTTTCATGAAATCGAATATTAACGGCGTTTCGCAAAAGTGCGTGGAACGAATTTTTTTTAGCTTTCAGCGATTTTTTCACCGCGAAACTTGAACCAAAGTGGGACGGTTGACAAAATCTCGAGCAGTTTCACTCGGAAATTTGAAAATCCATTTCACCGCGTTGTTTGCAAACGAGTTTCTCGTCCGAACGCGGTGTTCGTTTGACGCGAACCCGATGCAGAGCCGAAAGATGCGACGCGATTAAACACGATAGGGCTCCCAGGGCTCGCGTTAAATAACCAGGACGTGGCCTGCATAATTGGTCACGTGTAATTGCCGCTGGACGCGTTTGTCTACCGCTCACGGACGCAGCCGGGCAGCCGGTATTATTTGCAACCGATGCGATGCGACGGGGATCCCTATTTAAATTCGCCGCGAAACGAGCGGTCTGGTAAACGGGCTCGATTGATTTGCCCTTGTGAACTTTCCAGCAGCCACTTTGTCACCGGATCGAATCATCGCAGGAAACACCTGTCGAATCGTCAACAGACGTTCACCTTCCTTGAATTTCATTTTTGCCAGGGAAAGTCGAGAAGCGATGCTCGATCGACAAAGATGTTTAAAAAGTATTTCTGTCTGTTAGAAATTGAATACAGAAGTACTACGAAGCACAAATTAACCATTAACCAGCTTTCTCATAACGTACTTTTCCACGGCCATTTTCTAAGAAGCCAAACCACATCTGGCATTTTTAAAAAGTTCGAAAACATTCAGAAACAGAACAACGGGGCTGAAGGATCCGGACGGGGTTGTAGGAATTTCGATCAATGGGTTTTGTCATAGTCTCATGATAAAACTCGCAAGGTTCGGTCACAGTTGTTCTTTCTCATCCTATATAATAAAGTATGATAATATTCTAAATAAGAGTGTACTTTATTTAAGCAATATAAAACTCCATTTTCAATACGATCATATTTATCTCCTTCGGTGAAGAGTTTAGAATTCTCCTGTAGTCTTATCCGGGAAACAACTTTACTTCGTTTTTCTAATTTCACGAAAGCGATTTAGACTGGTAGTAAAATTAATGCGTCGTTTTTCGCTGGCGAACTTGTGCTCGAATTAACCCTTAACGGAAGTATTTCAAGTTTACCTACCGCCAGGTCCAAACTATTTTTCATACGGAGAGAAAGTGTGTACTAAACATTTTTATATGAAGCGTAAGAAAATAAATATGTAAATAATAAAAGTGATAAAACGAATAAAATGATTTTTATTCCACCACATAAGTGCTATTGGACGTAGTAAGTTGAAGTGCCATCTCGCTTGTATGGTGGCATTGATACGTTAAGGATTAACCGTTTGAGTGCTAAGAAATTTTCTTGTATATATGCTAAAAGTGCGGGATGAAATAAAATATTGTTATATAAAAAGTAATTTTTAACAAATAAAAATTTTTAAATTTATCTCTTCATATTATAGTCATTTTCAGATAAAGTAAAATTTGACATGGTGCGTTTTGTAATTATCGGTGTAACACTTATCTTAAAAAAATGAAAATAATTTTTTTTTTATATTATCAAGGATCATAATTGAATGATATTAATACAAATTGAAATTAATATGAACGCAACCGCTTTCATTATAGCAACAAACAGCAGCGCGATCGCGCTTCGCCGCACTCAAACGGTTAAAGAAGTCAATATACACTTAATTGTACTGCGAATGTTATCGAACTCGCAGTCAGTGTACATTCCAATTCAGGCATCGTATTAATACCAGAGCTGCTTCCAATTTTAGCGATAAACGTGTTCGTATCAACGTCCTATCGATTAGTCGCTCCT
Source organism: Tetrapedia diversipes (assembly GCA_033822845.1). Classification (NCBI taxonomy): domain Eukaryota; kingdom Metazoa; phylum Arthropoda; class Insecta; order Hymenoptera; family Apidae; genus Tetrapedia; species Tetrapedia diversipes. The sequence continues at coordinate 3,930 of JAOPTO010002304.1, forward strand.
CCAGCCCCGTGTCTCTGTCCTTGGGAGAAACTTCGAACTTCTGTCTATATGAACGGCCCCGACCCTTTCATACCGTTAATAGTCTTCCGGCTGTGTTTGCCCCGCGAAAAGTTAAGTTTCTATAAACAGTTAATCGGTTTGTTTGTTGACCTGCCTTGTACAGCGCAAACACGTTCGAGATTAATCCCGACCGCACCGCTATCTCGGCCGAGACCGTTTCCGTGTAAATATTTTGTTGTTCAGGTCCCGATGGCCGCCGGGTCTCGACCAGAGGATACCATCGAGACGACTTGTCCTCGACGTCAGGCGAATTTGCATATGCATGCACGCAGCCTTTTGCTTTTACTTAACGAGCGTTCGTTCCATCGTTAATCCTTGACTTCCCCTTTCGTTCGACACTGTATCCTACAGGTCTAAACGCGGAAAAAGTCTTTATTTTTTTAACGTTTCAAGGACGGGATCTTTTAAAGAATCGTTCCATAAAAATTTCACACTCTTTTATCATTAATGCTGTAGTATTAATATTTCACTGACCGAGAGCTTATTAATATTTAGCTAAACGCATTATTAAGCATTGATTAAAAATTGTACTTCAGAAAAGTAGAAAATGCATTTCATGAACAGGTGAACAACACTAGTTCAAGACTGACTAATAACAAAAGTAAATAGAATCAATGGTAGCGCCTTTGTTATGTAAAAAATGGGAGATCTTCCCATTCGGTTTGACTAAGTGTTAATATTCAATCACAATTGTAAAATACTTCGAATTCAGAAAGAATATTGTTTATAAATATTAAACGAAAATTTAACGATTGTAAAAATTGGTGAAATGGATATTGCATAATGTTCATCGTTAAATCTCGCAAAGTCGCGCGACTTTGGTTCAGCTAATAAAAGTTCACCAACACGGTTCGTGAAGTCGGGGGTATCGCGATTGCATTGATGCGGATAAACAGGGTCTCGCTGTATTTTCGAGGGTTTTCCCCCGAGGAACGGGGCACAATTCGCGAAACAACAATCGTAAGAGGACGAAATCCTTTCGAGGACGGAATAAAGGTCGCGCGAGCTGGCTGTAATCGCGGGTATTACAACACGGTTACTAGACAATAGTGTCGCGCGTCAGCTCATCTCCGTGTTGCCGTAAATGAACCATGAGCCCGGCTTTTTCAGCCTCCCTGGCGTCCGCACACGTTTTTACGCGCCGCTTTAATTTCCGCGCTCTCGCAAGAACCGCCGGGAGAATGCTCGAGCGAATGGATACGAGCCAGCTGAATTGTACTGCATCCGGGATGAATAACGTCTATCCACTGTCGTGGAAACGTCTCTGAATTGTGAAATACTCATAACGGTACACGACACACGTTTTATTCAGATTATTTATTAGGCGATGGAAATTAGCTCGATGGTCTTCCAAATGATGAAAATTTTATTTACGGACTATGCGAAATTTAATTGGTTTTTATACTTTTATTCGTCAGAGTATATCAGCAGTTGTTTACTTTGCGATGTTTAATTACCTGCGTATAGCGTACGAAAGAGTCAACGAAATTAAACGAATATAAGTTATAACAAAGCTTAAAAGTTATGTTCGATATAATTAATAGAAAGAATAAGTACCGTTCAAAGAATTGTTCTTTCAAGTAAATTTCAAGTAAAGCGCCTAAAATACCAGGGAGTTATTGGGCAACAAAATTGTTAAAGCCGTCCCTGCGAAGGCCATGGTATTTGTAAATGCAAAGGTTTTGGGTGTTGGCCTGGGTCACACTTTTTCTAGATGGTGGCCTGTGGCCCAACGTGTGTGTCATTGCGACGAGGGATGCTTTTCAGATGTTTCTTTCTCTTCGGTTAAGGGTTCCTGGCTTGCGTTGCCCCCACCCACGGTTGGACCGAGGCAGTTGTGTTTCGAGTGGAATGACTGCAAGGCGATGCTTTTTTTTTGCCGCGGGTGTCAGTCCTAAACGAACAATCGAAACCATCGGCTGCGCCATCCTCGTGCCTGAGATAGCTTTGCATATATTTCACAAAAAAACATTCGCTGCAATCAACTGCGTTATTTAACAAAAATTGAATTATAATTTAGAACGCAAAGGGTCAATAATGGTTTCCTTCGAACTGTAACGGTGAACAATTTCTTCTTCAACTTCAATCCCACCGCATGTACACGCGTTACGCGATGCTTAAAAGCAGAACGGATTCCTGTTTCCATTTCGCCTACCTTGAACATCCGTCCCGGCGTGTTTCGTTTCGCTTTATGCAAAACGTTCAGACACGGGCCTCTGACCACGCAAGAACAACCGTGATTAATATCTCCGCCTGGCCAGGTAATAAGTAATAGCCAGGCCCGTTGCTCGACGCATGTGCCCGCGTGTACATATGTATGCATGTACGTGTGTTTACATAAAGCGATGCATTTCGGCCGGAACAGGTTGGAACCGGGAACGTATTCGCGTTCCTGACCGAGACACGACCCTGATGAAATTGCCTGTGCCCGTTCACCGGGGGGGATCGCCGACGGAATAGGATTCGTACCGATTCCTACGTGGTCCGGTTTCATAATCATGCACCGGGTTTCCCATTGGTAATTCTCTTTCAACGTCTGTGATTAATTTTCCACCCGATTGAAGATTCCTCGTCAACGGTGGCGAGTAGATGATTCGACGAACCTCCCTTATTTCCTCGTTTCGGTAAAATACATTTTCCCGATAGATTACTCAAAGACAGACACCCTTAGATTCCGGCATTTTCAACGGTGGTTAACTCTTTGCGCTCGATAGGTGACGAAGAGTTAGTCACCAAATGATGGTTTCGCAAATTTTCAGACTTTAGTCAGTTTTGTTTATTAATCAGACCCGGAGGTAAAATAGTCATATATGTAATTTTGGTATAAGACTTAATTATCCTAAATGAAGTTTAACATAAATTAAACTTAGAAAATGTAAATTATGAATCTTAATAAATATTTCGAATTTGAAGATTTTTGAAGTTAATATCATTAGACGACTAACATTCACCGTTGGGGAGCAAAGGGTTAATAATGTTTGTAATAGAAAACGTTTAAGTTGATTGGATTTTTTCGTTCGTTTCGTCCCCGTTGAAAGAAAAAAAGATTAAATAATTTAGAAATGCGAATATCGGCAGAGACCGCCCGTTGAAATTTCTTCTTTCTCCCTTGAAATAAACTGTGCTCGAGTGGCTGGATTTAAAGCTATCAATTGCCGCTAATTATCGGAAACTTTTCAAACTGAACGATTCCTCCGTTTCGTATCCTTTCAAAGAACCGTCCCCCGCAGCCGCGGCCCCAGTTACCGGATGTACCCGGTATTTATTTCGACCAAAGATTTTATTCGTAATTCCACGGTTACGCGACGAGCTCGCTCCGTGAAACGATATTCCGCGGCGTAAAGCCGCGCAAGCGGAAACACCGACGTTTCCTTCGAAGGATTCGATAACAGGGCACGAAGAACATCATCTCGCAGCCTGGACGTATCTTTTAACGCGTTTGCAAACGACGTCACGGAAATTGGGTTCGCGTCTTGCTCTTTATATTCGCTGCTCGTTCTCCCCCCCCTCCCCTTCTGCAAGGGATTACGCGCGAAAACCGGAGACAAAGGGGCCGGATAAAAGAACGGGAAATAGTCGAGGAGAGTTCCGCTTTTTCTCTCCGCCGGGGAAACGTGTTCCCTGTGCAAATTAAATTACTTTCGAGCATAGGCCCTGTTTCCCGCGCGATTGTTAAACAGATTACTGCGTTGCCCCATTGTATCGGTAACCAAGAAGGTCCTGCCGTTCTATAGCGTTCTGTGACGAGGAAAGGGGATGCGAAAGAGGTAACTCATTCGTTGAAACAGTTGATGGTTACCTGTTCTGCTGGTTTTTAAGGCGAAATATCCTATTTAGCATTTTGAAGTACATGAAAAAATTGAAATTCAGTTGCTTTGAGTTAGTATTATTGCTTGAGAAAGAATATAATTAATTAACTAGGCTGTTTCTAGATCTTTATGAAGGTTTTAATGCTTTCTCGACAGGTAAAATCTTTGAATACTTCAATATGTCTTGAAAAATGGGAAAGTGTAGGGTAGGATATTTTAACTTGAGGGGGCATTGCTATTACTACATGTGTAATTATCTGTTATACTTCTAAATCTTTGGATTAAAAGAATGTTGGAATATACTGTTCGATGAGAGAAATGTTTAGGTTTCCAATCGTTAGAAATCCTAATTCGAAGGGAATCAAACATTCCGTTTCATCGCCTTCGAAAACATTGGCTGCTCCCAGCTGTAGCCTTTTTCCCCCATAATACACGCGGCATTTACTTTCCTCGTAGCTAGAAATTCTGTGTCAAGGTCGACGGGCGAACCATTTGTGGAAAGACACTCGACCTTACTCGAGACAACTCATAAACATTTCAGCCGGGGGCTCCATTACGCTTCACCGACAGACAAATTTACGGTTCGTCGATCAACGACACTCTCGTCGATCTTTTTCTCTACATTTTCTTGCGCTTCGCCCGTTCTCTGTCGCGAAAAAGAAAGAACACCCTGTGAACCTTTTCGGTTACCTAATAAAACGTCGGGGAGTTGAAACAGGGCGCTCGATGCGGTTTCCTCTGGCAGATCACTCGTCCCGTGTGACTTGCACACTGCCAAGATCGGTGCCAATTATCAGTCCCGCGTGTTTTACCGTGCCGCCCGAAAGAACCGGGACACCGGGGTACTTGACCTTTGTTCCATTTACGGCGCTTCTGATGGGGTCGTTCGTCCGGGGCTCCAACTTTGCTTCAGAATACTTTTACAGGGTCGAGGTAATAATTTTATTTTATTTTATTTATAAACGGACCGAACCCGTTTACGCAATATGTATAGTTTTCGTGAAATCTTGTAGAATAACACAATGATCCATCAAACAAACAGTCCTGCTCTTGTATTCCTAGTTTCGAGAAAATAGTTTATGCGATAATTTTGTTAAACCACCGTTTTGCTATCGTTCTCGGAAACCTTCGCGTGCAGAACTCCTCTAAGATCCCCGCCAACGTCCATAAAAGAACGACTTCTAAATAGCTGGCCGAAGGAAAAAGGCCTCCCCAGTGCTGGCAGATTTTTCTTTTTCCCAAATACAGCGAAAGCTAAAAATACAACGGCAAAGCCCGTGATTCATCGGCGCTTTAAATAGAGGCTACGGTTTCGCGAGTGTTATCTGCCAGGGGGAATCAAACGTTTTGCAAGTTCTGGCAGCGGCAAAGATCTACATTCACGATGACGCTTTCTGCCCGCTCGGTCTCGTTCGACGTGCTCAGCAGATCCACGAAATAGCGCCCGATTCTTCACCGTCCCGAAGCTACGACGGATCCAGAGGTGGAGGGACAGTCGTCCTGGACGTGCCGCGGACTTTATTAGACCCGACGGTTCTAGGCGGCTCCTCCGTGCTGTCGCCATGGTCCACGAGAAATCTGGACTAATTAAGGCGGCGGCGTGCACGACGGCGCCCGGTTTAATCGCACTTTTCTCCCCTGGCCTCGCCATCTGTCGTGGCTGCAGACAGTGCTCTCTGTTAACGGCGTTAATTCTTCCGTGGCTGCGTGTACGAATCAGCTGGCGCACCCGTTAATTCACCACCCCCCCCCCTTCTCGCAGGCATACAATTTTCTGATGTCAGTATCGCGTTAACGATCCCCCCCGACGAATTCTGTCGGAGCTGAATCGTTCTTTTCTGGTCGCCGTCGAAAAAAAAGGTGGAACAGACGAAAGACGAAAAAATGGAGAGCCGTGTAGCTTTCGCAGCTCGATCGCGGATGAAGAGGCTCTAATTAAGTGTAATTAACGCGGATCGTCGCGATTCTTTTTTCTCCTCCCCTTTTTGAAACGCGGCCGACGAGCTGGCAAAAGGCGGAACGAACGCCACGGTCGAAATGTGATTTCGCGTTTCCGTCAGTTTCTCTTTATCCGCGAATATCCGGCGGAACCCGATAGCGTCTGGTTAATCAGCTCGCGTTCTCGTTTCCTCTCTCGTTTTTGCGAAACGTTGCTCGAGGAGCCCGGGCTCGTTTTGACGTTCATCTCGCCGGAGGCTGAGAAGACGACGCATCTTTTTCACCCTCTTGTCTTTCGTCAACTCCGCGACAATCCTCGGTGCTTAGACCTTCGACCGAACTAACCGGAGGGCACCCTCTTTGCTCTCCTCTCCATATTTCTATCTTCCTCGCGTTACATGCGCGTACAATGGCGGGCAAAAGGTTAAGACCGAAAAATTTCACTCACTTTACAATGTCTTAAGTTGTCCTCAAAACGTATATGACGGTTCTGAAAAATGCTGTACGATGGAGTAGTTTGAATTCGTTGAACAAGATTCATGGAAGCTTCTACTCTAACCCGGTTAGAAAAGCGGTTCCACGCTTTTGAACAACGGTGTACCTACATTTCCAACCTCGAATCTTCGACTTTCCCATCCTGGACGATTATTCGCGGAGACTCGGATGGGAACATAGCGAATCTAGCTTGCGTTGGTTGGCTTTAACGTTCAGCCCCGTAATTAATGAATGCAAATCCAGCGCCACGTCCGTTGCGTTCCAGTGCTCCCGTAGTTTTTGGTTCTCGCAGCCTGAAAGACAATGAACGCGTTTTCGCCCGGCGAACACTATAGCGACACGAAACATCGTAGTTCCATTAGTTTGGAAATTCTATTTCGATGAGTTCACCGACGTGATCTGCCTCGAAACTTCCCGCGTTTCTCCTCGTTCGCGTTTCGTTCGCACTCCTCTAGCCGTTAAATTTTCGTTAATCTCTGCTGATACCATTCCGTCGAATTTGTCTGCGATTCCGCGTACGAGTTCTTTGGATCCTTTCTTTTTTCTTCTGCGAAAGACGATTATTATCCGTCGAAGTGTAATATTAGGCGAAAACCGATTCGCGTCGACTTTTCCGTAAATGAACTCCCGCAAAGGATGTATTCCAGGCACGACGTTCGAAACCGCTCCTTTTGTTTCTTGCTGGTTGCTCGCTAGCGAATGCTACCGAGCTCCGATTGCAATGAACGCGGGGGATGATGGGGCAAAACCGGATACCTAATGTTTCTCGTTTTCTGTCGGCAAAACGTAGGATGGCGGAGGTAATCAACGCTGTTCTTTTGTTATTCGTTTGCGTATAGATGGATACTTTGCCATGAGTACATCAAAATTAGAGCGAAAAAGGATAATATTCTCCTTCCTTCGCGTTAATTTTCCTTAACGCTAGATTTACGAATATTTCTTGTGCATTTATTCCTAATATACATATACCAAGGAATAGGTATACATTATAGAGAATTTGAAATTGCAAAGCTAAGACTGAAATTGATTACGGTACAATTTGTATTACTCCATCAATAAAAGTCAACAAAACTTGCCAGGAGTAATAGTAATTATGTTTGCGAATTTTGTTCATGAAATCGCAAACCCACCAAATTGACGGATCCTAGTGTAATGTAAACCTAGTGTTAACTCGAAGAAGGATCGAAACTCATTAATCCGATTACGATCTATTCCGTTCAGAATTTTATTCTAATCACCGTTAACCCCATTGTGGTGTTCAGTTCAGTGTTCCATAATTTGAACATACTTTTTTTTAACATCACAACGGTAAAATCAGCGAAATGCTCGATATATCTCTAAAATCCAGGAAATCATCCAGGCTTCCGACTACGCGCGCCATAATTCGTGTGCACGCGTAAATTGCTCAATTTTCGGCGGGGATCGATCGTGCGCGGTTAATTATCAAGATTTACGCCCGAGGTCCGTCGAACAACGAACCAGTTACACGGATATTCGATGCGTCGTTCGGCCGCGCGACAATGGCTTCCTAATGTAACCGATGCCGGCATAATTTAGCCGATAGTGTGTTCCAGCCTGCAGATTTCGTCGAGCGGCATTGTGCGGTTACGTTTCGACGTAATTGACCCGGTGAACGCGAGCAGAAACTGCACGGGAAACTGTGCCGGGTAGAGGGCGAAGGGGTGATGGGGTGAGGGGGGAGAGTGCTCCTCCCAAAGGGCAAAGTGCACCGTGGGTTTAAACGCAACGGCGTTTATGCGAATGCAGCCAGGCCGTTTTTGCCCTCGGTTATCGGTTCGCGAACGGCAGCCGTTCCAGGAAAGGGTCTCAGGGACCGTGACGCGGGGGGAGGGGGTGGTCTTAAAAATTGTTAACGATTCCGCGGCGAGTGGTGCACGCGACGCTCGCTTCCGGTCGTTGATAGCTTCGCGGAAACCCTCGACGAGGAACGGGTGCAAGGAGTCGGGCAGACACTCGGAGAGACCTTTGAACTATCGATTGGTTTCGAATTTCGAAACGTTAGAACGATTCGATGGGTTCGCTGCGGATCGATCGGTAGGTTAACCCTTTGAGTACCTTTATGCACGCGCGAAAAAACCCTCTGAAATTTCTCTCAATATAACTATAACAATAACATATACTTATATATTCTACGACCCAAATTATACTCTAATATGTGAAAGTTTCTAAAAGAATACTTTAAGTTTGTCTTTGATAGAAAACATTTCCGGTAACACTGTAAAAACGGATAAAAACCACCAGTATTTTTGGTAAATGTATGGAAAATTTCTGCGATATTCAAAGGGTTAAATATAGTCGGCAAGTCTCGATCATCGTCACCGTCGCCGCTCACTTTTGTATACTCTGTATCTTTAAAGTTTTCGTCCAGTTACATTCTGAAAGAATCGACAAGAAAATTTATACAGAATTCGAAAGAATAGCATTTAGTTTGCAATTTTATCAAGTTTATCACAGGTGATGAACGATGAACTTGTGACTGAAAATTCTCTGCTTTTCTGTGATTTTTAACTCGGTATGGAATAGGTTGCGTTGTTAACCTTAATTTCCAACGATGCTTTAAAACTGATACCAACCGCGCTACACACTTACCACCCACGAGAACGGTAGAACGAACTAGTCCACCGCGTTCGTCTCCGAACGCGGACATTAATCAAGCGGTAAGAAGGAGAAACAAAAAACGTAATTGCTTCCCTCCAGCTTCATGGCGCCGCGACGTGCATCATCGTTGTTTCACGATTAACACGATGGCCGGGAGGGCCGCGTGCGGACATCTTGGTCGCGAAACGGGCTGATTATGAAGATTTAACAGCCCGTTGCCCGGCTCTTCCGGGATTCGTATCATTAACGTGGTCCTCGCAGGGAAACATTTTGCCCGATGAAAACGCTCGCTCAACGTTCCCGTGACTATCGACCACGACGATAATGGCTAGATAGGACAGCGAGGGGCGTGTTTTGCGTGCATGAAAATAGGAGAGCTTTTTTCGTTATTGTATGCAATCTCGAACGGCGACAAAAGGGTGGCAGAACAGAGATTAAAAAGAATAGTAATACGTACATCTTCAAGATGTATCGAGCAGACGGTTACTATACACGCGGGAATCAGTCGAAAATGTAAAGCTTTTCGTGTAATGCTTTATTCTCGCGAAAAACAAATTCAACCCTTTGACTGCTTATGGGCGCGTATATACGTTTCTGGCGAAAGTTATTCGCGTAAATTATAGACGCGTATATGCGTTTGAGAATTTTTTCGATCTTCCATTTGGAGCAACACAATTGCTAATAGAGCACTGCCCACGCGAACCATTTCGACCGGGAGTATTTAGCAGTGAAAGGGTTAAAGACTTGTAAAATACACCTACTATTTAATGACCCCGTCTGATCAATTTCACTGTATACTACTTGGCTTAGCGATCATACGTTAAGAAAATTGCTCAAAAAATTTACGCTTACCCTCATGTTTTGATCACAACCATTGAATACAACAAATGAAGTAGTATAAGCCAAAATTCGTCAGACGCTGGAGGGTAGTCGGATAAATCTTTAAACTCGATTATATCCAAAAGGAAAAGTAGTACGAGAAAATTTTACATCGCATTGTCGACTTATTCTTGGATGTAAAGTATAAAATCAGAGCGTGGTTGCTTGTCACCTTCCTGAAACACTGTGTGCATAGACGAAGAGAAAGAGCGAAACGGAGAGAGAAGGGGTGGTTCGGAAGCGCGCGGTGTAGAGTTTCGAGTGGGTTGTACGGGGTGGCGTGTGTGCAACCGCCTCTGGGAACGCGGCGAATACCGCAGTGCGCAGTGTTTATTCGTTTTAATTTTATTTCGCCAGCCGTAGACTTCTTGGCCGCGCGTTCGTCATAATTAAATAGGGTCTCCTCCCTGGCGTCTGACGCTCGAAGAAAAACGAAACAGCCGAAACCAGCTCGACCTCTTTCCCACTATTTGTCTGGCCTTCCTCCCTCCTCTGACAGGATATTTGGCAAAATTTCGGGGTACACTTGAACTCTAACCGCCGACTTGTTCCCACGTTTCCTCAACGCTACAACTATCGCCAGTTAAGGTATACTTATTTGCGATGAAGGCATCGAATTGAAAATTATATTTAATAAATACCTACTACGTGAGAAACAAACCGTAATGATTACAGTAAAAGTTAGAGTAAATTTCCAAAGATGATGGTATCACAATTAATTTATCAAGTTTCCGTGAAAAATTATAAATTGGTCGCTTCCATCGGTTTTGATAATTATAGTGGTAACGCAATGCATTCATTTTTGTCGCATCGGTAGTCTCGTTTAAATCTACGCTGCTGAATGAATTCAAAATTCTTTTGTTTGTATACTTGGGGTATTAATTAGTGAATAGAGAAATTTCGATTTCATTTCGAGCCGTGAATTTCGTAAGTGGAGTCAGGGATGAATTTTCATCACCAGAAAATTCCCCGGGCACAATAAACCGTAGATCATGATAAATAACCGGGATACGGGGAGCCGCTGGCATCAACCAGGTTAATTTTTAACCCCCTCGGCGGCGCAGCGAGATTTATCGCGCGCTGCCCTTTTGTTAAGCCGTGTGCTGTTGCGTACACATGTGCAGGGGGTTGGTTGAGGGGTGCGTGCACGCACGATCGCGCGATACTGTGTCGCGGAAAAAAGTAACTATGTTTTCATCGAAAACTCTTTTATCCCGGCCTCTCCGTGCAGCTTACACCGCTGTTCGTTTTTGCAAATCGAACGATTGCTATCTTACCAATGTCGCTGCGTGTTTCCTATTTTGTTTTTGTTTTTTTTTTTTTTGCTATTTCCTGGGACTTGGAAAGCAGAGCTAAAGTTTTAAAATCCCTTGAGCCGTTGGTGCTCTATGATTTTTTCATTCTGTGGTTAATTTAGAGTCGCAGCAAGCTTCATCGTTTTTGTCTTGTTTAATCAACTGCTAGCTGTTGCCCGCGATTTTTTCTTCATAATGCTCGCTTCAAAATCGGTGAATTTTCAAACAAACTTTCATCCCTTATTTTATCCCCTTGGTGTTTGATTTTCCAAAAATACGTTGAAACACGTTTTCTTTTTTTATTTCTAACCAAAAAGCTAAATATCAGTTTTCATAGCACTTGCTTCAAAATCGGCGGATTTTCAAACAACCTTCCAACCCCTATTTAACCCCCTTACGGGTGGAATATCAAAAGATCTTTCCTTAGCGAGTGCCTACGTCATAAATAGAACTCATTTCTAGATTCAATAGTTTAGGCTCTGTAATGATGAATCAGTCAGAGAGTCAAGACATGTATTTTTATATGTATGGATAGCAGTCGTTGACAGTTAACCGAACAAGTTGATTTTAAGCTAAATCACGCATCCGGCAAAGATGTGATTAGAATTTAAAAAAATAAAAAATGTGAACCCAGAGCCGAGAGTTGGACGCGTCGAGTTTCATTTAATTAAAGTTAGCCTTACCAAGGAGACCGCCGCTGTTTTCTCGCTAATTTTTTTCCTCCGCCTGCGTTGGTCGTGTTTCCGCATCAAGGGACACGTCCGGTCACCTCTGTATCAACCAGCGGACGTTATTCAAATTTATGCCGTTCGTTTCATCCATCCGCGCGGGATTCGAAGCGGAAACTTCGAACTTTCGTCGTCGCGTCGATACGATTACTCGTCATCGTGCTCGCCTTTGCGCCGCGTTTCGAAATCGCAACCCGTACCAAATTTTGACAACGGACTGTTTGAATGACTAGTAGATAAAGCGTACCACCGATCAGGAGCGAATCGAAAATTGGTAAGCTCCTTTTTACACGGTTAAAGGTTTCTTTGCAATTTATACTTCAACATCTCCATCCAGCTTAAGCAATTTAATTTACCTGAAAATGAACTGTATGTTTTCCTTATAGTAATGCGACGCTTGCTACACCACTTTAAGCATGTACTGTAGCGGACAAAAGTTTAAAACCAGAGAGTCAACAAAAATGAATAATGAGAAATAGTACAGTAAACAAATTTCGTGTTCTGTATCAATCAATAAGTATTATATTACCTTATTAACGATAAAAATGAATGTATAAACAATATTTATATACTATGGTGTTATATTTTATATTCTCGTCTCAAACTTATGTCCGCTACTGTACCCAACGAATTCTTCTGAACGTTGCCTAATATTCTTAATACTAGATTTACGAACATTTCTTGTACAAGGAAATAGGTATGCGTTATACAGAATTTTAAACTGCAGAGCTGAGAGAGATATAGATTATATTCGAATCACTTTAACAATTAAAGTTAACAAAGACTGTTAAAAATAATAGTGATTGTCTTTGAAAATTTTGCTCGTGAAATCCGAAACCCGTCAAATTGTCGGGTCCCGTGAACCTAGTGTTAAATTTTACTCCTAGGACAGGCGATCGCCTCGTTCGTCGCCTCCCTTTTCGAAAACCGTCGCTGTTATCGATAAATTTCGCAGCCAATTTCAATCAGGTTTAATATTCTGAGACAGTTCGAATTGCAAGTTGCGCAAACGGAGGAAATTCAGTTCCATCCGGTTGAATATCCCGCCGCTGTGTGATGCATCGCCTCGCCAACAGGATACGGTAAATCACTCGCCTATGCCGCCGCGACACTGTTACGTTGATTTCCAGTCGTTAGCGCGGTATTTGCAAAGTAGGATGCGCCCCACGCGGTCCCCTTGGACCCGTTATAAAAAAGGGGTCGAACAATGGTTGTTTTACAGGTGTCATCCACGTTCGGTAAATCATTACATGCAAATCATAACAGCGACCCGCTGTTTTTTCACGCTTGGCTTGCAGGGGCTGGCTTTTTGCCCCCCTCCAGGGGTTAGAACGTTAACCGAGTAGGGGACCGACCCAATTTTGACCTCGAGATTCGATCACATCGATGTTTATGGGGCTGGTTGCAACTCGTTCATGTTAACGCTATTCCTACCGACACTTCACGTATACCTATTCCTATCGCGACATTCTCACGTAAGACAGACTACAAATTTTTCTCAAAAAAAAAAAACAATGAAAGAAGAAGCGAATATTGAAAAATGTATTATACGTATATTGGAGAAAAAGTCTAAAGTTTAAAGGCGATTCAATTACGTTGCATCTATGAAATTCTAATTGAAATTTTAAAAACGGTCATTTGATCGGTTGTGGTAGGAATAGTGTTAATCGACGAGTGCTCTGATTATAAGTTTTCACGTGCGTTTCAATGTCCACGTATTCGAACGATAGATCGTTGATAATTAACTGTTTACACTCGAGAAGCGGCTGTTAACCTTTAAGGTGCGGCTGAATTGTGCGCGAGGCCTATTCCTTGGACGGCGGAGTTTGACGCGAATTATGCATAAACGGTACAACACTGCAATACGTAACGGATAACGCCGTTCTCTACGCGAGTACATTGGAATGAAATATTTGACGATTAAATTATAATTTTCTTCAAAATATATTACGCATACTTTAACTTTTACAATTCCCTATTTAATAATTAATAATACAATTGGGTATGTTATATGAAGAGATGATATCCGCGAAAGTCACTATAGTGGCGTGTCGATCCTAAAAGGTTAGTCGTCTAATTTTACTAACTTCAACGATTTTCGAATGCAAAATATTTACAAAAATTCACCTACATTAAACGTGGTTCAGTTTAGTTAAGTCGTATACTAAAATTTTCATATACGACTAATGAACGAACTAGCTAAAGTCTGAAAATTTGGTGACTAACAGCCGCTTGCCGTGCTTAAAGGGTTAAGTTCCGAAGAATTAGATGTTGGACTGTGTCAGGAATTGATACTTGTGAATTTTATGTTATTCGAAGATTAATCACGGTTCAAGGTGTCACCGTGCATAAATTTTGCCTGGTTTCAATTCTTCGTTAATCGATGTAGACGTTATTAATTCAGCGGAATTTACTTTTAGAAGGGTAACGAACGGGGTAATTCAGACCCGCTAGAAACCGTAGGGGTTCGAAAAAATCCCATCGAGAACTAATTACACGTCTGGTTGTTCATTTTTTTTTTGTACTCGTTGCTTGCATGGCCAGACACAGCGTCTCGCTTTTCGTTCTCGCGAACACTCTCCCTTAATTACAACAAAATTACTAATTACGCCTGTAGTTGGGCTGCAATTAATTTTCGGTTTATCCGAGCTGTTTAGAAGCGATACACGTGATTTTCATGTGTTTCTTTCCTTTTTTATTTGCCTTTCTTACTTATATTACGCAATCCATTAATATTACATTCAGCAATCAGACATTTTAGTTTATCAATTCAATAATACAAAATTTGATGAATAATGAAAAATAACTTCTCCCTTTCCTTCTGATAATTAAAAAAATTCCTAAATTTTCCTAAATATTATCGTATCCTATTTCAAGATCCTGAGTTTACATTTTAGCAAATTTTTCCAAAAACTTTTTAACATTTCCACGCGAATTTTCGAAATAATGCAGTAAATACGAATGCAATGGATTAGGACAATTGCTGTGATAGAAAGCTAAGCTGGCATGGTGTGTTCTGTCCGATTATTCAATTTTCAATCGTTACACTGCGATGAACACTATCACACGATAATCTCATTATCGTGTTACATTCTGTCCATTGCTTTCGGAACGGTGTACAGTTACACGATTTAAATACAATCGTTAACGTGCTACTTCCCCGTACAACATACTGTTCTGTTACAATTAGAATAATTTGGAACTACTATTTAATCCGTACCACCGTCTTAACCTTGCAAATATAGGCTTGTTAGACCGTAGTTCGCACTCTTCGTCGTGTTAACAGGACATTCCTCAACAGTAAACCTGATTTACTGCCCACCACTTTTCATCGAGTTCTCATTCTTCACAAAACTCAAATGTACTCTTTATAACATTTCTGTTGAGTTTCTCTTAGAAATAATAGGTTTCATCCTTCAAGACCCGAAGCACAAAATAAAAAGATACAGTACTGCATTAAAAATTTCTATCCATAATATCTGAATAAATTTGAATCTACAGTAGCGGACAAAAATTTTAAAACTACAAGACAATGTTTAACATAATTTTTTAGTATGCAAATACTGTTCGTATACTTATTTTATTACGGTAGAACACTATTTATTCATTAGCATAGAATACGATTTTTTCATTAATTGTGCTATTTCTTGTCAATCAATTTATTTGTTCTCTTTGACTTTATCTCACTTTATTTTTGCACACGCTTTTTATCGCTCTCAATCGACTATCGATTCCAAGTTACACCCGCTCATGCATACCGTTACTCGCTCGTACCAATCGTCGAAGACCAATCTCTCCAGAACTCGGGGCAACTTAATCTCAACGCTTTTCCATCGGGAAAAATGAACTCAGGTCCGACCACAGATTTACGCGAACAGAGTCTCGAAGCTTCCGAGCGTGACTGTGCGACTCGGAAACGTTCGCCAGTCGCTTCTGACCTCATCTTCCACCATTTTCTTCCGCGTCCTGACCTTTTCTCTTCCTCCGTGCCGCTTTATTCACCGTGAAATTCGTCGCGACGCGGCGGAACAGCCGCAGAGTAGCGCGTTTCACGCGGCAACGATTTACTTTCCTTCCGCCCGTGAGAAACGATGGCCCATGCAAGCCTGGGATCGATCCCAGTTTTTGTTCGCGAACCTCTTGCGTTCCTTCTCCTTTTTTTCCCGTTTCTTTACCGTCGTTAGCAGAGATTCGTACGGGTGACCGCAAGACGGTGGTGCAATTTTTCGACTGTTTAGTTTCGTTGGACTTTGGATCTTTCGCAATGACGAGAAGGGGGGATTTTTTAACGTTGAACGTGGCATCATCGAGTTCTGCGGTAAGGTGAGTAAACACGTTTATTCATAGACACCGGAGACCGTTTGAATGCGAAAGAATTTTCAGTGTAACTCTGACAGCAGTGATAAAATGTAAACTCCTCGTAAATTTGTCGATCATCGTGGTTAGTCATTTCGCTTTACTATGAAACGATGATGGACACAAAGTATATGATATGAAAAATGTATAAGGAACAGAGATGATCTTAATAATATGTGATACAGTTAAATTATTGATATTTATGACTTGGTAGTAATCTACGAAAAGATTAACCGTTAACAAGTGATAATTAGCACGAAACGAAGGAAGTATTAGTGATCCTTATTGAAACTATTCTATTGTGATCCTTTTCTTTTTTTTTTTTTCGGTGAATCAGGTCGAACGAAAGGCTGGAAAGGCGGATAGAATTCGAAAGCGATTGTTCTCGCGTTCTCAGCTCAGATAGCGTTTCAAAAGCAGTCGTGTAAGTTGGTAGTTAATTAAGGCAACGAATATCTCTCACGATTTCTACTTTGCCGTCGTTAACGACACTTTGTTCCTCGTGTAACATTGTCACGCCAGCGCGGAGGTGCGTGAATACCGATTTACTTTCCTCTCCCCGTGGAACGTGTGAAAACAATTACGTGAGACCAGGTCGCAACAAAGAGTCGAACAGTGCGCGATTTCTATTCTTCCCATTGCTTCTATTTCCTCGTGACACTTTGGTCTCCTTTTAAACTCCCTTGTTCCTGTACAGAACTGAGAGAATATTGAATATTAAAAATTTTAAATACTTATATTTGCAAGTATTCAAATCTTCAGATATTCCAGATTTTAAATACTTAAACTTGCAAGTATTTAAGTTTTCAGATATTCAAATTTTTAAATACTTAAGTTTCCAAGTTTTAAAAACATCAAGGTTTTTAATACTTAAGTATTTAACTTCTCAAATACTTCTTAAGCTTACAAATTTTCAGATCATTCAAATTTTCAGACCTTCGACGATTAACATTTCCGAACGTTCAATTATTCAGGATTTTACGTACTCGAGTTTTCGATTACTCGAATCTTTAATCATCGGAATATTTACGTACAGGTGATTGTACGCTAAAATATCAATGTCAAACTTCTCTGTCAACTTTCTTCATCCGGTTTGCAAGGTGCCTGTCGAAGTTCTCTCTCTCTCTCTTTCTCTCTTTCCCTCCGAGCTAACCCATGAATATTCTATTCGCGTGCTTTTGGGAGCACGATTGCGCAACGGAGAGCGTCGACGAGAACGCGCGACTTAAGGTTGCGAACACCGAATCACTTTCGTTCTCGGTTCCGGTTCAGGGTCCCGCAGCTACAACCGTTTCAGGGTCACCAGGCTTCAGGATGCGCTGCGCACAAGGAACTATTTAGGCGAGAGTACATCTCTCACGTTGAAACTGTATTTAACTCCGTGGCATCATTATATTTCGGTCGCTCGAAATAGTTGCGTCTAGTTTTAATCGCTTCAGGTGCTTCAGAAATAAGTTCGACCTTGACATAAAGCGCTGCTTCGACAAATAAAATGCAGTGGACGCATTTAATTTAATTGCTGAAAATGCCAAATTACCACAAAAATATCTTATTATGCTTTCTCCCCTGTTCTCCCAATGATCTGTTCAATTCTTTCTTCGTAGCTCTGGAGTTGCTTGATCAAGAACTAAAGCAATTAAATAAGACACGTGACGTTTCAGAAATTTAAAAATTACTGTATCTCTAATAAGATAGAGATATAACCTTTTATTTTAATATTAACGAAGCTAAAATTATTGAAGCATAATATGGAGCTCCAACATGAGCCTTTAATAATCACCCATGAAATAAATATGTAAGAATTTTAACTGTAAAAGATACAAATATATATATAATATCTACAATTTTAATTGATAATCTTTCTAAGATATAAAAATTTACTGATCCAAATAAAAGATTAATTACAAATAAAATCAATAATAAGGGTAGTGAAAAAACTACAGTACAAAATAATTTAATTTATTTAATTAAACGGGAAAACAAAACCCATAATAAATAAAATTTAGCAATTATTCGATAAAATCCAATTTCCCAATATATGGTTATAAAAAGAAATAATTATCACTCCTGTTTCAAATCAGAATAAGGATTCCTTAATGAATTACATTACTCGTTGGCCGTCTTGTACGAGCCGTGAGTGAAAGCACGGTAGCCGCCTAGGAGAGGATCGCCGCCGATACGTATTCGAAGCTGAGTAAATAATTCAAGAGTACTCTCCCCGAACACAGAAACCAGAAGAAACTTGTCCGTGCGCGCGGAAAGAAACGTGTGCGCCTCGACTGGTATGGTAAAAAGTTTCGAGTGGTATCCACCAATTACAGCATGATCGATGAAGTCACCGTACCGCGAAGAGATACGAGGTGCCCCTCGCGCTTTTTGCCGCGCTTTCACGTCGCGCTCGCGGCTAGAGCTCGCCACTTTAATTAAACGTAGTACAACTATCGATCGAGCCGGGAGAGCTGCGTGTGTGGAATCTAGCGAGTGGAAACAGCGAAGCTAACACAGGAATGCGAGCGCGGAGAAACCGCAGGCTGCTAGGGTCGAGTTGCTCGCTGCAGATGTGTGGAAATCCGGTTGGATACGGTCGCCCGATATGTCGTTGCGCTCGAAACTTCCAGTCGTGGTGGAAAACGAGTGCTTAGACTCGACCAAACCTAACCCGAGCTATTATTGTCCGTGCTGTTGGATACCCAGTAGTCGTGGAAAACGCGGGAGACCGAGGAATACCTACAGTAGCGGTATTTCTAATAGAAGGTTTAGGATGTTAGGATCTTGAACTGGGTATTAAAAGAGATATTAACGGCGATAAACTATTTATTAATACTCAAACAAACACGCAGAAAGATAACTTTGAATTACATGAAGAAGTCGCGAGAAGTGCAGAAGTGCCTATACTGGCGGCTAGCTGCTAACTGCTTTTTTAGGCGTTCGCATTTCGGCTCACGCCGAAAAGGGACGTTACGACAACCTTCCAGAAAAACTGGGAAAGGGGGGCCAGGGAAAATCCCTGGGACCATTCCGTTACGACGGCCCGATGATTTCGCTCAGTGCCGGCAATAATGGTCAGTACGCTTATTTTATCTACCCAGGTACAGGAACCTTTATACGTACCCTACAAAGGTTTAAGACGAGAAGATGTTATTGAACGGAATACCATGGTTTATAAATATCGTTTATATATCCATTTTGATTGTTGGTAAAGCAACATAGTACTTGTTGATTGGTACAAACCACAAAATTTGTTTGTGTGGTATTTCTTGTACGTGAATTACTTCATTTTCACAGACTCTTCAGTATTACAGCTTTGGAGTTACTGTAGGTATCCAGCTAAAATGTATTGTTCTGGTAGCCGGATTAATAGTATTAACCCTTAGCACTCCGTCGGCTCCGTTGCAGAGACATTGTGTATTTAATTATGATTACATTTCAGATACTTTGTCATTCACTTATTTTTCGACCTATTTTTATAGTTAAAGATAGCGATTACCACGTATCGTTTAAGCGTCGCAAAAGTAATTTTCCTTTTGGTCTTTTCATTTTACACAATTGTAAAAATTAGCATAAGAAATATTCATTTAGTACACTGATACATCATAAGTGGGAATGTTAACTTTAGAGTTATTCCATTAACTACTGTAAAGTTATGGAGGAACTGTTAAGACACCTATTGGTAAGGAAAAATCCTCGAAAGCAAGATTTTAGAGTGAAATGCGGCTGTAGTTACACAATAAGCTGTGCTACAATTCGAAAGCTTAAATGTGACCGCAACGCTGGTCCCTCTAGTGCGACCTCGTGGTCTCCGTCGCGAGCCATGTTTACGCCTCTCCGATATTCGCTATTATTTTAATCCGGAACGGTTCACCGGGAAATTACGAAGTCCGTTTTACGAGGCGATCAGCGGCGCGTGTTCGCGCCAACTTTATAACGGGGCGTAAAGAAACACGGGCCAAGCTTATGAAACCGTTACGAGGCAACCGTAAAGCAAAATGTCGTGTTGGGGGCACGGAAAAATGTCGAAGGAAGAGGGAACTGCATCGTCGTAATCGCGGGCGAATATTCAAGGAAACGCGGGTTTCCACTTCGTGGCAGAAGCGTGACTTCAGACCGAGACTTCTTTACGGAAACGGAAACGCTGAAGCGTGGCCGCTGTTTCAATCGAATTACCGTTCGCGGTCACGAGGCCGGAAAGACATCGCGAAGTTCATTCTCGGTCCGTTTCGCAGATTTAAGGCACTGCCTGGCCACCCAAGCGTGGTGCTCCCTTTTGACCGAACCAGAGCTGACTACTTTTTGACACTTTTAGAGAGAAGCTGGTTACCTAAATCCCTTTGCAAGCTGCGCATACTTTGCTCTTTAAACTGGCTCGAATGCCCCTCTTGTGTCGCAAACATTCCAAAACTTCATTAAAAAGTTACACTTTCTGACTTCTCGAGAAAAAACGTCCGCTTCGAGCTTCATTCCGTTCAACGGGCTGCTTCACACGTAAAATGTTAAATGTAACTTGGAATCAAGATGTATTAAATGTCCTACGATTTAATGCAAACTTGATCGACGTTTGTGTTACTTAGAAATTAATGTTTCTCTCGGAACATCTGTTGATAAAAACGGAAACGCCAATTTGCAACGCTTGCAACCAACCGATATCGACAGTCCGTCTACTCCACAAATACAACAGATCTACCCTACACAGACGAAAACACAGACTTCACTCAGGTTCATCTCTGACCTCTAAAGACTATGTTATAGTCACTTTAAATTATCCGAAAGAAACCCAACTGTACAACAAAATCTAACAGTAAAACCTGAAAGAACAACACCGAACCTGTCGCTAATGACCCTACAGTCGATGCGACGTTAAACTCAAAGGAAAAAGAAATTAATATTTCTCAGATAAATTAATACCTTCTTTCAATATGAAATTCTCATCCATAAATTTTCATCTGCCTGACATCAGGATTCAAAAGATTAAGGTCATAAATCTTCGCTTCCCCAATACATCCGTATCACACATGTCTGTTCGATGCCGTTTCAAAACCACGACGTCTAAGCTCTTCTTGCATATTCAAAATTGAAGTTCACGCCGTTCGAATTCGTGTCAATTCAACTCCAACTTCCGGTACCGCCGCAAGTTGTCCCCGTATCTCATGGGCCGCCCTCGTTGAAGCCTTAACCCGTTCCAGCCACGAGTCATTAATTACGCGATCACGACACGCGATATATAATCGATCTTTCCGCTGTCCGCGCGGATCGATCGGCCGCGTCCGGTTAATTGATTCTGTCGGGCGCTCGAAACTGCACGCCGCTGCGATAATTATCGCGCGCTTCGCTCGCGCTTGAACACCGTGGAGGAACATAGCTGTGTCGGGGGCAGTTTTTCCCGGAAGGGGCGTTCGGCTCGCTTCCGGCCGCTGAAAAATGATGGATCTCCGCTTTTAATCGCGTTCGATCAATTTCGCTCGCGCTTTAATTGGACGCGACGGGCGAGTCACGCTGACTAAACGGATCTTCCGACGATTATCCTTCCTGTTTCATTCGGTGGACGCTGTTGATTGGATCCGGTGGATGGTTGAATGGTGCGAGATCTTGAGAATTTGGTAAGTTTTCAGCTTTCACTTTTCCAAGAACAAAATTAATCTGCTTTACTTGTCCATTTTTTAAATTAATTTCTTATATTTTTCTGAAATTTATCCTCTCTTTCGATGGAAAGAAAAAGAAGAAACAGAAACCAGAAAGTTGAAAATTGTTTCTTTAAAATTGTATAAAATTTCTTAACGAACCACAGGTGGGTCGATAAAATTAGTGTCGGCAATTTCTTAAAGTATTAAATTGATTAGAAAATCGTCGCGAAATTGCGCACGATTCAATAATAATAATAATAATAATAGCAATAATAATAATAATAATAATAATAATAGCAATAATAATAATAATAATAATAATAATAATAATAATAATAATAATAATAATAATGTTGTGTTAACGGACACAGGTCTTTTGTTATTAAAGAGAAAAAATAGCAGCACATGTTTGAACATACACAAAAATAACGCTTACAATATATTACAGTACATTACATTATATTGCAAACTATTAAACATGTTTAGCAGAGAATTCTTAAAAAGTTCTAAACTTTTATTTAATTCGAAAAACGGTTCCATGGTTTTGGCCGGCAGTGTACGTCCCTGGTCATGCGACACCGGGGCATAAGCGTCGAATGCATAGTGATCGCCTTATTTCGGTCCGGCCAGCCGAATCTTGTCCATTACCCTGCTGTTTCCTCTTCCGGCCGCTCGAGTCGCCCGGCAAAAATTGAAGGAAGCATGCAGGGGATTCCCAGTGTAGCCCGTGGGCACAACGGGAACTCTATTCGCCATATGGCGGATCACGTGTGCCGTGCTGCCTCCGAAAATACAAACGTTTCGCTTCGTTTTTTTTTTTTTTACCGTCTACGTCCTCCTTGCTCCGGAAATTGCTCCCCGGGAAAACTGCCGCGACGGAGAAGAACGAGGGGGACGTGTACGGGTACTCCAAAATCTGAGCAAATTCCGCTACAATCTAAGAGATTCGCTTTATGGAATTTGAATATCGTTTTATTCGCTGAGCATTACGTTTCTGTCTGTTCTGGTTGCTTTTAAACATCAGATTTGTGTGTTTGCACGGTTTGGTAACGTTGCTTTAACCGTTTGAGTGCCACGGGCCTTTCTTGTTTCCCGATCGAAAATTGCCGAGCAGCGCGATAACGCTTGTCATATTCCGTGTCCAAAAATGCTAAACAGTTGGATTTCGCTGTTTTTAGCTTACATGCAATAAATATTTCCTACAGTTTGGATTTTATCCGACATTCTCCTGAGAATAAAATTACTCCAATTTTATCTTTTTTTGTTTATGACTGAAAAGTCGCGCATCGAAGGAAACCAAGTCTGAGAATGTTAGTTAGAAGACTTGCGATCGGGCTGAGAACAGTCAAAGGGTTAAATTCCATAACTGTTCGTTGTGTACACGTCTCGTTTAAAATCGATTTGTGGACTGTTTTTGACGGAGAACGTCTATAAAACGATCTGGTTCGTATAATTTTTCGTTTAACAAATTTAACCAACATTTCCTTTGAAACGATGAAATGACACTGCATTTCGTATAATTAGTAGATGCGCCGAAATAATAACCCTTTGCACTCGAGAGGTTACTGTTAGTTGTCTAATGATGCTAACTTCAAAAATTTTTAAATTCGAAACATTTACTAAGATTAGCCTATATTAAACGTCATTTAGTTTAGTTAAGTCGTATTCCAAAATTTACATATACGACTATTTAATCTCTGAGTCTGACTAATACGCAAACTAATTAAAGTCTGAAAATTTGCGAAACTATCATTTGGTGACTAATAGTCACCTTTCGAGCGCAAAGGGTTAATTCGTCGAGAGCTATCCGCGTTCGGTGGTTGCGATTACGAGCTAGATGCATAATTTAGGAAGTCGCGCTGAAGTAATACGTGACACAGCCCAGAACATATCGAGCCATTAAGCGTTCGATCGATCGTCGAGATCGCCATGAACAATTCACGTTGCAATTCTGCGCAACGTTTTCTGTTTTCCCCCGGCAAGCCGACGTATTGTCGAGAACGGACGAATTTGTCTATCGATCAAGCGTAGAGCTGAGTAAAATGGGATAGAATAATTGAAACGGGTGCGGTTAATCGCGAGCACATTCGACTAGTATAAAAATTCAGGATGTACCCATTGACGGTGAATAAACGGCACAAAGAAGTGAATTTTCATAATAATAATAATAATAATAAAGTTACTATTGACAAGAAATGATACTCTGTTTCCTCGTTCAACGAATATCTCTTTGAGACACAGGATTTCAAAGAATAATCTATTGATCCATATTGCACAGAAATTTTGTTGCATTTTAAATTAAACAAAATTGGTATATTTTTATTAACAAAGGAATTACATAGTTTTAAAGCATAACAAAATAGTAATAATTCAATTGAATTTGTTGTTATAGAATGGGACTTAAATAGTAGACTTAAATGCGGATATAGCAATATTTCGAGGTGGGTCTAAAAATGTCCCACCAAGCATTACCGTGCATCGAAAAGGTGGGACATTTTTAATCCCATCGTGCCCCGAAGGAATACGAGGAAACGCGTGTTTAAAATATCTTGATATTCTAACTATAAATTAGCGTAACTTTAACGTTCATTTTCCCCCAACACAGGATACAAAAACCGAAGGCATGACGGGAGCCTGACTGTTTCTATCATTGCTTGTCATCTGTTTCAAATACCTATTTTCCCCCAGCTCTGATCAAGCTCCGTTCTAATCCACCCCGCAAGACACTGCGCGTGGATCGAGCACAAAGCCTGCTTTGTGTCGCTGTCCCGTGTCGTAAAACTTTATCTCGCGCCTCCCGCTTTTTTTTTGTCTCCTACGCCCTTGGCGAATATCGGAAGCCGGAGACGGGGGGTCGCATGAAATACGACAAAGCTCCATTCGTGGCCGGCGAGGCGAGAGGAATCGCGACGCGCGGGAAAATCGAATCAAAACGATTCCATCGACCAGACCGAGCGTGCACTGTAAAGCTCGGATTCCCCGTCAGCGTCGAACACGCGAGTCTCGACGTGTGCGCGAGCACCCTGGTGCTGAAACAGGCGATCGCCGGATGTGTGTTCGTCGAAAATTGCTTGCAGGAGAACGGGAGCACGTTTCTTCTTTGTATCGAACTAAACGTGTCCGACACTTATGGGAAATCCTATCTTAGCCGAGGTATTATAGTGTTTCCCTAACGTTCTCAGGTTTGCTTCGATCCTCGTTAAAAATAGTGGAGTTTAAGCTAAACGTTCTAAAATCCTAAAGTCCTAAAATCCAAATCTTACAATTAGGATTGGGTTTGGGATTAGAATGCCAACGTTAGAATAAGTTTCGAGTTTTGAAGAATTTAGAATTTTATTAACCGTTTGACTGCTAAATATTCCCGGTCAAAGTGCTCCGTGTGAACTGTGCTCTATTAGTAATTGTATTGTTCTAAATGGGAGCGAGAAAAAATTGACAAACGCATATTATGCGTCCATAGTACGCGTGAGTAAATTTTTCCAGAGACGCATATACGCGCTTATAGTTCAAGCAAGTAGCTTTCGTCAGACGCGTATGTGCGGCCATAGCAGTAAAAGGGTTAAAATAGATTTAAAATAGACTGATATAAGTTGCAATATACGCTACAAATTGTGAATGGACACCGCTCTAATTTCAAGCTCCGTACACCTGAACGAAACAGACATCCCACATGCTGGATCGGTCAATCACAGAAATTAGTCGGTACAGTTACGTCTGCCAGAGCGTACAATTGTAACTGCAGTTTCGAGTGTACCGTTCTGAAAACTATAATGACTACATCGTACCGTTCCGTGGCTCTTTACGTCCTCGAGTAATCACTGTTTGCTCCTGCGTTCCCGGACAAGTCAGTGTCACGCAACCTGTAATTTAGGAAAAGATTCTCGAGTTCTTCTCGGTTGGGAAACGATGCAGGATGAATCGATAGAGCGTAACAACATTTTCTGGGACGTTGCACCGATCTTCCTGTTCATTTTGTTTTTCAATGGAAAAAACACGCGGTTTATCGCGTTGCGAAACGTTCATAGAAACTCAGGGGAATCGTAGTTTCAAGTGTGCACGCCGCACACATAAGTTGTTCCGGGCTGATGGAATAGTAAATCAAGTCTTTCTTGCGGGACAACGCACATTTTATCTCGCCACTCGGGTCGTGAAAACAAAGCCTCTTCTAAAAAGAATCGTTTCCCCGGTCTAGACGCGTTTCTGTAAAAATTATCATTCTTTCTTCTCCAAGTTTCGTCGCTGTTTCAGCTGCTTGTCTTGCCGCGAACGCGTAAATAGAATGATCCTGAGAGAATGTATCGTCCCTTGAATACGAAAGTTGCGAAATTGTAAACGTGAAAAAAGTAATTCTTCACGAGACAAGAATACCACTCGTACATGTAAATTTCACCATGAATTTCACTGAATACAACAATTTTATAACGCAACCATACAATTAATTGTATATATAATTAAAAATGTACCGTGTAATTAATTTGTTGCAAATAATTATTCTGGCATAAATTCTCAAAGCATTAGTACGATGAATTTTCGAGGCACTTGCGACAATATTTTTTTCTGAATTAAAAAATTAAATTTTTGCGTTAGGACAATAGTAGAACAGACTAGTAGACCGCGGTCGCAGTAGAAGCGTCCTGTTACTGGTCAGACAAGCCGGCGACCGATGCATACTACATATACAATTTTCATTCTGGCTGTTTTTACATATCCAATGATCTTTAAATTTCATCTGCGACGTTTTGACGCTAAAAATGGTGGTTAATTAGGAGGTACAGGCTCGTTTGATTCACGGTCGATCGATTCGCTGAACGTAAATCCACTGGACGGTCCACGGCGAACACGCGCGAATCGCCTAATCGTTGCACGCTTTTGACGTGAAAAAATGGCGCATGTCTGCCGAATTATATCGCTTAAGCAGTGAATTAATCTTCCGTCCCTTCGGGGAGTTCGAAAAAACCGTAGTAAATTCGTTGTGCAGTCATTTCGTTCGCGCGCTCATTTATTTTCCTTCTATTTTCGGCGCTCTTGCGTTTCTTTTTTCTTCTTCGTTAATCCTCCCGCGCAGCGGCCCCGGCGGAAAACGCTTTCAATAAATTCCTGGTGGCACGCGAAATTATTCGGCCTTTCCTCTCGGGACCGAAATCGCCGGGAAATTTCGCCCGGAAATATTATGCGGCCCGCGTTTTCGATTTTTCATTAGAGAGCAGCGTTCCCGGCGAATCGTTATTGAACGTTGCGCGATACTCGAGCATCGAATTATACGTGGTCAGGTATTTTTGTTTAAATATCGTTACTGCACGGAGAACCTGTATTAACGTTATCGAGAGATCGCGATCGATTGGACTTAGTAAAATTCCCATTCCGTTATTCGACGCAACACGTTGAGCGAAGTGTTATCGACCGCGACAACCTTAATCTTAATTTCTAAGGTGACGTATGGTCCCGGCTATTGCGTTGATGCCCTTCCTTGATAATCACTTCGATTTTTTTCTACCACGCTTTGCTGTTTTGCTGGTACGCTTCTTCGTTTATCTTCTTTTTGCTTCCGTCAGTGGGCGAAGGTCAGGCGGCTTTTAAAGGTTCGGAAAATGGGAGGTGGGAAAGGGAAGTGGACAATTGGAAAATGGAGGAGGGAAGTTGGGAAAATGGAATTTATCGGCAGAAGGGTGATGATCACCCAGGGGAGATACACGATGGTCAGGCCCAGGCCCAGTGGTTATAAACCAGAACCAGTTTCCATAATACATATAAATAATTATTAATCCCTATTACGAAACACGCCACTGAAAACAAGGAAAAAAGAAATCAACGACAAGCAGACCATCTGGTACACCTTCCTGCTGGTCATAAGAAAAATGGAGATGTTCACCTCGACGCGTCCCGTCGTCGAGCGCGATGATCCTCTTCGACCCATATCATCGTCCAGGGCTTCTTCGTGAATTTCTCTCAGTATATACACGCGGCATAATCCGAACGGGGTTTCATCGATCGAAGGGTGCATCCGGTAGACCGGGTAGCCTCGATCGAACGGATAGCGCTGATCCAAGTCGATAAAGAAGCAGAGAAAAAATGTTGGTTCACGACGATGGGCGGGGTAATCATCAAGGCGTGTTGCACGGGGTAAGTCGGAAACGGGTGGTAGTACGCCGACATCGGAGGCTCTTCAGGAGGGTAGCGTCGGCAAGGGGGTGGAATCTCTCGAACGGAGCAGCTTATTGAATGCGATATTGGATTTTTGCCGACATTATGACCCTCCAGCTGATACCCGACCGCGAAACGACAAGGGAAATTTAAAACTCGTCTCGTCACGGCCAACTCGCAGCCTGTGCTAGGGGTGGACACCGTGATTCGGGTTAGTTTGCTCTCGCTTCGACCGTGGAACAGTTCTTCGTCTCTAGCTATCGGGTTCTCATCGAGACACACGAACCCAGAG
The DNA here is from genome assembly GCA_033822845.1 of Tetrapedia diversipes. Lineage (NCBI taxonomy): Eukaryota > Metazoa > Arthropoda > Insecta > Hymenoptera > Apidae > Tetrapedia > Tetrapedia diversipes. The sequence goes on from JAOPTO010002304.1 coordinate 32,160, forward strand.
TCTCGTTTTCGTCCTTCGCGTTCCCATCACGTTCACGGGATGTACTTTATCGCTCGTATCTCCCGACTTTATCGGTGCCAGCTGATGGTTGTTACATGCGCGCGCACGCTCAATGTGGCTGCGACGTTATTTTCCGTTGGAAATGAAGTTACGTCGCGGTGGCGGATTTCTTCGCCGATCTCTGCGAGCTCGAAACGATCTTGTCGCCGGCAGATGGTGCATCGGGGACGACAAAGGATTCGTTCTTTCTGCAACGATGGGACGCGATAGCTGCGTTCCACTCGCACCCTTCCGCTCGAACGCCCCACGGGCTGTCTAGGCTGATATGATTAATAACAGAGCGTTCACGTGTACACGGTGTGCAACTGCCGTTGGTCTTGTCCGCGTATAAATGATTGTGCAGGCGCGTCGGAGCTTCCCGACTATGCTCGCGGACGGGTGTGTCGGGGAAGGGAAACCGAACATTGTCAGATTGGCCGCCATTGACGAGACGCTGAATGCATTATCGAGTGACAGTGGCGGCGGATCGTCAACTGTCGGAAAGGAAACAGCTGGAGCGACAGAGGGAGACAGGGAGGGTACAGAGGATGGATAGGAAGATAGACGGAGGCAGAGTTAGGGTCCCTTCGAAGGGATGAGTTATGTGTTTCAACAGCAACGTCGAAGCTCGGGCAAGCAGAAAGATCGGGTTTCGATCTCGGTCACTCCGCCCGCAGTTAACGTTTGCGGTGGCCGATCGCTACCACCGAATGGATCGTTGCGAAATAACTCGAATAGCGGTGGGATCGTTACAAAATAGCTGAAACGGCAGGAACGGTCGTTACAAAATAACCGACATACCTTTGGCACGGTGAAATTTAGAATCGCGCAGGAGGGAACGTATCCGAGCGAAACAATGGCGATCCCGAACTGCCTCTTCATGGGTTAGCTGAATTTCACTGGTTTGAGATAACATTTTGAAATGTTACTTCTGGCAGTGTGATTAATCAGGCACGATATTGTAGGAAATTTTACATTTATTTATTTAGTAAAGTGAGATGATAGGGCTCAGGCGTGAATAAAATAAAGTCGAGTGCTTAGAATTATTATTAATATATATTTAAAACAGTTTGATAGTAACAACTTAAACGACTTTTCAACTTAGCAACTACGACGTTCTTACTTCCTTCACAATCACACTCTTTCTGCTTCGCGTTCCTATTTTCTCCGTCATATATTCTTCCAAACACTCATTTCCTTTCATTCTAATTCTAAACCTTTCTCACTCACGTTCATCCAAAATTCCTCAGTCACTCAGTTTTCTCAAGTGCTCATCTTTCGCACGTTAAACACACTTGAGTCCAAACATTCTACGTTCACACGGCTATCGCTCAACTCAAACACTCTTCACATTTTCCTAAACTCGCATCCACTCGATCGCATTTCTACGATATTTTCCCCGAATAAGCAAATAAAATACGGAGACAACTCAGAAACGTCTCCGGACATCCCGATTCTAAAAAATTGCGCTTCTTTCCCGACAAAATTCCTCGACGAACCCGGAACCACCCCATGTTCTTCATCCCCCTCTTGTTCCGCTAGTCACCGCCGAGCTCGCCGGTGATTTTTCATAAGGATTTCATTTCCACGGCGGAACGAAGTGGCACCGAGGTGGCAAGGGGTGCTCGTGGAGTGCTCGATGAGCAGGGGTAGGAGAGGCGGCGTGTCAGGCCCTGTGGAAATTGCGAGCTCAAAGGAGGAACATCGCCGCAATATTGTTCCTGGATCACGTTTTCTACTCGGCGAGAGCGGGGCGATTGATCATGTTGAACATCGACGCCGGGACCGTATTACGGGGACGTGCTGCCATTTTTCTTCGCCCCCTTCTATCCGCCTGTCCCGCCCGTCCGTTCGCTCGTGGAACTATCTGCCGCGTCAACCAACCAGCGTCCGCTTCGGTGTTTGGTTTTGTCAACGAGCGTGCTCCCGGTTATATATCGTGTGCCTCCTCTTATCTATGCGAGGCGCGCACTTTTAGGCGCCCCCATACGGCCCACGGTCGTGAACGGCCGTAAGGGTGCACGGGGTAGGTAAGGGGTTGACTTCGTGGAGTTAGTCGAGTTATTTTAACACCTTGAATACCTTGCCAGTTTTACAGGGTTTGCCCGTGGCGCCACGATGAATTTTCTATTATACGATACGTATACTGTTGAAATATTACCTACAACAAATAAGTTGCAAACGGTGTACAACTATTTTTAAACTTTTTGCCCTGCATTAATTTCTTCACATGTTTGCATTAACGATGGTAATAATGAAAAATTGATTGAAGTATTGTAGAGGTGCCGAATTTGCCATAACGTGAGAGAATGGATGAAAGTGAGGGTGAGTGTGTGTGTGTGACGTTCATCGCTTGTTCGTCGCGAATGTTCGGTCCTGGCGGGTAGCGTAAGTGCATGGAAAGGAACCTTCTCGAATGTTCGATGACGGTTTACCCTAATGGGTAAAAAGAACACCTTCTCGAACATTCGATGTTGGCAAACCCCCACCACCTGTGCTAATGCATATAAAAAGAGATGCATGTCCGCCGGGCGACATTCATTAGAGATTCATTAGACGGCATTCGACGACGCGATTATGTATGATTTATCAAATTAGTATAAGCCTGCGTGTACCTGTCCTAGAGTATTGACATTTGTCCAAATTATGTATTTCTACCAATCTGCCACATCCCCCCTCTCCCCACTCCGTGACCTCCGTGGCATTCAACGTGTTAACCTTTTTAGTACTCGCTAAAATGACGTTGGTGCTCGAGGTTTGTGATTTAAATTGCTAATAGCTGAAGTGGTCAATTTTGACTGTAACTTTAGGGGATAAAGTAACGCTACAGATAAAGAGAAAAGAATGTTGCCACGGCCTTTTAAATAATCAGCCAATGCTAACTTGCGGCTATTTTCATTTCATTTTCAGCCGCGACTTCGTCGCTCTGCGTTTTATGCGGAACGCCCGAAGTTTCGAAGCTGATTGCAATCGCGTTGTAACAGTAGGCGAGACCCGAAATTATAGGTTTTGTAAAACAAGACGCGGCGAACATCGCGGCGGGACCGTGTTCCAATGGCTCGTTAAAATTATTTCACCGCGGAGTAACGCGAGAACCGCGCGCGCAAATGGGAACGTAATAGCGGACACGCGATAACCCGAAGCGGCGTGCGTGTTTTGCGGCCGCGCCTCGTTATCGTGCCACCAATAATCGCGATTGATTTTGCTCGCCGGCGACTTGCGGTTTCGCGCTCCGCGAGCAAGCCAGTTACCGCAGAACGTATCAACGATTCCTCGTTCGTTCGTCAATTTCCGTGTTACCTTGCTCGAATTCGAGGACGCGTTTTGACAACCGAGCGAGAACATTTTTAACCTTTTTAGTGCTGTGGACGCGTATATGCGTCTAACGGAAGTTGCTGGTAGGGACTATGAATGCGTATATGCAGTTGTCAATTTTTGTTTTCTTATGACTTTTTCCGTGGCCACACATTTCGGCGTTAACCTTTTAATGTCGACAAAAATATGCATTTGCCAATTTTTTCGATCTTTCGCTTACTACAATACGATCGTCAGTGTACGAGTAACAATACTTCGTCTCCAACGATAGCGTGCCGTCCTTTCGAAGCGCTTAGGCCAAGAGTATTCAGTACTCAAAGGGTTAATAGAGTCACCTCGGAAAACTGTTATTGTTCGCTGAACGATCTATCAAAACACGAAATATTGTTCTGATTGGTATAGACGAGGGATTAGTGTATCTCGAAACCTTCCCATTTTTGATAATTCACCTAGCACAGCTAAAATTGCTGATAACACTTAGCCAACCGAATGGGGAGCTCTGCCATTTTTTCCTCTGCCGGTTGATTCGGTTTACTTTTGTTATCAGTTAGATATTTATTCCGTGTCGCTTGAATCTTCTTCGAATGCAATCGCATTCGTTCGCAATAAATCGTAGCGAGAATCGTAGGAATTTATTCGCGGTTTAGTTCCATCGAAGCGTCCTATCGTCGCGACACGCTGACGAAGCAACGCGTACCTTAGCACGGTGTCGCGTGACTATCCGTTCCCGCGGATAAATTTACACACGGCTTCCCGTGTTCATTCATAAAGCCGCCAGCAGGTGTGCCGTCGTGTGTGTTGTGTACACAGACACGGTGGCCGGCGAAGTCGGCACAATGGAAACAGCACGCGGCGCGCGAAAGCGGCCACCGTTAATAGTAGTAAAATGAAACTTGCCTTTGGCAGCGTGAATGAAAGACGCGTATGTTTAACTCTAATCACCGTCGGCAAACTCTGGTTAGCTAATCGACTGTGTACACACGTGCACATTGGACGGACGATGATGGCCTCTCGCGTTGTTCGACGATCGTTCGACCGTTTCGAGTCCCTGCACCCGTGTGCACGTTAATGATGACGTCTCCTCGAGATTGATGGCACTGGAACGTCGAGCACGCGAATTGATTAGAATTATCTTGCCCGGCTACCGAGTGCCTGTTCCCCTCCGCTCGCAATTCTGTTTCTCGCTATTCACGCCTGCGTGACAGCCGATTTGCGAATCTTCACGTTCGCGTGCACGACACAGGTTAAGAGCGTGTTTCTGATCGTTCTTGTTGGTTAACAATTTCATTCTTACCTGCACGTCATGCAACGACTTACGGGATACTTGTAAGACAAACAGGTGCCATTGAATCGGAATGAAATCGGTAATGAACTCAGCACCGCGTGTGTTTAGTCTTATCTGAGCGGAACTCGTATTAATGTGCTTTGATTGTAACACCGTTCCTTTGTCAGACAGAGTTGTGTTTCGTTTCAGAAAATAATGAAAGAGTTAAAGCGTTCACGATATTACACACCCAACTGTCCGACACTCGTTTGTAACGTTCTCGCTAGCATCGTCCTTAACCGTGCACAGATTCGAAATCGCTATCGTGATCCTGCGGAAAGCGCGAAATGCTCGACCGTGTAATTGCTCGACATTCAATTACACGCAACCTCGGCGTTTTATTAACTACTTTTACGAGGTTGCCAGTCTTTGGCCTCGCCACGGGCGTAATTCTCCTCGTGACGGTCCTCTCCAGTGATCCCCGGCTGATGAGGGCCCGTAAAACGAGGAAACGGCTCCTTGTCGCGGGCAGAATTGTAACATTGACGTTCGCTTTACGGCTCCTCCGTCGGCGTTGCGTTTCCTCTCGATACCTGGGGTCTCATAGATACGACGTAACTTCGACTTCTGCACAGATTGAGGCCGACACGACGGTCGAGGAAAACGATTTCTCGGAGAAGAGACGACGCCGATGCGATGGATCCCAGGTGCGCGACTATGATCGTGGATCGTCGATTCCCCCGGAAACGTAACTCGTAACGGGATGAAACTTGTACGCTTTCCTATCGGTTCTGAACTGCTGCTGACTCCTGGATACGCTATCTCGAAGCCCTGCTGCTAATCTGTGCCCCCATGGGGATTTCGAATTCTACGAAAGATGGTTTAAGGCGAATTTGTGTCCGGCTTAACGACTTCGTTTAGTAATTCCGTTTGAGGCTTCCGGGTGTAATCCGTGTCCACTGCGAATTTTGTCCCGATCGGGGGTTTAGGTTAAGTTCGGAAGAAAATACAGTGTCGATTAACGTGTGCTTATAATTGAGGTCATATAGATGCAATAAGGGCGTGGGGTAATTTCAAGTATCTTCTTCACAGTTGAAAATAAACGTTGGAATGCGTTTTCTCCTATTAACTCTTTGCACTCAGAGGTAATCGTTGGTCACCAAATTATAGTTTCGCAAATTTTCAAACTTCAGTAGTTCGTTTATTAGTCAGGCTCAGAAGTTAAATAGTCCTGTATGTAAATTTTAGTATATCATTTAACTAAACTGAATGACGTTTAAATAAATATATATAGTAAATATTTAGAATTTAAACATTTTTGAAGTTGCTCTCATCAGATGACTAACAGTTACCTCTCGAGTGCAAAAGGGTTAACAGGAATAATAAAAAGCGGGGGTTATTGACATTTATTAATACTATTCCTGTCACAACCGGTCAAATGACCGTTTCTAAAATTTCGATTAGAATTTCATAGATACAGCGTAATTGAATTACCTTTAAACTTTAAACTTTTTCTCAAATATACGTATAATACAGTTTTCAATATTCACTTTTTTTTTCATTGTTTATTTTTTAAGAAAAATTTGTAGCCTGTCTTACGTGGGAATGTCGCGGTAGGAATAGGTATACGTGAAGTGTCGGTAGGAATAGTGTTAAACGTTGTACACCTATTCCTTTTTATCGGATTCATTTTAACTACGGATGTTTGTGTAAAATTGGAACATAGAATGAAGCATAAAGTAGACGTTGCAATATTTTCGTGAAGGTGAGGTTTGATTTTGGTGGGCGACAGAAGGTAACGTTCGCGAGATTCTTAATGCACCAGAGTCGAAGGATCAGCGCGCATACATACATGTGTCTGCTTGCTGAGCACACGAAGTCGCCGTTCCTGTCGTTGAAAACGCCAACAGCTTGCAGCTCCGACTTTAAATCAACGTCCCCGAGGGCGCAAACATGCATCGAATATGCGCATAATAAAAGATTAAGCACACATCGGTTGCGAGTCGGACGCGAAGATGGTGTACGGCATGTGTGTCGTGCTTCGACAGGAAAAATGTGTACCATGAACGTATTTACTCGTATTTACGTTACTTGAACCCGGAAGGTACGCCAAAAGGTCGTCCAAATTTGTCGAATGCTATACATTTATTCAGATTTAACATCGTAGTTCAAGTTAAAGTAGTAGTTTAGAAAATAACTTGTGTCATACTTTAGTATTTGTGGAAAATGTTTGTCTCTTTAACACTACAAATACCAGAACAGTCAAAATTACCAATTGATGATTGTTCATAGCAATCTTATAAAGTTACTGTGGTAACGCATCCAAATTTTACTACGGTTTTTCTGCAGAAAGTATAGATAAACATTTGTTTCCTATGTATTCGGTATTTTTTTATGTAATTTTCAATTTCATCTCTTCCATGCAAATAAGTACACTTTAATTGTTAAAAATCAAAGATTGATATAAGTTATCGTGTAGATTTATATAGATCCTGAGAAATGGATTTAACGGACATTTTCTAGGTCCTTTACTTTTTATAGTTAGACGGTTGTTGTATAAATCGAGAATGACAGTTGACTGATCGTCCCATGGTCATGGGTTTTCCCCCATGACGTTCTGCTAGGGTGTCATACCTAAATGTCCCTCCCATTTCTATTAGGGACAACCCCTCCAAGAGTCTTAGAAGCTTTGCGTCGACAGTCAACAAAAATTGTATAATACACATCGATGAAACCGCCTCTTCTTGCACCTTAGAACGAAATAAAATTCACTTTATTATTTCACATAATCATTGTGACTTTCAAAGTCGGAAAACGCTAAGACAATCCAATCAAGGATCTTTTAGACGTAAAAATTATAGTACTTTCAGCGATCTATCATTGCGATGACCCTTCATTTATCAAAATTGTAATTGAGAAAAATAAATTCAATACATTTTTAACATAACTCAATATATATTAATCAAATTATAATCATTGTAGACTATTAACACTTTGCCGGCCGCACATTTATCGAATTACGCAGGTTCTATTGTTCGTCAACGGTGATACTTACGCAATCGTTCATAACATAAGTAGTTGCAATATAATTACTATCAAAGAAGGTATTGAGATAACTGTTACACCATTTTTATCGCATAGTCTTGTATTTTTAAATTATACAAACATCGAAATAAAGCATCATCGCTGGCGAAAAGAAGTCCCTTGTACGTGACATCGGCCGGCAAAGTGTTAACACTTTCTTTACTCTCATTTCATTATCTACGAACGCTACACTGCTATATAACACCACGCTTCACATCGAATCTCTCTCTCTTTCTCCTCCAGCATCCTCTCTTTCTCTCACTCTTCACACCTGCCAACCATAAACATTCCCACAAAAATAAACCTGCAAAAGTCCAGTTAACAGCGAAAAGTATAAAATACCCGTTCAACGTCCCCGAAAGGTACCCAGCAGGCGGTCGGGCGCATTTGATAATAACAGTTTCACGCACACTCCGAAGCGTCACGATAAACCCCTTCACTCACACAGCTATGCGTCACACGTGCACAGGGTTCAGCCCAGTGTTCGTTTAACCGTGTCGCAGGGTTGACCGAGATACGCGCAGAGAACGATGAATTTGCATAGAGGTTCACGTGGCGCGTGTATCTGTGTACGTATACGGGCGGCTGAATATACTTCGACAGCCCCGTTTGTCACTTTCATTTCGCCTGGGGATAGCTCGCGCGAATCCATACCATTGTATCTTAACGGGACGTTAACGCTTTTTGCGGGGGGGCGGTTGTGGTTCTCGCGATACTCTCGATCCATTCGCTGGCGGCTAACTACGACCGAAGACCGCCTCGCGGGCGTAAATCCGACAGTCGCTCGAACCAACCTATAATACGCAGCGAACGAGCCAGGTTGAACTCGCTGGAGAATGTGGAGAGTTGATCATTAAATTAATTCTCTAATTAGCCAGTCGGCAAGTTCGCGCTCCCGTAATGGAGTTTCGAGTTCCACAAGCTGGTCGAGTTCAACGGACTATGTTTTGCAGGGGGTTGTAATGGTGAAAAGACTTTTCAGGGGGTTCGTGAAAATCGATTGGTTGTGAAGTTAGATGGATTAGTGTTGGAAGGAATTTGGTAATACGTTTGAATGATTTCTGTTCGATCGAAACAGTTAGATTGCCGCCACAATAGTGTTATTATAATTCGTGGTAATGTTACTCTCTGTAGTCGAATCTTCCGCGTCGCACGTTTATTTACAAATCGATAGTTACACGATGGAGTACGATGTTAGGATTAACCGATAGAAAATATCTTCGTTCGCCACGAGATAGCGAAAGATTTCCGTGTGGGATTTCGAATTTCACATTGGGTGGTTTGCAATAACGAATTCTCTATATTAACAATGCATCGACCGAGAACCTATTAACATTTAGTTAACCGTAAGGTGTTCTTAAACCTAATCCATCACTGTCCATCGAGTTTTAAGAATTGCTTAAAAATTGTACGTTGGAAAAGCAGAAAATGCATTTGACGAACTGTGAACAACACTAATCCAAGACTAGCTAATAAAACAAATTAAATATAATCAATCGCAACGTCTTTGTTGCGGAAGAAATGGGAGATTTCTCCATTAGGTTGGTTAAGTGTTAATGTATTCAGTCGACTTGTGACGCTCACTTTTTTTCTCCGAAGTACGCAAATTGTCAACATCCTCCGTTATTCCGTCAAAGGGTTACTCAGAGACCGGACAGACTATAATTTTAACGCTTGCAGTAGTCCTTGGAAATAATTTCAACCTTTACAAGTAGACTTTGTAAATAATTTCAACCCTTACGGTAGAACCTTGGAAATAATTTCGACAAGATTTGCTCGGCCGTGTTATCCGCTACGAAAATATTTAATCGCTTGCCCTGCAAAGATTGACCCGCTCCTTTCTACCTCTTTCACTCCTCCCTCTGACCCTTCAGTTTCGCCCCGCTTCAGAAGCTTTATACACCCGCCATATATTAAGATCCTGCAACGTCTTCGCTTAAAACGGCACCTCGAACAGTGGACCGAGCTCGCTCGCTCGCTCGCGCGTGCAAATAATAAGGTTCGGTGTTTCTGGTTAGCAGAGAGGGCACGAAACTCGGCGCGGACTCGTTAAGGCTTTTAAAAGAAAGCAGCGTCGAGAAACTTTGCAGACCTCTCGCCGCGCAGGGGGGGAGGGGAGAAGACGGGAAGGATGGTCCAGCGAGCTTCTTCCGCTTCACGAGCCTCGTTATGATATTACGAGGGAAACGCGCATTTAAAGAGGCGAGCGAGTCAGAGGGTCGAGGACGGAGGGTCGGGAGGGTGGCGAGATGAAGAAAAAAAAGAAGAGAAACGAGTGAGGAGGACCCTCGACCCTGTACCATGCTGAGATCTAAGCGGCGCTACGCGAACGAAACAAGAATCTTCATCGCGGTGTTCGTCGTGAAATTTAAAGGCGTGTTTCGAATAAGCATTTTCAAATCTTCATTTTCTATTTCACCCGTGAGACTGAAATTAATCCAATTTAACCCTTCCTTCCTTCAAAGTTAAAATGTGTACTACATTACTACAAACTAGAGAAAGAGATATTGCACTAGTGGGATCCCAATTTTGAAATAAAATCAATTTGATCCAGCTACCATGATTCTTAAACACAGCATTCAATTTTTGAAACTATTAATTGATAAATGTTTGAAATTTTATTAATCTCTAAAACTTGGTGAGTTTTGTACGAGCTTCGTACGAATTTAATAACAAACTCGACGAAACATTCTCTATCCCTGAAATTCCTTCAAAACCAACGAGATTCACATTCGTCCGTCACATAACGGAGAGCAAGCAGTTTCCTGTCGATCGATAGACGGTTAATTCCGGCCAGAATACGATTTCCTCGGAAAGGTGTCCTCTCCGTCACGCTTGCCCGGCCTGTTAACGGGATTCATCGGAGACACGTTGTCGGAGGAGCACGAATCAATGGCCGTTGATTCCGGCGGAATTATCAGCGTCCCCGTGAGAGAGAAAGAGTGTGAGAGAGAGAGAGAGAGAGGTCGGCCACGCGTTCACGAATTGAAATCGTAACGGACCTCGTCTAATCGGTTTCCCCGGAGTGGCGTTAAACGCGATCGCTTATAGAGACACGCGGCACGGAGTCGCTGAAAAATGGCCACAAATCGGATGGCTGGCGAAAACGATCCCCCGACGAGGGATGGAAGGAATCGGGCGTTTTTCTCGTACCTCTTTCACCTTTTTGCTCCCTTATCGTCGAGATGATATTTCATTTCGCCTCCTTCCCGTTCCCGGGATCAGACGGTTTCTTAAGCTTTCCTCGAAAGAGAGAGAGAGAGAGAGAGAGAGAGAGAAGAGAGGGTTGGACACGGTATAGGCGGAGTTTTTTTCCGTGAACCAACGAGAACGGAGATCTCGAAGGATAGAGTTGACGATGCGTACTTCGACGGAGCCCAGTAATGCAAAGTTTCGGCCTCGCAATTTCCATCGGCGAGAGGGACGAAAGGGGATGGTATGTGGACTGTGTATCGCTTTGGAGTTTGAAAATCGGTGCTCGTTAAACCGTCATTTGCACCCCTTCAGCAGTGGCAGCCATCGCTCGATCGATTCATTATCGGAAAGTAAATTACAAACGAGCGTGGGTGTTCGTCATTTGAATATTAACGGGCGACGGGGCGGGTCTCGAAAATTATAAATACGAGTTGAAGTCATCGTCGCCGGGAAAATTTAGCTATTTCTTCCATCGATTATACCGCAGGGTGCTTGTACGTAAGGTTACAATAACACTTTGAGCTATCGAATTTTTAGTCGCTGTTATAAAAACAGCTAAAATTATATCCTGAAAAAGTTCGACTGCCATTGATATCCATTCCTTTGATATCCGTGATGGTACAGCTGAAAGGAAACTGTGGCTGTTATAAATTGCGAAAGGAAAGAGAGAGAAGGGAAAGGAATGGGAACGTTATCGAAGGACTACTGTATATGTTCATAACGACAATTAAGAGTTGGTGTTATGGCCGTTGTCAAAAAAAAACGGAAGTGAAGGGGAAGGAATGGAAAGACGGTTTCATCCGGACTTGCTAGTGGACTCATCTATCAATAAAGCTACCTAAGCAGGTCCGTGCCTTATACACAGGGATAGGAAGGGACCGTTTGGTACAAATGTATATAGAAACCATGATGGACACGAGGACTTGCGAGAAAGGTCGTCGATTGATCCCTCCTAGCGATTGCTGTTGTCAAAAAAAAAAGAGTAAAGGGGAAGGACTGGAAAGACGGTTTCATCCGGAGTTGCTAGTGGACTTATCTATCAATAAAGCTACCTAAGCAGGTCCGTGCCTTGTACACAGGGATAGGAAAGGACCATTTGGTACAAATGTATGTAGAAACTATGACGGACTCGAGGACTTGCGAGAAAGGTCGTCGATTGATCCCTCCTAGCGATAAGGGCAGGAAGGTCGCCACAAAACTATTTATCGTGGATCGGTGGAAACGATAACCAAGTGAGAAATCTGTCTTCGGCGATCTGCAGCCGCGTACAACACGAATCGAGTGTGTTTAATCGCGTCGTCGCCGTTTGTTTGCTGTCCAGCTATGGATATTCCTGTACGATTCGCATTATAACGATTACGTGTACACGGTGTTGCTCCCCGGAAACGCAGCCCCGGGCACGCATAGGTTCGCTTCCTGGCCGGCGTTGCGGCTAATTGCACCTGTCAGCCTGACATAATCGATCCACGTGCAAAGAGGATGGAAGGAACCGAATGAAACATTGGCCTGTGCGACGGATAACGGACCAAGCCGTTGCTTCTGCGCGTGGACAATGCGAAACGTGGAGATGATTGCTAGTGGGCGATGTAGGTCGAGTTTGATAGTGTCTCCGTAGGTAGGAATCGATGTCGCGTTCAGAATAATCGCGATAAATTGAAGAAGATGACCTGCGATCGCTGTAAATTAGGGTGTAGAATCTTTTATTTATATAAATGTAAATTACTGAACATGTTTGAATCAGCTTCTATCCAAAGTGAAGAAAATTGTTTCTTGCTTTCTAGATGATTTTCGGAGTATCATACGACTTTGATTAAAAAATTATCGCGATCGTGTACGAATCTATATTTGGTTGGTTTGCAAAATTAGATTCTACTTGCTGCGTGCCTACGTATCGTATAGAAAAAGGTTCTATCGGAATAATATCCTTGTTTACGTGTTTCATTTGAAAGTTTCCGCGGATATCGAGAAACGTCGAAAAAAAAAACGGAATCAATTCCATCTGTCCAAAAGAAATTAATTTTCTAATCAGATGTTCTACATTTTTTGTCCTGCAAATTATTGATAATGTCATCGAGATCCCGGGGGCAAAAATTGAAGATCGCAGTTGCCCGGGTATCGGCAAATCCTCGAATCGTTCCCCTCGAACGCGCTCGCGTTTGCCCGGCACACAAAAGCGTAATCGGGCAGAAAATATCGGAGAACTTCCGGAACCCTGCAACGGAGTGAGGGGGAGGGGTTACCGATGTATTCGAAAACTTTATACCATTTTTACACTCCACTGTTTCGCCTGGGCCGCGCCAACTTCGCCATTCACGCCGGCAACCGAAGTTTCGCCTTCGATATTCGCGAAAACTGAAGACCCGGCGCGCTTCGAGTGCATTTCTGTTAGATTCCGGCGAAAGAAATAGAAATTCAATGCCAGACGAAAAGAAAAAAGTCTCTTTGAACCCTCCTGCCTTCAAATTTTTCGCCGTCTCGTTCCTTTATCGTGGAAAATACAGCCTGGTACAAATGTCTTTGGAATAATTATAATATTTTCAACAGTTTAGCATTGGTGGCATTGTCAGGGTTTAATTTACGTGTTTAGGATAGGCGAAAATTCACGTAGGGATGATGTGGTTTAGAAGTACGAGAAGGAAGATTACACAGTTACACTATTAATGATAGGTTTCGGAGTTCATGAGCAAAATTTACAAAAACAGTTACTATTATTGTTAGAATATTAGTACATTTATAGAGTATACATACGAATGGCAACGTCTAGCGTAAGAAAAGGGGGGAAATAAACAAGAAAAAAATCGAAAAACAGAGTTCATAGTATAACCTATTATGACGAAGGAAAAGCAGCGTGTAAACAAAAAAAACGTGTATTTAGTAAAAAATAAATTTATTATTGAAATATCGAAAGGTAACGCCTAATTTCACAATTATTCTCAGCAGTTTCTATATCGACTTTTATCGATGAAGTGATACAAATATACCCCAATCTATTTCCCCCTCAGGCTCTGCAGTTTAAAATTGCAGTATAACGTGTACCTATTTCTTAGTACATGTACATTAGAAATAGATGTACAAGAAATGCCCGTAAATCTAGCGTTAAGTTCTCTCTATTCGCTTTAACCCAATTTTCCATAAATTGCACGCCCGGCAAAGGGTCGAGAAGGCACGCGAAAAACGCCCGGAATTTGGTCCGCCGTACTGTGAACCATACGCGGATCATTAGGGACTAATGCAGCCGCTCGAACGCGTGCTCTGAAGGCGAGCGTAGAACGACCGTGGTAAAGGCACTCGGTAAACTGCGATATTGAGTGAGTTATTCCATAATGGGTATTTACTGGCCGGTGCCCGTGTAGCATGTACGACGTTATGTGTATCGATGAGGCCAGCGCGCTATGTGAGCGCCGTTTGTAAAGAGAACCGGCTGACCGGCCACGTTCGATGGTTCCCACCAGCGTTCGAACCACCAGTAGTTTCTGCATCGTTCACGTTTTTGTACAATCGCAAATATTATTGAGATTGCGTTTGCTGTGATATAACAAACGAAGAATTCATAATGTACAGTAACGGACAAAAGTTCGAGACCGAGGGGACTGTAAGAATAAAGTAATTGTAGGCAATTTACAGATCAATGCCTGATCCCCGAAGAAAATGTGGACGGCTGATATTCTAGGTGCAAACGCTTGGGGATATCGAAGGCGGGCATTTTTCCGAAGGTCCTGATTGGTAAGGACAGGAACCGCCTATCAGGCTTGAGGCAAATAAATAGGGAGCCTCGCGATAATTAGAGTTAGTTCATAGTTCAGAGTTTTTAGTCACAGTTCAGAGTTCAGTGTTCGTTATAAGATATAGTTCACAGTGCGTTATTAGAAGTCGTTGTGTTAACTTGTGGTTTATGTAAAAACCCATCGGCCAATAAATAATTCCTACATAATCATTCCACGTTTTTAACTATAAAAATAGGTTTGTTCCATCGGAACGATAATATAAGTTTTAATATAAGTTATTATTATCAGAAAAATTTAGAGCCTAAAAAGGAATCCGTAGACCTGACCGGATCCCGTTAAAATAACGTTACCGTTTAGCTAACCAACCAACCCCCTCCCTTATGTAGTTCAAATTGGGCTAGCGGAAGGTGCCGAATACACACTCTAGCAAGAAACATAAAGTAATACGAACGGAGAATACCCGAGGATTTCTTTCTACCTCACCCCTTTGAACTTGCTGTACGAACGTACGGTAGTACAGCGTGTACGCGTCGCATTTGCGAATACCGAAATTAAGCGAACGCGATTAAACACAGTTTTTCCAAGGTTGAAAAATAATTTAACGACAAAGCATCTGGAATGTAATCATATTAAATAAACAATGTCTCCGCAGTGGAGTCGACGGAGTGCTACTATCAAGTTAATACTTACTGGATAGCTACAGTAGCCGATAAAAGTTTAATATTGAAGATTCTGCGAAAATGAAATAATTCATATATAAGAAGTAACTCAACAAACAAATTTTGTGATTTACACTAATCAATAAGTACGATGTTACTCTATGGTACTAAACAGATGTACAGGCAATATTTATAAGCCACGATGTTCTGTTCTATAACATCTTCTCGTCTTAAACTTATGTCCGTATAATTCTCGACTGATGCAAAAAGGCTACTAGCCCGTGAAATAAAATTGTTATTATTATTACATGTATCGTGTAATAGAACATTTATACTGGCGCCACGGGCAAACTCTGTAAAACTGACGTGGCATTTAACGTGTTAAGGAGCAGCCTGTACACGTATATTGATTTATGAACAGTTGGCGCGCTCCTCCCGCGAGCTTCTTTGATGCAAATGAGGAAACGCAGTTTCCAACTGGGCGTTTTACAAGCGGCCAGCTGCCACAAACGAGAAACCGTATGTTCTGCACCGGCTCGCCGGAATGGAATCCGATCGATCCAGCGATCGATTAGATCCAATCGACAGCACTTCTCGTTTCTCTTCGACGAATTTTGTCGCGCTGCCTGGGTTCGCAAAATCGTAATCGAATTTTCGTACGATCTTCGAACGGAGCCATCTAAAACCGGGGTTTTCGCGTTGCCGCGCAAAGCGTGAGCGAACTTGTAAATGTAAATTACAGGAGGCTTCAAATTATCGAGTTATGCCGGCAAATTAGATAGTTCGTAACCGCCGTTTAAGCGCCCGGCGCACTTTCGGCCCATTACAAACTCCGATGCGTTTCACGACCACTCCCACGCGTGTGCGTGCGCCACGGGGAAATCTACTTTATGCAAGAGATCGCGTCGAGGTCCAATTAAAAGTTGCCCCGACCGACCAACGAATACACTTTCCAGTCTGTTCTGGGACCGGTGATTTTTTTCCAAGCGAACTTCATCGCGAACTTCTCCCCTGCAACACGTTTCCGGACGAACCCCGGCTATCCCAGCCTCTGACCAGCCGGTCGAAGTCTGGACATGTGTCTGAAGAACAGATATTTTTGATGTACAAATAATAACAGACGCTTGGTCAAGGAGTTTGTTGTTTGTTGGTCCGTAGCGATCGGTGTTTTCACAGTAATCGAGCTGTGTTTTCAAACTTCTTGTGTAAATATAACGCGGCGAGTTTCAGCCGGCCGCAGTAGAATGGTCCGGTTGTGGTCAGACGCCAGAGAGCCGGTCGAACATTCCGGAACTATTCGAAGCGTACGATAAATTTTTGATCTTTACATTCCGGATAAACTCTCACGGTGCAACCGCTTTATTCCGTTCTAAAACCCTCTGTTAAAATTTCAAACTTCCAACGATAAAAAAATGCTATTGTCAAAAATTGACTGTATGCGGTTACTCGTCTATAAAATCTCTTTCGAAGAACGCAAGCTGCACGAAGAGAAATTTGAAACATAGAAATGCGTTCACCAAAACGCTTTATTTAATTATTACAGTCTAGCCATTGTAAAGAGCGTGTAACTGGGAACAAATCGTTTTAAAGATATCGTACAAAAAGAGGATCGAGCGTGCACAATTAGCTCGAACGACGTTAACGAAACGTACGCATCGTGAGGTTCTAAAATTCGAACTCGAAGGTTTGCTGTGTGAAATCTGTGAGGGTTACTTTATTCTTTTACATCTTTTACAAAATATATGCTGTCTTACTAACTAACTATGCCCTTTTTCTCATGCTTTTATGGGCGCATCCCCACTTTGCACTTTCCCGAAAAACAAACCCGCCGTTGGTGCGGGCCTGGAAAGTGTTAATTGAGTCTCGCGCGTACTCGGTCCCAACCCTTATTGAGGACCTCTGATTTATGGGGGCCCTAATGACCACTCTGGCCGTCACCCCTGATTATCTGGTTCCTCTTACAAATCGATGATCGAAGCTCGAAACGAATGAACCTTGATGTACCTTAACGAGTACACGTACGTGTATATCTAATTTCACTCGAGATGTATTGTGTCTTCTGATGAATCTATAGCTGAATCTTTAATAAGTTTTAAGTGAAACTTCACTGTAACAATAATTTTCTTTGTCTGAAGAAACGCAGAAATAACGAAGACCGATTTCAGTGTCGCATAATAACCCTTTGCGTTCAAAAAGCGACACTCGATAGTCAAATGATACTAATTACACAAATTTCCACGTGCAAACGGATAAATAGCTATATTTACAAGTTTCACCATTATTTATCTAAATTGAATAAATTTTAGTACGAGTAAATTTCGCCGCTATTTAATGTACAAGCGATCGAAGTTTATCGCTTCGTCAGAGAAAATAGAATTCATCGCTCCAACGGGGAAAACCTAATAAATTCCCGTTATCGGTAACCAGCGTCGCGTCGATCAAATTCAATCGCTGCGACGCGACGAACGGAATAGAACGATAGGGATCTTCTAATTTATGCACGTTAGATTTTCGTATTAAGATCTAGGCACTCGATCTTATCTCAGCTGGTATCCGGTTGCGGTCGTTCGAATCGAGATCGATAGTCGTTCGAGGGGGAATCGATTTCCAAGAGATCTTTTTTGGGTCAGATCGCGCGACAACGACGTCGTCGTTAAGAAGACGAATTACCCTCGCAGGGAGGCCGGAATCTTCAATAAACGACGGTGTACTCGTGGAGCGACTCATTTCTACAGAGAACGGCCATTAGTCACCGCATTCGTTAGGCTCGGTCGAGCTTTATTGGCCCGCGGAAGAGACAGATTCGTCTAGTCACCGGTGAAATTGTCAGCGTGACGAATCCGCCCGTTTTCCCCCGTCAACGAACGCCCGGTAAATAGCCGTCTTCTTCGTTCATTAACTCGTCGACGTTGAACGTTGCCGCGCGGACGTATTTTTACGGCGGATCCTCCTCGCAGAGTGCTCCAACTTGTTGCTGCCACGGCTTTTCGAATTACGTGTACACCTGCTTCTTCTCCCGTTTTTTGAACTGATTACTCGACGATGCTCTTGTAGGGGAGAGAAGAAAAAAATGGGGCTCGAGTTGAACCTCGTAATCCTTTGTGCCTTTGCGCACAAGTTACAAGTGCACCGCGGGTTATGAAAAATGTAATCAAGCTGGTATGCTCGAGACGGTTGAAGCATTTTAAAAAATGTTAATCTTATACGCGCGAAAATAGATTGTTGCAGGGGTGTTCCACTTTGTTTTCTGTTATCGCATAAAGTCTTTGGTCTATTCTTGAACGTGCTACTGATACGTCAAAATAAAGATTATTATTATGATTTCTACACGTGTATTCTAAACTGCTGTGCGGCTTTACTTTTCGCTATTTTCATTATTTCATACAGATGTATCCAGTACTTCTTAACCCTTTGATCGTTGGGTTGTGCGACGTTAAACGTGTGTTGTGGATCGCCCACTTTTTACGAAAAAGCACCCTATTTTATAAAACTGTACAGCGTTCACAGCCCAAATTGAATGGTTGTGTGAGAACCCATATACGGGTTGATATCACTTAAAGGGTTAAACTTCTTCAAATTCACGAATCTTTCGTTCGAGAATCATTCGAGGTGCACGTATAGATGGTCGTTCGTTAAAATGCGGAAAGAGGACGGTAAAAAGTTAAATTTTCTCACAGTTCATCTGTTCAGCCGAACCACCGCGATAGCATTAGCGTGGACTCGTTAATTGTTCCAGCAGTTCATGGCGGTCCGCGGCGGTACATGGTCGGTAGCCCGAAGGGAATTATCGAAAAATTTGCGGAAACGTATGCAAACGAGCGGAACGCGTACATTGAGCGGCGAAAGAATCGATGGGAACCGAATCGAAGTTTTCGTTTTCCGAGCTTTTCGACGTTGCTTCGTTCCCTGCGCCCGTCAAACTGTGTAGGTTCGAAAAATATCACTGAGCGTCGACCGGCCGCAATCCTAGGGGAAAATTAAAAATTCTTGCATTACTTTGCATAGTGACGAGGCTGCTGCTGCTGCTGCTGCTGCACCCCGCCTTTGCCATGATCTTTATGCATAAGGCGGCCAGCAGTCGATTAATACGAACGTTAAGAGAGAAATTATTGTTGGGAATTCTTTGGGGAATTATCAGCACCGCTTCTTCGTCAGAAGTTCGATGTTGAACTCGATATAACACGTTAAGTGCTGCAGTGTTGGTTAACGAAAATTCTACTCAAGTGTTACCTAAGTTATCATACAAATTATCGTATTTAATAATCATATTCAGTAACCATCGCCTATAATAATTCTCAAATGCAATATCCTCCTTTTTATTGTACAAAATTCTTGATATAAGAATATTTTGCTGCAGTTTCTTCGAAAATATGAAACTTGATTATGTTTTACGTTAGATACTCGAAAATTAGAAATTGTACGCCAGTGATATATTTAAGCTTCCTTGAGCTTTAACAAAATTCCACTGTCAAACATTCAAGGATGAATGCTATTCGACAGAATGGCACCGCTAGCTGGCAGAATAGTGCAGCGGTTTCTGGAATACCAGATGGAATGAATGGCAGGGTGATTGTCAATCGCGGAGAAGTTCGTGGAAAGTCTTTCCGGGGGGACTATCCGGCTCGAAACTTTTCCCTTCGCGGGGTTCCTCCCTTTGTTCTTCCTTTATTTCGCGACAGTGAAACCAGGAAGAAGTCGTAATGATGTTTAAACTCCTTTCAATGGGTCAACTTAACGAGCGGTTTCTTCCCTCGCAGCGGCGGAACGTCCCCTTGGATTAGAACAGAGAGCCGGTGGTATTCGACGAGAGGCCGGAATAATTCTTCTGCGGCTCTTTTTTGCTTACCCCCTTCACCGTCAGGAAGCTGAAATAGGCGATAAAAAGAGAGGATATCGCCCGTTGGAATCGCGTCGAAGTACGATGCATCCCGTTCCACGGCGAGAGAATAATGACGATGGACGCGCTGCTGTTAGCCGGTGTTGGCGCGGTTTATGATACGCTGGCGTAGGTTCTAAATCGCAATCGCGGAAGTGGAAGCCGTTTTTGAGAGAAAGATCGTGGTTTATTACGTGGAATTTAGCCTCGCTGCTGTACGCGTTCGTAACGGTGAGCGTAAAGCTGGGAATTCTTTAAGGAAGAAGCTATCATAGCCTGAAGAATGTACCATTATTCACGGAGGGGAATTTTTATTACTGAACTCGCTCGGAATACCATTGCATCGTTAGGGAAATTTAATTCGCCAGGGAAATGTTTTATTTAAACAATTGAAATCCATATTAAGTCGCTATATAGAGTAAGGTTTTGAAGCTGTGCATTACGGCCATCGATTTCGAATTAGCGATTCTCTCGGTCACTGTTCACGGATGCAAGCGATGCACGCTTTAACTATTTTCTGTCTAGGTAGCTTCCGACCCTTAGCAGAAAATTCCTTTAAATGCGGAGACGGAGAAAGGCATGAATGGTATTTTATGCATCTTGGAGAGGGCTCTTACTGAGGCGCGTTAGCCATTAAGGAGGCGGAATTCATTATTAAATATGGAATATTTCATTACTAGGATGATTATACGAATAATCCCACTTTTGCGTTTAATTTACGCGAAAAATAATTTATTTAAACGATTGGAACGATATTGAACTGTGTTGATTATAGAATAGTAGATTAGTGCAAGGAAAGTAAGTAGAATAAGTCAAGATGGTCAGACGAACATGATATAGCAGAAGGAAGAAAAGTTGAATAGAAGTGTTTCGTAGCTCAAGGGGTAGAGCACAAGATTTTAAATCCGAGGTTCTCGAGTTCAAGTCCTTAGTAAATCCACAGAAGATTTGTTTTCGAATTTGTTTATAAATTCTTCTTCTTCTAATCTGAAAATTCCAAAACGAAGAATTCTTAAATTTCTAAAAATTACGCAATCCCTAAAATTGTTTAACAAAAGAAGTTCTTAAAAGTATGTTCTCGATATTCTCTCTATCTTTCCTTGTCCCCAACACGGGTTGTGTTGGATTATTCTGAATTTTCAAACCTCGGAAATGGATTTCACAAAAGTACAACTTTACCAATTTCACAAGTTCTTCAACAAAAAATAAAGATTTAGATTTATAAAACGTAAGTACTTTCAAAGAGAGCTTAAAAAATTCTTAAAACGGGCTTCTCCAGTAGTTTAATAAAAAAGATTCCGAGATCTTTGGTAAGGAAGATTAAAAGAGTAAATAAGAAAAAAAGATATTATCGTTCGAAGGAAAAAGAAGATTTAAAGAAAAGGTTCAAAGAAAAGGGAAACTTAAATGGAGCAAACTAAAAAAAGTTTGCCGAGTATTCACCGACTAGGTCGATCCAAGCAGTAAAGGACCCTCATCAAAAAGATTTGAAGTATATAAGAACAAACAAATTGCAAGGTAAAGTGCTCAGAAGGAGAATGATGGCAGAACGGCGCCACGGACGCGGGCGATGCCCGTGGAAATTTACTACCCTGCAACTGCAGGACGATCGTCGGAACAGAGTTTATCGCGTAACATGGACAATGCGGTCGGGGGAAGGTAAATGGCAAAGGTAATCACGAAAGAAACCACGGTCGTAACTTTTCCCGCCATCGACAATCGTGAAATCTGTGATTCAATAACGACTACTACTTTGTCTACGTTTTTCCGTTCCTGATTCGAGCAAACCAGTGCTCGATAGGGAATCTTGGTTATAAAACTTCGAAAAGAAACATAATCTGTCTAACAGTCTAATTTAGTGATTCGTTTGGTTATACATCAGGAATATTTTTGCTAAAAAGAAACGTTCTCAATATACAGATAATTATTTAATTGCTTCAGTAATAAAGAGTCAGGGATGACTATTGAAATCGAAGAGCATTGTCGTTGAACTCTCGTTTCTCCTACTGCCAATGCCCGTCCAGTTGTCGATAGGCCTTTTTATTTCCACTTGGTCCAACTACGAGTGCACAATGCGCTGTCGATGAGAAAGACCGCGGTATATGCTCTCTTCATAAGCAACCCGCGGTCGCGTACCGATTGTTAGCCAATCAATTCCTTTCAAAGAGACGTCGCCACCGACCAAGACTTAATTTCCTTTAAAACAATTATTACACGTGCTCCCTTCAAGCATCAACTAGCACACATCTATAAATATTCCAAGCATTTTTCCCCGATTCTATTATTCTAATTTCTTTGCGCTTCACTTCTTTTATTCACGCACACTCCCGTGCATCGCTTCAGTCGAAAAGACGAGCGCAAAAACACAACCGGAATAACCGGCGCTAAATATTCCACGTTTGCCAAGTCGAGAGCATAACTTTTCAACGAATCATTTTTCCATGCGCGAGGAATAAACGAGCCAATTTAAACGGAATATTCAATACATTCCATATTTAGTTCAAGATCGTTTTCTTTTTGCGAACGAATAAAATGTTGATAATCAATTTCATGGATTTCGGGAGGTAATTTTTTATGCTCTTTGCCTTTCGTTTCAGTCATTCCTCTTTTTTCGCTGTCCTCTCATGATCCCTCGTTTCCCTGCCATTCTTGAACGAACGTGTCTAACGAGAGACGGACGATTCGTTTTCCGGGCCAAGAAGTTTCGATCGGATTGAAATTAATTAGCTATAAATTCCTCGGAGGCGACGCTTCGATGGCTCTCGTCCCCTCGTCGCGAACATTTGACAATGAAAAATCGGATATCCTCCTGCAAGCAGAAATAATCGCGGGCAAACGACCACAGCGACGTGTCCGCGACTTTAACTGTCCCTACCATTGGATCCTAACTGTTACCGTATCTTTATTTAGATTCTTTTATAGCTTATATTACACTATTATTTTGCACATAGATATTTATATTGTTACATTAAACATTTATTTTGTCATTAAGCACACATAGTAGCGTACACGCAAAACGTAATTTTGTGGTATGTAAATATTATTCATACTCTTATTTTTATCATCGTTATGGTAGAACACTATATTTACTGATTAGCATAGAATACCAATTTTATTTATCATTCTATTTCTTATTAATAATATAATTTGTTTTTTCTTTGACCCTTCAGTCTTAAACATTTGCCCGCCACTACATGTATTTGTATTGCTATTATGCAATATGCATTTTGCTAATAACCCTACATATGGTTCGTAGCGTAAATAAAAAAAAAAAGAACCAAGAGAAAATCGCGAAGGTACGTCGGTCGAGGGATAGACGTTTCAAGAGAAACTCTCGCGATACTTTATCGTCGCCATTAAGTCCTCCCAGGCCAAGGGAACCCTGGGATCGACGTACAAAAGTGGATTAATGAATCACGCAGCGGACATCGATATAAATCGTCGGAAGTCGTAAGTGCAGCGGCCGAATATTCAGGAACGGCCAAAGTTTCGTCGATGAGGGGGGGGGGGGAGCGGGACACACAGTTGGGGGCGCGAAGTGATTTTTGCCGCGACTCGATAAATTATTTAAACGGGCGGAAGGAGGGGAAGGGTGGGTGGGGGGACATCGCGCGACGATCGATAAATTATTTATCACGCTACTCTCTGGCTGTCCTCTGCTCGGACTTTCGCTCGACCTCCGTGGCGCACGGAGATTTTCTGGCACGACGCCGCCGCTTCCGCCAGCGGAACGCGGAACTGCATCGGCCTGTGCAATATTTGTAAGCAAACTGCTTAACGGATGATGCAACGAGACGTTGCTCGAGAAAGTTTCTTGCTCTCCTTCAATTTCCTGACCTCTCGAAGACATAAATAGGCTAGCGACTTGCCAGATATTGCAGAGAGTGTCTTGTAATAATAATAATTATTATTATAGGAAAGGTTATAAATAAAAAAAGGACCTTCCTTCCCTCGTCAGTAGGAGGGATTTATCGACTAACTTTCTCGTAAGTGTTCGAGACCTATCCCTTGCTATCCCTGTGTGTAAAGCATGGGCCTGCTAGGCAGCCTTATCGATGAGTCCACTAACAGGCCCCGGACGAAACACCACTTTCCCATTTGTTTTCCTGCTCATTCCTTTCTTCTGCAACAGCCACAAAGGAAAGATAGAAAAGTGAATAAAGTTTTTTAAATACACGTGTATTTGAATAAGCAGTAGCCAACTCAAAGCTCTTTTAAGGTATACTTTGATCCAGCTGTTCGAGGTGCCTTGGATATCTCGTTAAACCTGCTTACCTTTTAAACCACTTGGACTTCAAATGCCTTGAAGAATCACTTGCTCTGTATAAAATAAACCTTTACCTTGCTATTTCCTGCCATAATCTAAACAGAACTAAAGTGTGCAGTAATAGTTATAAAATTTGCTTGAGACCAATCAACTGTATCACGTTGACTGGTGCTTAATCGTAATTTTGGAAATTTTCGCTATTACATCCATAGTAGTGTATACTTAACACCTCAGTTCGATAACTAATATGAATAGTTATTGGAAAAGTAACAACGTAACAAACTAAAGAATTCTTTAACACGTTGAGTGCCACGTCAGTCATCGATGACTGACACTGAACTTTCCATTCAGGCCACGTCAGTCATCGGTGACTGACAGTGTAAAATATGATATAAGACTAAACGTGTTGGATGAATGTCCATATCAGTATTTCCTTCCAAACGTAAATATCTTCCGCCACGATAAGAAATAATGGCCCTAATATGTTTAAACACTTGCATCGAGTAAATTCTGATTTGCTGGTAGTGCACTTCGCATTGCTGCACCACGATGCCTGACAGGGATTTCCTCATAAAATCGGTTGGCACTCACGAGTGTTAAGAGACCCTAGACTCTCTTATGTCGTCTGTTAATAAATCATCGATCTCGCAAAGTTGTGCTGGTAAAACCAGGGTTCAATTAATTCCCACCTCTAATGATCGGCGTCCAATCACGCGTTTATTACATCGCAGACAACCCAACGCTCCCCAAGCGTAGCGCAACTATATTTCACGGGTTTCACGGGCGAAAGGAAACGCGAGCTGCTCCATTGGAAGCGATCATCTCGCATAGCCAGGCGGTGTAACGTTTCCGATCGACTCGCTCTCGATTCCCCGCTTTCATTTCGCGTCTCCACGCCTCGAGCGCGACGAGGATCGCTCGCGAGGTGTTCGCTTTCCAAACGAAGGAAGCCGAGCGTCGTTCTCGCGCGAATTTTTCGACCGACTCCAAACAATTTATGACACCCAGTCCTCCTACGGCTGCGATTTATCGACCAACTTGCCGCTCGAAAGTTGGATCCTCTAGGACGCCGTCCGCGCAAGCTGTCCCCCGGGAAACGTTTGTCCTCGGAATACAACATTTGGGATCGTTGAAATCCTCTTGCCGAGCCAGGACGAGAACAGGGTGGCGTTTGTCTGCTGCACGTTGAATAATCGAATGTAACAAGCGATCGTGTATACATCTTTCGAAAACAGAATTACACGTATGAAATTCACATGAAACTGTAACGGTACGAACGAAGAAACATTTAATGTGCACAGGGTTAGTATGGTTTACGACTTGCGCGGTTAGAGAGCTACTTTTGAGGAAATCGTTTTAACCCTTTACACTCGTATTTATATTCGAGAAGGCTACTGTTGGATTTTTTAACATTTAATAATAATAATAATAATAATAATAATAATACATTCTGTAATTATTCTAACACTATTAATTAAATATTACTAATTCAACACATCTGTTCATATGAAAGGATCAGGGTGAACTGCCGCTGCCGAAACATGTGCGGTACAACCTCGCTGTTCTATTGTTTTCTGCATTTCCCCTTCTTTCAATCACACACACACACACACTCACACTCACACTCAGTGTTTCATCTCTATCAGCTACTAATCTTTTATTATCTTTTATTTATTTATTTTATGTGTACACACACATTTAGGTAGAAGCTAAAAGAAAACATTGTAAGAAGGGTCCCTAGAATAAAATAGTAATGTACAGTAGCGGACAAAAGTTTATGACGAGAGGACAATATAAAACATAGTTTTATGGTTTGAAAATATTGTCTGTACATTCATTTTTATTGTTATTATGGTAGAACAGTATTTATTGATTAGCAGAGAATACGAATTTTGTTTATCACGCTATTCCTTATAAATTAGTCGGTTTAATTTCGTTGACTCTTTAGGTCTTAAACTTCGTTCGCCACTGTGAATGCGTGTATAATAATAAAATGTAGGACGACGACTATATGGAGACGTACGAGCGCAACAGTAAAGCGTGTAATGTCACCTGCCGTAACAAGTTCACGTGCATTATGCGACAAACGACGCAAAAGTTATTTGAGATTGGGTCACCGTGGACCCGGAGTTCGTCGTTCGAGCGTTAAGGGTATGGAATTTATGCTTCCGTAAAGGATACGCGAGACAGAAGCGAATTCGAGCTTTGTCGCGCACCGTTGGGACTCGATACCTGACGATGCAACGAAGTTGAAATCTGCCCGTGTCCCTTGACGTTTCGTCGGGCGAAACAGGGAAATTTTCTGGGCCACTGACCCATGCTGTAAATGAAGAAACTCATTGAACTTTACAGGTGCTTCTGTGTTTCTCGCAGTCTTTTAAAATCGAGCCCGTCCTTTCAGTTTTATATCGCTCTGTGTCTAAAGTTTAACTCTATCTTCGGCTGTAATTTCAGCTTATAAAATTGGAAAATGAAAAACTGTCAGAGTTAATCTTTAATCGGTCGTACAGTTTCTTATTTTTTTTAATTTTACGCGGTCTTAGCACAACTTTACACGTTCATCTATCACAATCAACTACCCATTAAGAATTATTACGGAAACTCTAATTCTCAATGTATTCCGTTATATTAATGAAATTTCGGAATTCTGCACGTTATTCGTACGAATCTACATATTCCTCTACAATTATTCGCAAATATAAATGTTCACATTTAATTCACAAGTGAACGTCTTTCACGGTATTCCCTTTTCCAGCACATTTCGGTGCAAACATTGCGTCGCGCAGTGCTAATGTTGACGTTCGGTTGGATCGTTCCATAATCAAAGGATTAACCGGATAATGTCGTCGATTCCAAACATGCCTGAACGTTCCACGGCACACAGTGCTCGCGACGATATTATTATCCGAAGGATTTCCACGGTCTTAGACTACAGACTCGCGGGTTCAGCGTTCAGCTCACGCAACAAGCCATTAGAATAACGCGATCATGCGGCCCCGAGAGCTGTTTGGAACAGTTAGCAGAGGCTGTCGCGTACGTGCACGGCACTGGTGTACGTGTCAAACTGCGTATATTCGCGGCGTCTGGACGGACATCGCTGAAGTTACGGTTGATTTATAATCGCGGTTCACCGAACCCGTTCCCGATCCCGAACTTCCCGCGAAACGAACGTAGCCTTCGGCTACGTGACTTTCGCGCGCGAACAACTATGCGAAACTTCCCGCCCGCTGAACCCCGTTGCTGCTCCATTTTTAACGGTCACCACAAGAAACACCGAAAAGAATTCGCCGAGACGAAGTATCGAGTTCGAGTCGACGAACTTTCGATTGTTGATGTATCGCTGGAGTAAATAGAAGTCGAAAGGATTGCGCGATATTGAGAATAATGTAGCGGTTGCGTAAGATGTTTTATAGTATAAGAAGTTTAATGTAATCGATGCGGTTGTTTAGCGAAAATTGAAACGTTTCAGTTTGAAAATAAATACGGTTTAATATAGTTTGATATAACCAGGAATGGAAAATTTTGATACAGTTAACAAACATTTATCAGGATGATTAAATATTACACTATGAAATGAAGAGGATGTTTCTTTTTGTACAATTTAAATATAAATATAACGTAATTGTTTTAGGCTGTTTAGCATAACCAGAAATAAAAATTTGGATATTGTAAACTGGAAGTATCCTAAGCCAATAGGCAAGGATTAAATTAAATAACAACAACAAAAAGAAAATAAAATAAAAATTCGAATATAATTAGCCAACAATTATCACGACGATTAAATGTTGCACCGTAATATGAATGGGATACTTGGCGACAATGAGTAGTAGTAGCGCGCCGCAGTAGAATAGGTCAGCGCCCGGTCAGACGCTTGGGTCAGACGTAACACAGTGAATGTTTCGCTGGTAATCCGAATACAAATTGTACCCATCTGATCTGATCTACTTCGTATATATTGTATCTATCTATCTAGCAGCGGAATCGAATGAAAATTGAAAACGATCGTTCCCATAACTGAATTTCACTTCCATGGACTTATTTCGCCGCTCTCTTGCATCTGCGGACAACTCCGTTTCCTTGTTTCCTCTTTTTTCTTGTCTTCTACCACTGCCAAGAAGAATTGCAAGGTGTGAACGACAAGACCGTCGAGATTCCGTTGAATCTTCTTTGGCATGCGCTCGGTCGAGAGTCAGGAGAATAGACACGGCCAACAGTCGAGGGACAGAGCGGCGAGAAGAAGCGGAATAGAAAAAGGGGAAGGAAAGAAAATGGGTCGTGGGATGGGTTCGTTATTTTCTTTCAAGCTGCGGCATCTCGACGACGGGAATAAGTAGTGACCGGAGGAGGTGATCGCAGAGATGCAGGCAGAAGTGTAAGCGACGATCCATGATAGGGAATTATACGGAAATCGTGATAGTTCTGTATTTAACGAAACGTGAACAGAGGCTACTCTATGAAGAAGTTCCAATGAATCGAGTATGATTAAGGAAATCGTCGAAGGGGAAACTTTTACGAGCTTAACTGTTGCTTGGGCAGATACTTATTTTGTTCTGACAATATTTACAGTGGAATTAAAACATTTAAATTGTAATAATAAATAAAATGTAAATTAAAATTAAATGTAATAATAATAAATAAGTAGCTTCGATGCTGAAGCAAATTTTTAACATTTTTGTTATGAGAAATCATAGTTATTGACAACGACAACGTGGATAGCTGATATGAGAAATCAATCATTACCAACAGTGTCAATCTATTAGGAATGATTTTGTTCTGCTTTACTCTATCGTTAATTAGCATTACTCCTGCAAAGACAGTCGCGTAATAAGGTTTCATTTTCTGTGCTCTTATCACATTATAAAGCGCGCTATATCAGTCGACACTAAATTGCATACGGGATTCTGTCAACGATCAATCCCACCTCGAAGATCAAATTTCGAATTCTTCAGCACCCTTGAACTTTAAATCCAACTAGCTAAAATTATTTTTTTCTTCGTCTTCCAAAACACGGTATCTTCATTCCACACATTTATACGAACTATTTTCTCGGTGGATCAGTCCACGAAGTAGAAAGCAGATCTTCTCATTCGTTACAAAGCACCCTCTATAATACAAAAGGTCCCTCACAAGTAATCGCTTCGTTTCGAAATTCACCAAACTGTGAGGGGTTCTTTATTTCTTTATAAAAATGCCTTTCGTTCGTCCAATACGGTTGCTGTCCTACTAAAAACTAACTATGCCCTTTTCCTCATGCTTTTATGGGCGCATCCCCACTTTGCACTTTCCCGAAAAACAAACCCGCCGTTGGTGCGGGCCTGGAAAGTGTAAGCGGCCGTGACCGAGCCTCGCGCGTACTCGGTCCCAACCCTTATTGATGACCTCTGATTTATGTGGGCCCTAATGACCACTTTGGCCATCGTCACCCCTGATTATCTGATTCCTCTTACAAAACCGAATGCAATCCCTACTCCAGGCAACAATGTTCCGTTCGTTTCGAGAACAGTGCGGACACCTTTGACGGGAACAATGATCATTCCGTCCATAAGCGCAGCAGCTTCCGGTTGAACCACGATTTTGATCGTTCGTAGAATGCAATCGTGTCCGACAGCCGCATAAAAGTTCGCCACAGCGGTAAATCATCCCTCTGGAACAGCGGCTGGATTACGTTACTTAATTACCGTGCGATTTCTCGCGATCGCATTAGAGCCTAACATCCATCTCGTTTAATGTTCCTGAGCTGGGATTAGAGGAGCACGGTGCACGCCGAACTTCGCCGACGTTCCCTGTATAGATTCATCAGCCAGCCGCTTGAAATATGCAGGGAATATCCGTGGAACAGGTTTATGCGGCAGTGTTTCGAAATGATTCGCGGAGTCGCTGGTTGAATACGGGGTTAGAACTTTTGTCGATGCCGGTTATCTTGTACGGGCGAAATGTGCAAGACAAATTTGGTTAGTTGTGTAGCCGGTGACGGGTGAAAAATTAGGATTCCTCGAAAGGGGAAACTTTTGGAATCAGTTAAACTTAACTGATTGACAACTGATTTGCGTATAATGTTATTTATTCTTGTCATTATGATTGCGTTGTTTTGTAACATTGCGATGGCAGCATTTTACATTTGTAAAATATTGTAAATGTAAATAATAGTAATAATAATAATAAATATACAATTTAATATTGTACACGATATTATAAAACCAAGATTATAATAATTCAAACAACAGCAGGTAATGATTCAAATTAGTGTAAAAAAAAGGGCTATCTGACCCGTTTACGAAATAAATAGATAAATAAATATTTTTAAGCTGCAATTACATATTAACATATTTAATTCTTCAATTATAATATCTGTATATAATTTATCTTCGATATTGGTCCTATCAATCTCTGAATTGTACGTATAAATATATATATAAATTTCTGAATTGTAATACTTAAATTGCTAGCGCGATATAGGAACGACCGTTTTTAGCGGAAGCATTAGGTTAGCGCTTATCGCGCCGAGAAAATGCCACGATTTAACGATAACGGTGTGTTCCGGCACACTTTGCCGGCTCTTCCGTTTGCCGGGGAGGGAAGGTCGCGGGGCGACGTCCTGTCGTCGTCCGACTGACAGTCATTGTCCTTACTTATCCCTTAATGGACTCCTTATTTCGCCGCGCCGCGAGATAATCGCGATTCCGCGGCAGGCTGGAATTCTGATGACGTCGAGGTTTCCGTGGGATTATTTCGAAAAGAGAGAGAGGGAGAGAGAGAGAGAGAGGCTTCAGAGGCCCGTCTCTGGTGATTAATGGCGAATTCTAATTGGAGTTCGCTGTTGCGACGGCTGCTAGGAGTGTTGGATAAAAAGCAAAAAAGCGTAACACTGCGGTGGTCGTCGAGCAGATAACTTTTTCCGGCGTTACGTTTATTCTAAAGTGCTTGAGAAAACGTTAAAGAAGTTTCTACGGTTGGAGAATTCTTGTGGAATCTTCGTATTTTGCTAGAATTTCGTTGATTTCTTCGAGATTGGTCCGTTTCTAAATCTTCTTGACATTTTGAATAAATTGCAAAACGTGCGACTCGATGTTAATTATATTCCAAAATAGAGAGAAAATGGTTGAGCAGATTTTTTTAAATAGATTTGTCTCATGACGCTTATCTACAGATACGGTGGCCGAAGCAAATTCATTGAAACTTCAATCAGCTGCTTTAGTACGCCCTGCTATAAACGCAGCACCATACGGTGAAAGCCATGGAAAGCAAAAAGAGCAGCATCGTATTCAATTTCAACCGGATAAATTTTTTCCGGCACGAACTTTATTCCGAAGTGGATAGAAAAAGGTCAAGAGAGATTCCAAAGGTAGAACCATCGCAGAAATTCCATCTCTACCCTTTCAAATCGGATCAAAGCAAATTTTATTAGAATTTCATTGATTCCTGCCCTACCTCCACCGTCTCCAAAGTCTGGTCGTTCGATGGAAGCTCGATGCAAAAGGCAAAAGGAACGATCTAATCTTAACTCTGTTCCAAAACTGGTTAAAAGAGAGCGAAGAGAAAAATTCGAAAACAGAATCTCAGCCTGTTGTGTGCCATCTTGCATCGGGTCGAAGAAAATTTCATTAGAGTCGCATCGATTTCTTCGACGTCCCTTAGCTCTTGGAATCCGTTTCCCTAGGGATTTTCCTCGGAACTGGAAACCGGAAACCGCGAACTACGCGATCGTACAAACGAGCCCGCGCGCTTAACGGGGATCGAAAGGAGCTCCGATTAACCGTTTCCCGCAGGCGTTCCCGAAGAAACGGATACCGAGAACTCGATAGTGGATCGGATCGAAATTCAGTCGTCCAAGAGCCACTCGGACGAGCACAGCTTCAAATCCGCCGCGGATTTCTTATCGTGGACCTGAAAGTGATCCTTGACCCGTTTCGCTTTGGTCGCGGCACGAAACGCTGGCTGCCGGAAGGATTCAACAGTTTCTCGTGAAGGAACGGTTGGAAAAATTCGCGTAACATCTGCCGTGGAAACTGACGCTTGGATAGCAGGAAGTTTGACAATTGGAGCCGGGCTACGACCGCTCTGAACGGGTTAAATTGCATTCGGTTACGAGGCAGAAGAGGGAAAATGTACGTATGCCGGAAACTTTTGCACGACCGGGTGTATGGTTCCTTGGAGCTGTTTCCGGCGGCCAGGATCCACGGACAGTGTGCAGGGATTAAGGATACGAGGTTATGATGACCTCAGCAACGCGGAATTACGTCGTAAAGTGGAATCCTGTGCAGCTGCACGCCGCGTTGCGAGCTCGCCGCTAAGCAACAGTCCTTAATCCCTTGGCCGCTGCACGCCGACTTCCGGGAATCCCTGGGTAACAGCTCGAAAGGAGAAATTATATGACTCTGTTTTTCAGCCGGTTCGCTTGTGACGATACGGAGGCAGAACTCTGTTACCGGGTGATTGCGATTTTTTATTCGTGAAACTCGCGTAATGCTTCCGAGTGCGATCCGGAAACGAAATACGATGGAACCACCCTTATCGTAACTAGAAATTCTCTTATCAAAACATGTTTTCGTATGAGAGCAACGTTTCGTTTTTAAAGGTTATGTGAAATTTAAGCGTGAAACGGTATAGGATACCGTAAATTCTCAAACAAACCGTTAATCTGCTTAACCTTTTTCATTCGAAAAGTGGTTGGTCAGTCACCAAACGTTAATTTCGCAATTCTTCAAACTCAAACGGTTAAATAGTCGTATAAGTAAATTTAAGATAATTAAAAATTAATAAATTAGTAAACTTTAAAAATTAGTATATTGCTTAATTAAACCGAATGATATTCAATACGAGTAACTGTTATTAAATATTTTAAACTTGACAATCTTTGAAGTTAGTATCATTGGACAACTACGAGTCACCTCTCGAGAGCAAAGTGATTAATATTCATTTAAACGAATGAAGTTTAGCATGATAAAACATAATTGTTCTATTATCCTAAAATTCTATTAGTATCAATTCCGATAATCCAAATTCCACTGTATACTAACGATAAAAGATTCTCATCATCGAAACGAATCCTTTGCCGCATTTAACCCTTTGCACTCAAGGGGTACACTGTTAGTCGTCTAATGATACCAACTTCAAAAATTTACAAATTCGAAATATTTACTAATTTTAATTCGCCTATATTAAACGTCATTTAGTTTAGTTAAGTGATATACTAAAATTTATATACATGAATATTTAACCTCTGAGTCTCTCTAATAAACAAACCAACTAAAATCTGAAAATTTTCGTAACTTTCATTTGGTGCCTAACAGTCACCTCTCGGGCGCAAAGGGTTAATATCAGAAATCGAAAGCAATAGGGGCGAGGTCACGAGGTAAACGTAATACGGAAAATTGTACGAAATAATACGATCCCGTGGTAACGCAGCGATCGAAACGTCCGCCTCGAAGCAGGAAAACTCCGGGGACGTGGGAGGACTGGGCTAAACGGTGGAATAATTTACCAGTATCTTGGGCAAATTCGCGGAGGAAGGAGCCGGTTATAGCCGGGCTATATAAAAATTCCATACGTCGCGGGCCAATTTTCCGCGTTTCGTTCGTTTCGGCCACGTTTTGCGTGCCAACTCGCGCCGCCGACCGTTCCCTCTCGTCCACGTTGCCTTCTATAAACGGAACGAACACGTAAACCCGCGCTCGTAAGGCTGAGGCCGTTTATTCTCCGGTTTAGAGAGGTTGTTCCATCGACCTTTAATACCCTAGAATTTCTAGTGTATTCTTACCATTAAAATTCGAGGTATGCAGCCGAGAGTATCTTGCTTTGGATGTAAATTTCGAACTGTTTTGAAAATATTTTCCTAATGAATTATTCAAAGGTTAGTTCTTGCTCGGTGTAAATAAATATTGTAACGTCCGATCGTATCGCGTTATGTGAAAATGCTACTGGCTTTTATGGATCGTTGATCACGCGAGATACCATTTCAGAAGATTGGACTTTGAAAGTGCCCAGTGATATTTACGAGATCTCGAGTGGCCAACGATCCGAAATGCGTACGCTACAAGATCGTTCGTAGCCGGGGTAAATTGTATAAATAGTTTGGGAAAAAATCCCTGAGTCGTCGTAAAAGGTATTACCCGTCATGAAAGCAGCCGTAACGTCGAATAAGGATTGAAAATTTCCCCCGGATGAACTCTCTGGTCTCTGGCATCGAGGTATCAGGCTTGAACAACCTTGATACTCTCGAGAAATCAAAGCAGGAAGCACTAGAGGGGAAACGAAAAAAGCAGCAAGGAAACGTGGCCGATTGAAAGTTTCTCGCAACGAGTTTCATTGGAGATGTAAAGGGAACTCGTTGAAAAGCATCGAGAACCTCTCCTTCGCGCGTTGATATACGCTGGGGTAAAGAAACTAGTGATACGAGATGAATGGCACGCAGACAGACCAACGAGCACCGGTTACGTTCTTTCAATTGTTCTCAATTATTCGAATTATCCGGTTATTCGATTATCCAATCATTCGGTTGCTCAAGCATTCAATTATTCAATTGCTCGGTCATTCGGTAATTTTAATTATTTCGGTTACTCGATTACTTTACTCGATTACTTGACAATTTCAGTTATTTCAATTATTTACATTTACTTTTTAATTATTTTTATGTTTTTTGTAAAGCTTGTTTACCCGTCAGATAAATAAATAAATTATTCAATTATTTCACCGTCGAGTTTTCCAGTTTTATGACGTTTCTTATTTGCTTCATATTTGAAGCAACAAGCGACCTCGGCGGTATTACTTTTTCTCCGCGAAAAAAAAAGCCTGGCAGAAAGATGTTTACAATTTCTGTTACGTTCCTTGAATGCAATTTTTCTACTCCCTGTCCTGTTGCACGTTTCCGCCACGAACCTCCTCGTACCTACGGCGTAACAAGCTAACGCCAGAGAAATCGCACACAACCGCCCATTCTCTCCCTCTTTAAGTCATCCACCTTGTTTTTTCGTTTCCCTTGTTAAACTTCATCGTGGTCTGAAACATGTCCGTTTGTTCCTGGCCCGTTTCCTGCGAACACAATCTCGTGTACGCCTGTACGCGCGTAACCGAGCAGAAAAACAGGAGGCGAACTGCCGAGAAAAGTCGTGAACGAGACGTTAAACGAGGGCCGAATTAAAAGGTGGCGAAGAAGGGAGGTGGGGAAAAAATTAAAAAATTCGCAGCTCAATTAACAGAGACAAACTAAAGGAGGGGAAACCCGTAACTAGGGATGGCGAGGGTCGATAAAATAATTATTTGAAAATTCGAAGCACAATTAACCCCTATGGCTCCAAGTGTGTCTTTTAAGCACCACCGATATAATAAAACTAAAACTATGTTTTACATTGTCCTGTCGTCTTAAACCTTTTGCTTTGTTCACTATCGTGTGTCAGAAATGCAGATAAAGGTTGAAATTTCTGTACTCTGTCCGCGTGAATTAATTCAAAGTTATCTCCCCGCGTAAACGTCCAAACGTGGTCATCGCTGTGTTTGTCGGTTTCAACTGGATTGCTTTATTTTATTAAACAGAACTGATTGGTCCTTCCGTACGATTACCAACGAAGTTTCTTCCAATTTTCCGGAGAACGTATCTTGCGAATGCCCGAAAATACCTCCGTAAACTGAAAATGGCTCGATTCGAGCGACCATTTTTCGCGATGATCTCCTTTCTCGCGGTGTATTAGAGCCGAAGTATCGTAAACCGGGCGAAAGTAATCTAACTTTAGATGGCCAGAAGTTGCCGCGTCCAGCATTCCACCAGCGGTTCATACAACCTGCACTCCGGACGTGCACGTCGATTTCTCTTCTCGGAGAACGGTCGTGAGTGCGGGCCGAAAAGTGGGCCGATCGCGCGGCGACCTTAATGCCTCGCGATCTCCCATTCCTTTTGCGTGCCGTTAACTTTCTATAAAGATCAAACGATCCCCGCAACGGTGCCGTTTTACAGAGATACGTGCGGGGAATGGAGGACCGGGTCCAGCCGAATTCCCGGACCAAAGTCCAAGTTCGACGGCTTTCATGGTTCGTAGACAGGCAAACGTTCGCGATGCTTTTCCTTTGAGTTCTTCGATCACTAAACCGTTGAATCCTTGATCTCTGGGACCTTTTCGCTGAACAAACTTTTGGATCCTTAAATCTTAAGATCTTTTTATTCTTGTACTTGGACGTGTAGCCTTGATTCTTCCTATTCTTGCGTTCTTCGCATAAATTAAATGGTATACTACTAAGGTACATCTTCTTCGAAAAAGTATCTCCCTCATCTTTTTATTGAATTTAACCATTTTCGGGTTCATGGGCTAGAATAAAAAGTGCGTCTAGTACTGAAATTGTTCGGGAGCTTTCTCGAAAGAAGCGCCCCAGCAATAAAACTGCGATAAAGAATCTCGTCTCTCGAAAGGGGACCAGAAGTCGTAAAAGTGTACCGTCGTCAGAAAGATCGAGGACCAAAGTTGAACAGGATGACCGTACACGTGTTCCCCACGATGGGGGGGGGGGGGGTAATCTCGTTGAGGGAACAGAAGAGGGCTAGAAGAGGAGGTTCTGCCTGTTGGATCGAAGTTGACGAACGCAGCGCGAGCGTATGATCGATACGCGCTCGAGGACTATCGGAAGTTTCGTCTCTGTGCAGTAAGGACAAGGCTTCCTCCGTGACACCTCAAAGCGTTCGCCCTCTCGTGCAAGTAGCTTTGCTCCCGCGGGTTCCAGAACAGGGACAGAGGCGCAGGGAGTAGTTATTCGTGCTCCTTGATCTTGTGCACAGAGGCTTTCTCGTCTAACGAGTGCGCCTCCAAGTTGCAGTCCTTTCGGAAGCAGCGAGATCAACGGAGGATCTTTTACTCTGGGATCTCGGCGGAATAGCCTG
Source organism: Tetrapedia diversipes (assembly GCA_033822845.1). Classification (NCBI taxonomy): domain Eukaryota; kingdom Metazoa; phylum Arthropoda; class Insecta; order Hymenoptera; family Apidae; genus Tetrapedia; species Tetrapedia diversipes. The sequence goes on from JAOPTO010002304.1 coordinate 69,446, forward strand.
TAATGGATGTTTGCAGAGGCGGTCAGCGCAATTCGCGGAAAGATCCCGGGGAAGATTGATCAACTGAAGATCAAACGATCCACCGCGATGGATGCAGTTCGGTTGGGATCCATCGAGCGGATAACGAGGGGGACAATTAACGACGGGGAGCGAGCGAGGAAAGGGTTGGGAAAAGTTTGTTAGCAATCGACGAAGTTCGAATAATACTGCGGAAGGGTTACAAAACGAAGGGTTATTCGTGGAAGGAGAGTGATTCCGTTAAACGCGTATTGATTTCATAGAAACAATATTTTTCTATGAATGCAGAGAGACTGAAGAGGTGTGCCGGGTAAAAGGCTCGTCAGACTTGTCTACCAAAACTCGCGTGACAGCCTGAAAGCTATCGAACGGAAGCCTAGACAAAGGGACAATGGAATCGGGTCACAGGTCCTCTTTACAGAAATTGAATGGACAGATTAGAATTTGCGGGGGAACAGTTTTGACGTAATCCATCTTGCGGCGAGAATAGAGCGTCGCTACTTGTTAGTTGTTAGAATCTAGGTAGCAGAGCAACATTAGAACGCAAGCCTGGCCTAACAGCATTCGCAATTCCACTTACCATCTCGCTGGCTGATGAAGATACATAGTGGCAGCTCGCGTGCAAAGCGAACTTACATCATCAGCGTTAATGTTATATCTCGGGAGCTGCTGGAAGTTGCCACAATGGCGGCCGCGTCGCGAGAATCGATCGTTTCTCCCGCAATTATGGTTGTTAGGGATCGATAATTATTTGTATGTATTACGGAAACCAGCTCTAGTTTATTACCACGGGGTCTGGGCCTGACCATCGCGTATCCCCTGGGTAGGAGCCTAACCCACCCAGGTGACCACCATCCTTCTACCAGTAAATTTCCTTTCCCAAACTTTTCCCTCCACCTTCCAAATGCCTATTTCCCTCTTCCACTGCCTATTTTCCAAACCCTTCGCCCACTGGTAGAAGCGAAAAACAGCAAAACGAAGAAAAACGAAGAAGCATACTAGTGATTCACAAATCGAGTCACCCAGGGAGTAAGAGTCAAGTTTGTTCTGATCGATAACAATGGTCTCGACTCGGGTACAATGGATTTCCGAACGATTTCTCCGACAGATTTTCGCGGTCCGAACCAACCGCGTACGCAAAAGCGTAATGTTCAGCTCCACTTTTCCCTCTTCCCGTTGTCCCTGTTCGTGCAAACGCAGAGAGGCGCCACGAACGTGCTGGATAGCGAATAATTAGCGGGGCTCTCGCGGTGAATACATTAGCATGCATCAATTCAAAATAAGCGGCGTATCCGACGTCGAGATGCATCAACGTTCCCCGCATCCTTTATCTCGCCGCTTAGCCGTCGCTCTGGGGATATTTTCTTACCTAGCGGTGTCTCTGAGAGTGCACGTCTAGGTAACGAATTTAAAGGCATAATGGGGGTTCCGTGGTCTCTTAGACACTGCCATGACTCGCATCGAGAACAGCTGACAGTGATACGATACATCGCTATTTCTCTCGTTTTCGTGGAATTTATTTTGAGCGAAAGCACGAAACGAAGGATGACTTTATTTATCTTTGACCAAAAGTATCGAGAAGATCGTTCGTTTCAAAACCTTCTTTAACCCTTTCACTGCTATTTACGCATATATGCGTTTGTCAATTTTTCTTCACTCCCATTTACAGTAACACAATTGTTAATAGAGCACCGTCCACGTGGAGCACTCAACCAGAAGTATTTAGCAGTCAAAGGGTTAACCAGCATTTCATATCTAATTCGTAAACCAACGAAGACGAATTAATTCCTTTCCTTGGAAATTCCTTTTTTCATCGCTACTGTTATTCGACCCGGTCATTTTCAGCGTGACTGTAACTACTGATAATCTGATCGCGAAGAAGCGCGTTTTCCAACGGAATTCGCAACGAGTCCGTTTCAAAGATCCCCGCCGCCAGCATACCGAACGCGAGCCGCCCAATAATCACTTCCGTGCCGATAACCTTGCCCCCTCCGCCCTTCCCACCCTCCTCAGAGCAACAAAGCGGCAAAGTAGCCGGGTTAAATCCCCAGCCAACTAGCCGCGCTGCCGAACGGTTTCTTAATCAGCACTGTGCTGGTTCCTCTCAAAGGGAGCTCGTCGCGTCGGCCATTTTCGAAGCGTCTAATCCGTGTGCGGGAGGGGGGCGAAGGGGTGGGTGAGATTAAAAGGAGCGAGAACCCAAGCAAAAGAGAGAGGGAGTCGCTTGCTGCAGCCGGCAACGAAACTTTTCGAAGACTTTTCGCGTTGGAAACTCCAACGAGAGCAGACCAAGGGTAGAAAAGGGCGGTCGAGGAGCCCAAGAGGGCGGAGGGTGCAACGGGTGACTCTTTCGAGGCGCACTCAATTTTCCGTGGCTTAACCGGTTCGATGTTTCTTCTCTTTGGCTCGATCGCGCCGCGACACGCAACATTCGTCCCGTTCTCTTTGTACAGCTCGCACATGAGACGGATCTCATCGACGAAGAAAGGGACGGGGGCTGTGCCGCGAGGAACGAAAGGGTTAAGACGACATTTCGCTTCGTTTTATCCTGTCGCTTTATCGATTACGTGGTATTTTCTGGAGATTAACCTCCTTCAGACAAGTAGTGCACCTTCTTTCGTTGTTCTTTTCGATTACCACGTAGGGATGTTTCTCGGTTTTTTGGTGGAAAAAGAGAAACGGTGAAGATGAGCGAATAGGGTTTCTGTAATGCTCGGTTAAAGTGGGTGGTTCGAGGAAAACTGAGAAGCGTTCTTAGTTTTGTACCCCACGATACTTTTGCACATTCGACTATACTCCTATGGTATGATTTATTACAACATGTATGGGGGTAATCTTCAGTTCCGATGTTTCTTTTATACCGCCAAGCGAAGTGTACACGTAGGAAAGTCGAAGGCTGAGGGTTTTCCAAGACCTAGAATATTCTAGGTGGAATCAGCTTCGTGGCGTTGGTACACCAGCAGATTTCGATGTAAAATTCAGCGGATCCTCTTCCGAGCGTACGTAGGTACATGTACACAGGGGAAAGACCGGGTGAAAATCGTTGAATTTTCTCGTCCGAACGTATTGTCCGACGTTCCTTGAGTCGCTTAGAATCGGCCAGGACCGACCAGGAACAGCTGCCTTCAATTTGCACCTGCTTCTCGGTACCCGTGTTTGAACTATCCGCGATACCATCTCGAAAGACGCGTTTTCGTCCCCGTGAAACTAATATTTGCTCAACGAATCATTCTCCGGGTCGACGCTGCTCTGACTCGCCTCGCGACAAGGATTACGCGAGGAGGCTCGTCGGTTCCACGGGGTGTCGCGTTGCGAACCACTTTTAATTGAAACGATGGCCAGGAACCGTCATTAGGCGAAGTTTATCTGGTCGTTAAATGTTCCCAGAAATTTATACAACCATTTGGTTAATAATTTTTATTGCACGCCGCGACGATATAGTCCAAGCAACAGGACTTTCAGGTGACCACCTGGGGTCTAGGATTTCACAAGGTACAACCCCGAATCACCCCTTGCGTGGGTTATATCTTCCCACTCCAACGATGACCGGCAAATCTTTTTTTCCTTAGAGTGGTGTCCGCCCAGCCAAGGGCATCCATATATCGTTAGGGTTTGGCAGGGGAACGGGCACTACTAGTCTATCGTTTCATTAGTATCGTTCGGTTTTAGTATTGTAACAGCCACGATCCAATATACAACTCATTTCGTGGGAATGTCGCGCCAGGAATAGGTATACGTGAAGTGTCGGTAGGAATAGCGTTGACACTATTCCTACCACAACCGGTCAAATGATCGTTTTTGAAATTTCAATTAGAATTTCATAGATACAACGTAATTGAAACGCCTTTAAACTTTAGACTTTTTCTCAAATATACGTATAATACATGTTTCAATATTCACTTCTTTGTTCATTCTTTATTTTCTGAGAAAAATTCATAGTCTGTCTCACGTGGGAATGTCACGGCAGGAATAGGTATACATGAAGTGTCGGTAGGAATAGCGTTAACACTGTACGATCCACTTGCTGGTCGCATAAAGTTAATTCGGCGTTCGACGTACGAGTTTGACTACCCAGACAACGCCGGTGGAAAACGCGTACGCGACAGGGGGAACGCCAGGCCATTTTGACGGTAGTCCGTTTAATCCGAACCGCCTTTGCTGCGTCCGAAAGCGGAGGCCAGGGGCGTTTAATTCTGGCCGGAAGTTGGGAGCCGCTTTTACGTTCGCCTTCGCCCGAGTGTCTTACAATCACCGTTGGCGAGAGCACGGTCGTGTGGCTCGTGAGAGACCTCGAGTACGTTCCAGACATCGTACGGATCGATTAAATGACACCCCAGGGGGGGACAGGATTTAGGTGGCGAAACTTTCTTCCCGGGGATTTCTGCGCGGACAAAAGATCTCCCCGCTGTCCGTGATCAAGGTTGCCCGTTTAAATAAAAGTTCCCTCTGCCCGGCGATTATGGAAGGGCGCGAGAACCCGCCGGATGATTTCGTATCTAATCAAAGTTTATAATTCGGAAGGGGGGAGAATTAGTTCCGCCAGCTACGAGCTGGCATGTTCGAGTTAAAATATTCTGTGTGGCATCTCGAAATATTCCAGAATACTTGAGTATCTAGAATGTCTAATGTCACTTGAAAATGTATAAAAGCAAACGAATTTGTCTGTTTTCTGGGTGATTTATGAAGCCCTCGGAACATTCTCGCTTTTACTTAAAAGGTCAAAAAGCACGCCAAATACGAAAGTGCAAGATAGGGTACTTTAACTTAGAAGGGCAATCTATTAGATGAATTAACGAAATCTCTAAGAAAACCCTTGGTACGATATTTTGCCGACACCTCGTTAAATCGTTATTTGCCTAACATATTCTCGTACGCATCAGAAATGTGTATACAATGGTTTTAACATTAAGAGAAAGTTCAATATGTTTGGCTCGTTCGTTTACACCTCCCGGCCGGTTTGTTTGACGTTTTACCGGTTCCTCGTTTACGTATCTCGGATACGATTATTCGCGTTCTTCAAACTGTTTGTTTATATTCGTAACACGTTTATCGTTGACATTCCTCTAATTGCTTGTTCGCCTTCGCTGTTTCACTTGTTTGTATCGTTGGTTTCGCTCCAAACGAAACGATAACCCAAGATGCAGACTCGCGTTCCTCAGAAACTTTCAACTACCGGAAGTTCCCAGAAGATTTCCAAGCGTACCTACGACGAAAACCCAACTGTTTAATATTCCTACCCTTAACTCTCCATCGCACGCTCACACACAACAAGGACCCGCCGACGCAATTATCCCATGCGCGTTATTCCTCTCTCAGAGACAATCCCTTCGCAGAGACAAGCCTTTCGTTGCGAGACCGAAAAGAGAGCGAAAAACGAAAAGCAGAGGGAAGTTCCAAGTGTGCCGGTCACCCAGGCGCCCTGCGGCAACCCGTTAAATCATCCCCGGACTCAACCAGCAAATAAGTCCGTCGGGAGCCGAGTTCCGTTCCATTCCTGCCTCCTTTTCTCCGAATAAAACCACGGCACGCTCTTGGAATTGGCCATTCGCCGGCTGGTTGAGGAGCAACCCAGAGATCTCTCCGCAGGGTGGATCGCGACATCGCGCCTTCCCTCTCGCAGCCATCCTCCCCTCTACCAGAAGAGGGTGGATTAGGTCGGTTTAACGCGCGATCCACAGAGGGTGGAGACGTCTCAATCGCAGACGCGTCAAGGGGGATCTACCGGTTGAACGTTGCTCCTGAAGGTCGGTTCAGTTGGAAGCGACGATTAATCGAGGGACGCCGAGGGACCGGTTCCCCACTGCCCCCCGCGTTCCTTCACCCTAACCATCCCTGTCCTTCGCCAAAGCTCTAACCCCCGTCATTCTTCTTCGCCCGACGTCGCTGTTTCGATTCCGTGTCCTTCCGGCGTGACTGTGTGGCTCGAGACTGGGATTACGCTCGCGTCTTGGGGGTGGATTCTTGGTTTTATGATGGAAGACTGAGAGCGGCGGCGGAAAGTTTTTATCGGTGCGATCGCGGGGATATTCAGTGTGCCTGGTTGGGGTTTGAAACTGGAGAAAGGGTAATCGTGACGGTTGGTATGTAGAAGATTGTCGGGGAAACAGTCGTTGGGGGTTAGAAACGCGGGTGGCGAAGAAAAACGGAAGTTCCGTTGATATTGTTGAATTGAATGTTTGACTAATGAATGCGTGCATGTGTACTTATACGTGTGAATGCTGGTAACTTTTACGAACGAGAAAAAGGTAGAGAAATTGCGAGAAAGCACAAAAGATGCGGAAGACGTGGGAGGCCTAGAAAGGCAGTAATATAATGGAAGTATTTTATTTATTCCCCATTTGCTTTCAAATAACCATTTTCTGATCCCTCGATATTTTATTGGACGCGTTATATTTTTACGAGATGCATTACGCTTCAGGTAGCGCTCGATAATAAAATTCGTTGCGTCCACTCGACCAGCATTGCCTCGAGTTATTATTCGATTGATTGTAGTAATATCGATGCTTAACAAAAGTTATTTATCGATGACATCTCGCTATTGTCCACCGTGTGCGACAAACGAAAGCACGAACGTTTATACCTACGAATCAATTAAATCGCCGTATTATCGATATATTAACGTTCGCCGGTTTTGTTTACAGGTGAGTCCATTCTACCGTGTCAAGCAGAACGGTTCCCAGCGTCCCGGCAATCAGCGTGGCCGTAAGTGACTCCGTGAAATCCGATTCATAGGATAATTCATTAATTACCGGGCGGCACTCGCGTCGTTTACCAGCAGCTGAATTTATTTACGCTCGCCTAATTGCGCCACGCACTCGTTAATACGAGGATTTATGCGACGGTTAAAAGCTGCGCGAACGAAACGTAGGCCCCCGCCGATTTACCGAGCGTAATCGCGCGTCGCGTCGCCTCGCGGTGAAAACATCGATGCTGGAATCGCGCCAATTTTTCCCTCCCAACCTGCTTTGTTGCGTGCGGCAATTACGTGAACCCCACGGTCCGTTCTCGCAACTTTCGCGCGGACATAATATGTCACCGTCTACACTGCGCCGGTTCCCTCCTTCGCACTCGGGTTACCATCTTCCGCGCTCCCGGGTCTTGGCGGAAAAAGACGGTTTTAAGGTGGGAAATGAAGCGTAACCGATTCTTTACGGATAATCGTTCCCTTACGTGTTATGGGTTTGCGGTGCTCGAACGTCGTGGAACAAATTGAGTAACTGTAAAATTGCAGTCTCACGAAACTGAACGATTTCGGTAATCGAGAAACTGGAAATGAAAGGCTTAAAAAATTAAAAGTTACGGTAATTGAAAAATTGAAAAATTAAAGATTTTTAGAATTGATACCTTGGAGAATTAAAGATTTGAGGAATTGAAAAATTAAAGACTAGAAAGATTGAAAGTTTCGGTAATTAAAAATTTAAGGAATTAAAGATTTCAAGAATTGAAAAATTTTAAAAGTTAAATATTTCAATAATTAAAAACTTGAGGAAGTGAAGATTTTAGGAATCGAACAATTGAAATGTTAAATATTTCAAGAATTGAGAAGATTGAAAAATTCGGAAATCCTTAACGTCTGCCTGCAAAGATTCTTCGAATTCCTTTGCAATAAAGGATAACAATAGCGTTCACAATTCTGATCAGCAACACAAGCAATATCCAGGCCTCGGGAAGTAGAGTGGCACAAAAGAAGGGTTCGCGTCGCTCGAAGGGCGAGATACCTCTACCCGTCTCGTTACCCGAGCGCGCTCGCACAGAGGGCCGCTCCGGGAACAGAAGGAGGAAAGGCCTGTGTGTATCGGGGCCGCGAATTGGAGACGCGCCAGTTTTTCCATTCCGCCCTGTATTTTTCACCTGCGCGACCGCCCTTTTGTTCCCGGCCAGGCAATTACGCCCGGCCCCGTGTGCTAGCGCGTCGCGTCCGCGTTTTCCGCTCGCGGAGCCGACGGGGGCAGCTTTTTGTTCGTACGCGTCCCGAAATTCCGCGGCCGCGCGCCACTGGGTACGTCCTCTCGGCCCCTTTGTGCGCCCCGCTCTCCGAGAAAGGATCGTCAATATATTCTTTCCGCGTCGCCTTTGCGAAGAGGAATTTTTTCCCGCGCCCGACCTCCCGTCACCGTCGGTCATCAAGAATTGTCATCGTCCCCTTTTCCCGCGCCTTTTACGAACCCTTGCTTCAGTTCAGGGGCCAGAAATTCCTCCACGACCGCTTTCAGAGTTGGTTTCGATGGAATATTGAAGCGAAATAAGCCAAACTCAAATGGCAAACTCAAGTATTGTAACGAGAACAGAAATTGTATTTTGTATACGACACAAGCTTGGGACGAATGATGTGAAACGAACGAATAAAAAAGATGACAGTAGCAAACGATAACGTCAGAAAAAAAGAAATGAGAACAAAAAGTACGACAGTTCCAATTTCACTCATAGATGTCGCAATTATACAATTTTTTGGTTGATTTTCAACAGGTTTAATTCCCTACGCTTACGAACGAGGTAGGGTGTGTGTGTGTGTGTGTAGTTTCATCAAATATTACAACAGAAACGTGTATGGTTTTATTAAAACAAATACAATAAAAAAATGAGTGTGGCTGTACGGATTTGGAAAATACTGATAATTGTCCGTGGATTCCGGAAAGTTGTGGTTACATATACTAGCCAAGGGCTGTCTGTAAATTAGATGGAGGTGGTGGCAATCTGGAAACTGTCGAAAGGAGCCTGGGCCTTCAAGCGGACAAAAACGGTATCCAGTTTGGACTTTTTGGTGTTCGAGGCCCAGGCAAGAGGAACAATAAAACATTTACTCGTCGGATGTAAAGAAATACCTACAACCATTTTAATCACACTTTCCTTCGACAGTTTCCAGGATACCGCCACACGAAATTGAAAGAATTCTTTCGGAGGATTTATCGCTCGACCATGAGTATAGTGTTAGGGACAGAGATCTGTGGGTGGTGGGTATCGTTTACCGTTCGAGGCTTGCCCTTCGCGCGCGACGAATTTGCGGGGAAGATAAAGGTATTGGTGAAGGAACGAAAATTGGGGAAGAGGAAGGAGTAATTTCGGATTTGGAAGCAGTTTATCGGTTGAAATACCAACGCGCGCTCTCGAAACGCGAGGAGGCATCTTCGAGAAACTAGGGAGTTTCGCTCCCCTCGTTGTCGTTGCGGCGCGGTCGCTTTAAGGTCGGAGTAAATCTTATCGGAAATTGTTAAGACGCCGGTGCAACGTAATGCCTACTGATTAGGTTCCATCTCGGCCTGGCCATCGGCTGGATTCGACGTTCCCGATAAAAGGGAACCGTCTGGGCCGATTGGAGCCGGGGAAGGGCTGGTTCCGTGAACCAATAATCCCGCGAAAATCCTCGATCGCTTCCGAGACGCTACTATCGAAGATGAAACGAATTCTCTGGTATATAGGGCTAAAGGGGTTGCGAGACGAGGACTTTCCAGGGGGGAGGGGAGGGGGGCAGTCGAAAGAAACAAGGGAAAAAGGTGCTTAATGAAAAACGAATGCGTCAGAACGAACCTGGGAGGACAGACGTTGCGCTGCATAAAGCGAGAAAAAGGGTTCTTGTTTCATAACAAAGAACTCGTCGATGCAAACGAGGCAAAGAATTGTCATTTTTGAATATTGATTGACTCGCGAAATAGGTTTATCTGCAATATTCTCGCTAAAATTTATGAATTCCTTTACACATCCGAGAACAGTATCTACTTCTTTAACCAATAACCCTTTCATTTATGTTGGCATGCATACATATAATTGGCTATACGTGAATTTCAGATATGCAATTGAAGCTACGAGAAATTTATACATAATTATCTTCATGTTTGATTATCGAGATCGTATTAAAACCGTTCGCTCTGCAGGGACAAATATTTGCACAGGCAATTTCATAAAGTATTTAATTTTGATTTAACTTTGTTCGATTGCTCCTGAAAATATTTGTTTCCGTATAAATGCCAATTCTACAGAGCGATTCCCAAGAGCGGCCGCTACAAAATTCGATAGAAAATCGATTCCAAAGCGATACTTGGCTCCAAGATTGAAGGAGAGAAAGTACCTAGACCCGTGTTCGGGTAGTTTAATTGCTTAAAGTAGCCGCGCGGAGATCCAGCCTGGAATCCCGGCCGGACAATCCGATCGTCGATTCCTTTTCTCGCCGAGTTAAATGTATAAATCTACACCCGCTAACAAGAGCAGTCGGAATGGCTTCGTTCACGGAATTCGATTGGGCTTTGTCCGTGAACGAAAAGCCCGTGCCGTCTGTTCGCGCGGGATCTCGCTTTGAATTAGTCTCTTTGTGCACGTCTGCGTAAACAGAATTCCTTTTCCCGTTCAAAATTAACCCCGAACATACGACCAGGCTGTGATCGACGAATTGTCACGTTCCTCAAATCAACCCCATCCCGTTCGAACCTAAATTCTTCCGTCGTTTCCAGATTCTGTTGCGACTGAGAAACTGAGACCGTTAAAGTTTCTGCATATATCTGCGTTGAATCGTGTTTCGTTAAAGGAACACGTTTGTTCTTGCGATTTATTGATTTATAGTATTGTTCACAGCTCATCGAATGGATTTTCTGCTTTTCCAAAGTACAATTTTTGTTGCGACCCTATACCTGCCCGGGCCCTCGATAGGGGAGAGGGGTTAACGGGCCCACTCTTCCTGCGCGGTGACAGGCTTGCGATTGGTCAAGCCCTGCTTTGGCTTTTTGTATAAAGGCTGGGCATTTCACCGCAGTTGAACATTACATTAAAAAATAGTCCAGTACAAGCAAATGTCGCATATTTTCAATTGTCACTATCATCGGCCAGCCTAGCTTACCCTTAATCATATCAAGACTATCAGTACATGCTAAACCATTCGAAACGACGAAATTGGAAGCACGTAGTACGAAACAATTTTTAACACTATTCCTACCACGACCGTTCAAATGACCGTTCTTAAATTTTTTATTAGAATTTTATATCTACAATGTAATTGAATCGCCTTTAAACCTCAGACTTTTTCTGAAATATACGAATAATACATTTTTCAATATTTACTTCTTTCGTCATTGTTTATTTTCTGAGAAACATTTGTGGTCTGTCTTACGTGGAAATGTCACGGTAGGAATAGGTATACGTGAAGTGTCGGTAGGAATAGTGTTAATTAATTCAACGCTAACACAAGACCACGTAATAAAAAAAGTAATCACAATATTAACGATAACATAGAATCAATGACAGCGCTTCGTCGAGGTAAAAACGGGAGATCTCCCCGTTCGGTTGGCCAAGTGTTAAGAAACAACCGACAATGAGTTACGTGGCGAAATTCCCAAATCGAACCAACCAACCCCGAACCATCGAACAGTTTCACGTTACGAACTTCCTCGCTCGTACATCCTCCGCAGCCCGTGCTCGAAACTCCGAAATCTTTGACGGTCTCCCCCCTCTTAACTTTCGAATCGCGACGGAAACCGCAAACCGTACTCGGGAACGGAAGACGAACCGGAACGACGTCGGTGGAAACAGTCGGGAACGGTGTTTAACTTGGAGACGAACGCGTGGCGCGAATAATCGCGAAGAGCCAACGAATGTTTCCTCCCTTCGTGTTCGCCGCACGATGCTCGTGCGTCGCGGGACGATGAGCGCTCGAGCTAATTAGCGAAGTCTCGGGCAAGTTATAATTAATATTTATCGCGCGTCCGTCCCGCGCATCGGCCGCGTTATCGTTCAATTTAACGCTGATTAATGTCAGTGGGTCGATGAAGTTGCCGCCCCGGGACGAAAATCGCGTCGCTCGACGAAAACTTCTGAACGTTGCCGAATCGTTGAGTACCAAACGCACCGGAGTATTATTCCGCGAGAGAAATTTTTTTTGGAATAATTATTCTGTGCGAGAGAACGTGTTTTTTTTTCCTTGGTGTTTTCATCGCGCGACGCAGTGGGTTTTAGCTAGCTACTTGTTTCGAGAAGTTAACCCCTTGTGTGCTGAATGCTCCTGGTTAAAATTCTCTGCTTTGCGTTCACTAAAGGTGAAGTATCATTACCCGTACAGTGGCGATTGTTAAAGCAACTTTAAGTGGAAGATCGAAAACATTGATGAACGCATATACGCGTTCACGGTTCACACGAGTAGCTTTCATTAGACGCATATATGCGCACATAGCACTCAAAAGGTTAAAAGAACTCGATGAGACGTTAACCCTTTGACATAGAATGACGTCTGGCAGACGTCTATTCAGTTCACGTGTCATTGTAGACTCTGACGTCTCCGAGACGTCAAGAAATGTATGCAGTATTATCATTAAATTATTCAATTATTTCACTCGTGCGACGATTCTGTTTTGTTTAGAATGTTCAAAATCCTCCACCCTTACCCCTTTTTAGAATAAATTTCCAAACAAAATGTTCTGTTTCTAAGCTCGCACGTAACTGTTCAGTTGAGCCAAATTAAATAGTATTTTTTGAACTCATCAAATTCCGTTTTATTTGCATGTCAATGGGTCGCAGAATTGTTATTTTATACCAATAGAAGTTTGATCGTCGAGCAGAAAACTTGTTTGCGAAAATTTTTCGTTCGCTGTTTGCGATAGATGCAGCATTCGGGGACAGAGCGCGATAATTGTCGATCCGTTTGATTCTCTTTTTGCGGCAAGAGAAACGACGAATATTAATGAACGGCGATAGAATAATTCGGTTCGAGGTGGCTGAAATGAATTTTCCTCGACAGTATCCGGCGATGTCAGCCGTGGAGAAGGATCGCGGTCAACTCGAACGACAGAGATTAAATTAATTCGGCCGATTCGATTGATTCGAGCGCCGAGGTTGATTCAGCTGGTTCAACACTTCAGGGAGCATTAACGGAATCAAACGGGCATCCGAGCGTGTTCGTTGAAACTGGCCTAAAATTCAACGATCAGGCGTTCCCGTAATTGCCGCGGCACGAATCTTTGTGTAAACATTTCCAAGCCAGTTTTCTTGACTTTCAGAGAAGTCACGAAAAGATACGATAACGCATACCATATTTCAATAATTATCGCCTAATGCACAATTTTGAAGTTTGTGAAGTTTTCTACTCTCACATTAATATGTATTGGAATTCGTTAGTCAAATTGACCGAAAATTTTGAAATTTACGTTTTGAAACTTGGCGCAGTCTGAATAACCTGCAGATTTTATACAAATGTGTATTTTTACAAATAAACAAACAATAAAGTGGCGTGTTGTACACGATGATTAGAAGAGACGTTTACGTAATATATAGGAAAATTCTATAAAATGATTTTTGCAGAACAGAAGATGGAATTCAGGTGTAAAAAATAAAAGCGAAGCGATTAAAGTATTAATAAAAGTATATTTAAAACAATTTTACAAAAACAACTTAAATTTATTCTTTTTTTTTTTTACGCGGAGGAAATCTTCGAAAAGATACCCCAACACCCTGGGGGGGGGGATGGTGAGGTTATGCGGGGTTTTACCCGCTAAAACCTCCACGGTGGCCTACTACAGCGATATGGGGGAGCACCGGGAACTCTAGAAGAACACTTCCAGTACTCCCCCCCACTCGATCGCATTCCTACACATATGCTAAGATTTTATTTTTATTGAGCTCTACGCGTTTAATCTTCAGAACACCAAGTTTTTATTATCGCGAAATGATAAGATATTAAATATACCGTAATCTACTCAATCAAAGGAATAAATAAATGCAGTGTTGCGTGAACACTGTTCGTTCATCGATTACATCGCGCACATTTCGGAACGTTTGCGTCCGCGTAAAATCTGCAGAGCGTAGTAATGGATTAGGCGAGCCTGGCCGTTAGATTGGTTGGGCGAGTCGCATCCATCGGCATTATCGGAGCATCCATAACTAAGGGGGCTGATTAAACTTGGCCGATGCCATTTCCCCGGGACCAAGGAATGGAATCGCGTCAGTTTCATCCACCTTATTTCCCTTCCGTCGTGGCTAATGATCCGTAAACAGAGGATCCCTCACAAAAGAGATTTAACCGGCGGAGAATGCGACTATTTCCGGAAATCGTTATTCCCCTACGTCGCGTTTCATCCTGAAAGCTTTATTGAACGTCTCTTAAGATTTTTAAAAGAAACGAAGAATAGAAAGAGGTGATTTCGTTTGCCACGATATTGAATGAAATGAAATTTCGTGAATTGCGAGCGGACTACGGGTTTCTTGTGCGTTTGCAGAAAATTTAAGTATGCAAAAAAGGTGAAAAATGCTACAAAATGTTACACTGTTTAGAGGGTGAGATAGATCTCTATCTAAGTTCTTTGGTTGTGCTTGTAAAATTTTTAATTTTTCAAAAATCCGCAGTTTAATTATCAGATAACAGTTGAAACGCCAGAATTTTAATTGTATGTAGGATAGGTAATTGATACAGTTTTGACATTCCTTTATTAATACATATATTTTACTGGAAAGATTTAGTTATACAAGTTCGACATCGTAGAACCGTGATAATTAGAATCACGGGTAGTTTTGTCGTCAGAAAACGTGAGAGCCAGAATTCGGGACGTTTCCATGTTCTTTTCTCGAGACTGCAGGCAGAGATGGCTGCCGCAGCTGCTGCAGGCCAATTATCGTCTCGAGCGTAATTATCGCGTCTCGTCTCTCGCTTTCCTTGTTACAAGGTGTTACAAATCAATTGCGATAATTAGAGAAAGCGTGGTCAGCTTGTTAAATCACACGCGCGTCTTCTCACAACGAGATTAAGAATTATAAGAAATCCCTCGAAGATTCAACTGTCAAAAGTCAAGAAAATCCAAACAATTTTTTAACTTAATATATCTGAAAAAAATTGGAAAATTTCACGAAAGTCAGTTTAAAACGAAAGTTGATTTCGATACTCGTAGGGATTGTTCTGGAAACTGAAATCTTTAAAGAACAGAAAGGCAACCCTTCTGAATGTTAACAAAAAAAAAGCGAAAAGAAACTTGAACCTGTATGCAAACGAAAATTATAATCGTCAGAGCACGAAGTCGCTGTCGTTTAATTTTAATTTACCGGAGAAGTCGTCTCGACGTCTCGTAAAAATTCGTTAAACGTTCCTTGCAGAATTTTGTCAGCAAGCGTGTCGGGTCGCGACGGTCTCTTAATTTGTGAACCTAATGCAATTCGACTCCGGTTCAGGCTTAGAATTTAAACGGCCTGATTTGGATCTGTTATCGTGCAAGTCTAATCCGTGTTTCAAAATCATCGAGTGGGGCCGAGAGGAATCGCGTCGAATAAAGAATCGAAGGGGCCTCGGTTTTTCAGCTCGCGAATCAGAGCTGAACCTTCTTCTCCTCTCCCCCGTGTTCGACTTAATCGTGGCTCCGTGTAAAATCGTTCACACTGGAACGGCCATGCGTGTAGGTAGCGATTCCCACAATTATTTACGCGCTCTGAATATCCTGTCCCTTTCTCACGATTAATCGAAAGATAAAGATCTTCGGGGGGAGAGAACTTTCGTTTCAGCCATTCTATTTCGAATGGTTTCTTTGCGGACTCGTGGACAATCCTGTTCCTTTTGGATATCGGGAATAAACGATCGTAACTGTGATCGTTGTTAGATAAGACAGGATGAACACTCGACCATTAGACGAATATAGTCTTATTTAGGATGCAACGAGCACTGGTGTTTGAAATAGAAATTAGAATGAAAGAAATATTGGGTTGGAGGAAAAGTTCTGTCGTATTTTCCGTTTCCGTTAATTCATGTGGAACCCAAACACTTTGCTTTAACACAAAACTAAGACATTTAATGTGATCTCCAACAGTTGTACGATGAATACCAAACTCTTCTGCAATTTCTCGACTTGTTAAATGTGGATTATTTTCCAATGTGGATCGCAAAACATCATTATCGATCTTGGATGGTCGTCCAGATCGATCACTTTCTCGGAGGCTCAGATCCCTGGAACGAAATTTTTTAAACCATCTTTGACAAGTACGAACATTTACAATATCTTTTCCAAATACCGCACATAAATTTTTACATGCAGCCGATGCGTTGCTTCCTTTTTGGAATTCATACAAAATGCAGTGTTATAAATGCACTTTATCTACTGACATGTTTTTCACTTTAAATATCACAAGTAATTGATGAACGGTAAAAAAAGGACTCCTTTTATATTATACAGCAGGTAAAAAAGCAAAAAAAAAATTCCCAATGACTCACTAGCCAGATGTTTCTTTTATTTACGAGAAAAATTACCTGCCTATTTAAAATACGACAGAACTTTCCCTCCAACTTAACAGCGCGATGAATAAAAATCGTACTCCATACTAATCAATAAATAGTGTTCTACCGTAATGACGATAAAATTAAGTATACGAACAGTATTTGCATACTATAGAACTATGTTTTACGTTGTCCTGTTGGCTTAAACTTCTGTCCGCTTAAATGTCCGTAGTTTGGAGACTGTGTCGTACCGTTCAAAGAGAAATCTAATTTCAGTGGATTAGGCCGTTAATATTTCGAAACTTTTATATACAGCAACTCGACCACTTGAAAGAAACGTAGTTGGTTGAAATCCCTCGTAGCTGTGAGGGCAGGAAGGTCGCCGCAAACAAAAGGATCTAAATCGCGAACGACGATCGTAACCCGTCTAAATGGAAAGCAGAGCTGCGTTTTGCCCACGACATCCGCAGTGCAGCGACTCGTTCGAGGCCTCGGGATCCCTCGCAAAGCTCGCGCAGTCGTTAGTTATCGGCGATCGTGGTCTCGCGTGCGCTAACGCGCGGGTCGCGTGGTGCAGTTGGAAATATTTTCTGGGACATGGGCGGCCAGGTTAACCTTCCGATTATTCCCGCGCCGACGATTAATCGCCACCTTTCCTCGGTCACCTTCCAGTTCCGGAGGCTCGGCCAACGGGCGCGTGGGCATCCCGCAATTACCGATGCAATTTGGCCGGGAACGGGTGTGCGCCGCGTTTAACCGCATAATGCTTCGCAAAATAGCGGCGAATTATGCGACGTGCAAAAATTCTGGTCCCTGTCTTTGTCCACGCACGCTGCAACCTCCCAGCAGCTTAATACTAGAACGACCAGAGCAGTCAAAATGACCAATTGGTGATTATTCATAGTGTAGAAAAGGTTATAAGTTATCCTTTTGAGTGCTACGGACGCATATATGCGTTTGACGAAAGTTGCTGGTAGGGACTATGGACGCATATATGCGTTTGACGAAAGTTGCTGGTAGGGACTATGGACGCATATATGCGTCTGATGAAAGTTACTGGTAGGGACTATGAACGCATATATGCGCTTATTAATTTTTGTTTTCTTCGCCTTATGACTTTTTCAGCTGTCACATATTTCGACGTTAATATTTTGAGTGTCATGGGTGTATACAGCAGGGGAACAAAAGTTGAAGACCAAAGGATCAAACAAAATAAATGAATTAATTAATAAAAAAATAACGGTATAAATAAAATTTGTATTCTATGCTAACCAATAAATAGTGTTCTACCATAATGACGATAAAAATGAATAGATAAACAATATTTGCGAACCATAAAATTAGGTTTTGCATTGTCCTATCGTCTTCAACTTTTGTCCGCTTTTGTATATACGTCCAATGCACCATGGACGAATATATGCGTTTGTCAATTGTTACGATCTTCTTCGTGAATGAAAGCTCAGTCTTCGTTACTGTATCTTTCAGCAGCATTAACAATGGGACATCTTTAACACTATTCCTACCACGACCGGTCAAATGACCGTTTTTAAAATTTCGATTAGAATTTCATAGATACAATGTAATTGAATCGCCTTTAAGTGTTAGACTTTTTCTCAAATATACGTATAATACATTTTTCAATATTCGCTTCTTTCTTTATTGTTTACTTTCTGAGGAAGTGTCTTCTCATCTTTGTTTACGTGAAGTGTCGGTAGGAATAGTGTTAACCCCTTAACCTACAATGACGGGCATAGCCCGCGTACGATGATCGGGCCAAACGTAAATATTATGGGCATAGTCCGCGTACGGTGATCGGGCCAGAAGTGAATATTACGTACAATATTTGATACGCAATTACAGCAATGTCCCGAACGCTGCGCAAGCTTGCATACGATTTCGGCCCAACATCTTCGAATCTAAATCGAATCTAAATTAAATAAGGGGTTAATCACCGATGAAACGGTCTCAGAAGCCGTGGATCAACGCCGAGTGCCATGCAAACGCGTGGCCCGTAACGCCGCGTGCTTGCGGTCTTCAACACGTATACAGTCGGACTCGAACCTATTTCGATCGTTTTAACGCGTGATGCACTCGAAACGAACGCACTCTGACGACAATTTGTCTTCCGTTGGCGGGGCCAGGGACGGGGGACGGTTTATCGTCGCGGGTTTTTCCGCTCGTTGTGGGCCGCATCGAGGGAATCGGGGATCGTTCGGGCAGAAATTGAAAATTTCACGAACAATCGAGCGTACATCGAATCACGGAATTGTACAAACGACGGAGCTCGCATGTTGTCGTTGGCAGGCAATATTAACCCTTTGCGTTCGAGAAACGACTATTAGTCGACAAACGATAGTTTCGCAAATTTTCAGATTTTAGTTAGTTCGTTTATTAATTAGATTAAATAGTCGTATATATAAATTTTAGTATATGACTTAACTAAACTAAATGAAGCTTAATATAAGTGAATCTTAGTAAATATTTCCGCTTGAACATCTTTGAAGTTAATATTATTAGACGACCAACCAGTCATCTTTCGAGTGCAAAGGATTAACCCTAAAGACGGATGGTGACGTATTTTCTTAAAAAAAAATCGAAATTGTCCGAAAAAGGGACTGTTGCATATAGGTTAACTGTGTATTTGCTGCTCGAACATATCTTTATTACAATAAACGATTTTTTTTTTTTTGACAAACTTTGAATATACATTGTAAGGGCTTCGAAAATTAAATGGTACTAATTTACTAATATCGAGCACACGCGTTCTCTCCAACCGTTGGAATCATTTTCATTTTCGTTCACTCTCGTGAGTATTTTGGGTAAAATTTGAAACGTATAATCGGAAACGACGGAAACGTTTTTGTGATTAAAAAAAAAAAAAAAAAATGCTCCTATAATTCAGGCTGGAAAGGGTGGAAAGGTTACTCGGAAACCGTGTGCATAAATTATTACCACGCACCGGTGTCGCATTTTCCGTACAAGCAGCGCTATGTGACATTTTAAAGTAATGCCTGGTGCTTATCCACGCGCAGCTATTATAATTGCAGATCGAGCCCTGTCAGGGTTAGAGCTTAATAACAGCGTATCTTTTCATCGCTGATTCCTATCTCTCGCACGATATTAACGTCGGTAACATAATCCTTGTATATTATTACGATATCCGTTGGAAACAAGGGAAACAGAGGTCTAAATATTTTATGTGTAATAAGACAAAAAAATTCCACCCCTTACTTTACGACCACTCGCGGCGAAGATCGTAATTGAGATATAAGAAAGTTATGTTGAATTGAATTTGAATTTGAATTTTATTTCACAATTTACGAAGTCGAGGGTTGTAAAGTATTACACGGTAGATTGGGGATCGTTAAAAAATTTATATCAATTTGTATCGATCTGTAAATACATACTACAGGTAAAATGATCTTCGAACAGCGAAGATTATAGTCGCCCTGAAAATTTTATCGATAATTATTCCGATAGATCTGATTTTACTTAGACGAAAGCGAATGCCAATTTCGCTGTTACATATTCGATTAGTCACATGTTTTTTTTAATATTTATTAGCAATTCGGTTTAGAATACGAAGAAGTGATTAAGTAATATTGTTTTAATGTAGTGGAATTCAATTTTCTGATCATTGAAATTGTTTTCACAAAAATGCATCGGTACCAAAAATTTCCTACCGTATTAACCGAGTTCCCACCGTACGATACGTCCAACGCGTCTTAAAGTTTGCCGTAGTCAATGGATTAAACGTTTACTAGTTCAGCACAACCTGAACGCTTGACCGAGAATAAATCGTGCGTTTTGTCATCTTTTGATTTTGATTGCACAAAAGCATAGTGAAACTCATTGCGAAACAGCCGTCGAAACGTGCAATAAATATCCCCGTTACCGTTACTTTCCTAACGGTGCTGCAGTCCGCAACGATTCGAGCCCCTTATCTTGTCTCGGTCGTGGCACGTTTTAACCGGGAGATGAGCGACGCAATAATTCTTGCCGCGGAACAACACGGAGGAAGATGTCGCAATCTGAAAGCGAGACCTCCTGCGGGACACACGCGATTTGCATATTGTTCGGTTGAAAAGCGAATAAATTCAACGGCGTCTTCGCGTGTTTTCACGGTCCTCGAAGGATGGCTTCGGATGGGTGTAACAAATCGCATGCACTTGCATGCGTACACCTTGCCGTCGCTTTCGAGGATATTTAGCGTTCAACGGCAACCCTATCTGATTAATAGAACGTCGATGATGAATGTTAGCTAGTCAGGTTCAACGAAGAATCCGCTATAGGGTACGTTATTTGTTAACACTATTCCTACCACGACCGGTCAAATGACCGTTTTTAAAATTGTGATTAGAATTTCATATATACAACATAATTGAATCGCCTTTAAATTTTAGACTTTCTTCAATATTCACTTCTTTTTTCATTGTTTACTTTCTGAGAAAAATTTGTAGTCTGTGTTACGTGGGAATGTTGCGGTAAGAATAGGTATACGTGAATTGTCGGTAGGAATAGTGTTAAAGATAGAAAAGATGGGCTAGGGGAAATAAAACAAGGGCGCTGCGTTTTCGGGGTAAGAACGCAGCTGGATTTGACATCAAGAGTAACTTTTCGCTGCACAAGGCGAATCATTAAAGTAGGGAAGTTTTCCGGAACGAAGCATACCGATCTCGCAACTGAATCGACCGCAAACACTGATTTAAAAAAAAGGGAGAAAGAATTATATGGAAAGGAATTCGACGAGGCACAAGTTTTAGCCACGTTATGCTCGAACCCGTTAACAATGGAACTCCCAACCTTCCCCGTTAATCTCCCCTTATAATCGTGAATTACGTCTTTGCTCCCTCGCAATGTCAGGCTGGCTGCGGTAAAAGGCCAGCCGGCTAGGCAACAATTACGCACACGTTCGTTATGTTAATTTTACGAGCATTTCCCCGGCGCTCGGTTGCATCGGGCGTGTGCAGGTTGCGGCTCAAGGACGACGGGTCCGGAACAAGGCCACGAGCGCAATCGTGGCGACTATTAAACACATTCAGCTGGGAAACCGTTACGTATCGCTGTCGCCTGGCCCTCGCCCCGGAACATTCCCGGACGACAGAGAAATGTTTCCCTCTGCGACGGTGGCCGCTTGTAAAAGGACGACCAATCCTCTCTACGTAGCTTCTGTGGCTTACCTCTGATTGTTTCGACGAACAATAACGTTTGAATCCTTAAAAGGTGTTCCGTTTAAGCCTGAAACAGAAATTTCAGCTTGGTACCCGCGAATCTTCCCGGTTTATGATTTTCTAACACGGCGCCGGGAATTCTCAGATTTCTTTATCTTCAACCTGTTTCGAAAATCGAATACGGTAACGAACAAAAGTTTAAGACGACAGAACAATGTAAAACATAATTTTATGATTCGCAAATATTACTTATGTATTCATTTTTATTGTCATTATGGTAGAACATTGTGTATAGATTAGCATAGAATACAAATTTCATTTATACTCTTATTTCTTATTAATTAAGTTAGTTAGTTTCCCTGACCCTTTGGTCTTAATCTTTTGTCCGCTACTGCATCAGGTTTATGCAAAATTTCTGCCGTTTATGCGTGGACACCCAATATTAAGCTTGTAACTACAGCTATATTCATTTTATACTTTCTTGTCTTTAGGTATCGTTCGATAATCGTGACCAATTTGTGAAAATTTAAGCAAAAGCACGAACGTACGGTAATGCTTAGCAGATCTAATTTTCGTATGGAACCCAATACAGTATCGATCTTTTATCGAGCAAATTTGTTCCCGTGATAATTTAAGACAACGATTGCAAGGAATTGAATGTTACATACGTGAATAATTATGCTTAAAATAAAGTTAACGATGCGGAATAAAGAGGCAGGTTGATTGCATTACGAGTAGAATCGATCAACGTATGCAAACCGTTTTAACGTGTTCGGTAGATTCGGTCGCAACTCGATGCGCTTCAATATCCACGAGGGCGAACGCGACGCGCGCCAAATGTCGCTCGTATCCGAGGCCATTGTGTCGAATTAAGCTGGCACGGTCCATTTAACTTTCCCGGAGATCACGATTCGCGGCTGCTTTCGCGGGGACGAGCAACAATCCCTCGCTTTTCGTTGCTACGCCAAGACCGCGCGGCGCCATTGTACCTGCTGAATCTTCGCTGTCCACCATTCAGGAATTTTTGAAAACGCTCGCGAAACCTTGGATCAGAACTCCAATGGTTCCCTTGTGCGTTGAATGCCAGTTGTTTGTTGGCAATAGTAGAATGGGCGATGTTCCTCGGAAGTTGTGATATCTTTCCGGTTTGCAGAGACGATGATGGCTTAGGAAATGCCAATTGTTCGTGTCGCGTTTTCATTTATTGCTTGCGAGGCTCTGTTTTCAAAGAACCGTGGAAAATGTTCTGTAGACTTGATCGAGAAATTTACTAACGACCGTCGAAAAAAGTCTCTGAACTTACAAGAGGATTTCATGATAATTCTGGGGTGATTTCTTTCTGATAACGTCTGGTGAACTTTTTCGATAGCTGTTGGGGATCGACAATTATTTATATTTATTATGGAAAGTGGATTTGCTTTATAACCAAACTTTTCTCTCCACCTTCCAATTGTCCACTTCTCTCTCCAACCTCTCATTTTTCCGAACCCTTCGCCCATTGGCAGAGAAAAAATGCAGAAGAATGCTAACAGAACACCCAAGCACGACACCCGGGTATTAAGAGTTAAAGTAATTGTCAAGGAAGGGGCATTAACGCATTCGCCGGGACAATGCATGTAAATTAAGACACGTTGTTGCGGTCGATAGCAATAGCTTCTGCTGTCTTTCTCCGAGGATTTCTAACGAATCTCTCAAGCATTTCTAGTAAATTTCGATTGGACAAATTCCCAGAACAGGGCGCACTCTAATCTTCAAAAGTATCCGCTAGCCTGAGTCCGTGTTACGAACTTAGGTACGGATTGATCTCTACGATGGAACAATTAGAAACTATCGGTCAGGCGGGTTGAGTTGTAACAAAGTTTATCTGCTGTCGACACGACCAAAGTTGCTCGACAGAGTTCTCGCGCGGCACCGTTGTCTCGGTCGCTGGCGATGGTTCGTCGGATTGGTCGGAACCGATAAGGAAGAATCGCGATGATTTTTCGACCTCCTTCCGCACTCTAATCACCATCGACTCGACTCGAAGAATTTGGCCGGGTGCTTGGCTATCGATTGGTCAAACGTTGACCGTCGCTGGCGAATAGCTGTCGACGTTTTAATAGAGGATTAATCAAGCGGTCCTTCGACCAGCGCTGTTCCCCTCGTTTAATTAAATTTCAATCGTGCGTGCAACGTGTTGCTTCCGATATCTATGGACGCGTCACAGAGCGCTTATCTCGGTTACGATTTAACGTAATATCGTCATAAATCACGGTCCATTATTGTATAATCGAAAGAAGCGTTGTTCGGTTGTTTTACGCTCCCCGCCTTTTGCATACCCGCAGCCTCCCCTGCGGGCAATTCGTGTAAACGAGATGATATGGTAATTTTCCCGCCGGGATGGATCTCCCGTTTTTATTCAATCGAATTACGAAACGAACAGGAACGCCTCGCATCATCGACGAGTTTCACTTTCCTCCTGTTCGCGAGCAACGTTCGATCGCGCGAGGATACCGAAGCAACGCGCGCCCGACATTCCCTCGTGTTCCCTGCATTCTGCGGATAAATTGCAATCGCTTTTTCTCCGGGAACTTTCACCAGCGGCCAACGGATGATACCCGTTACTCGCGTCAGCCTCGTAATTTCGTGTCCCGCCTGAATCCTTATTGAATCCACGAACCCGAGTTAAAAAATAATTCAGTTTATTCGTTTTTAACGCGTTTATTTTAGGTAATTAATGAAGGTATTTATAAATTAAATGTAAGAAAAATCTTTAATTTCGCTACACGTGGACACCCGCATAGTATCTCTTTCTCATCCTTTCATCACTGTTCCTTTATTCTGTGTAGGTTCGCTGATCTTGCCCCCTAGATCGATCTTAATCTCAAACTTAACCTCGTGAAAGACGACAGGTATACAAATGAGGATACAAATGAAATACTAAACACAAATACCTCATGGTTGTCTTGTTCCTGTCAAGATCCCTTAAACGAAAATGTAAATCTTATGAGATCTTAGAAAAATTCACAATTAGTATTCCAATCTTTCATTTAAAACGATACAACTTTCTTCATATAATGCCACATAAAACCGCTTTTGCATACCACTCAGGTATCAATAAAACGATAATTAATGTTAACAATACCTATCCTACCCCAGATCTACTCAGCCAATCTCTTCACTCTATAAAACAGCTACTACACCGCTCTTCCCTGTAAAATTTTATTATACTTACACCATTTTCTTATATTTTACCATTTGTATATTTTTATTTTCTCCGTTGCCATTTATATTTTCATATCTCACTGTAACAATTTCCATGTAATTCTATAATAACTTATTCCCGTAAAAAAAAGAAATAAATCAATCAATCAAATAAATAAATGTTTTAAATGAATAAATAAATAAATAACAAATAAATCTTGCTACTATATCGCTACTATTTATTCAATTATCGATAATTTTCTTATTTCTATCTCCCATGCGAGTGTTTTGCTTCACAAAATCATCACCGCTCTGAATAACAAGTTAATCACCCTGTTCGAGTTCCGATTGCGCCAGCCAGGTTATCAACATTCCCTGAAATCGCACGTAACAGCGAAACCGATCTCGTCCACCGCCATCGTAACGCGTTCAGGACGATCTCGTTATTGCGATTTCCCTCTGCACGGCCGAGAGAAATGCGGGGCCGCTTTCTCCGCGCGCGTGCAGCTCCGAATTATCGTCTAGCCGCGCGGGATCGATCCAAGCCGTTAGGGGGGAAAAAAAGAGTGGCGGCCAACTCCAGCGTTATTACCTTTCACCGGGAGATGCTCGGTTACATTGTGGCCGAGCTTTCGGCCGGATCGCAAGGCTCGTCCGATCCTTTCACTGTGCACGAGCCTCTCACGAGCAAGCCAGAACGTGTCGAATAAGCGTTGCACAACATATCGTTGCCGCTCAGGAAGATTCCGCACTTGGTCAGAGCGGAAAACTGGGAAACGCGCGTATTAACCGTTTGCACTCGAAAGGTGACCGTTAGTCGTTTAACGATACTAACTTCGAAAATTTTCAAATTCGAAATATTTACTATGATTCACCTATATTAAACTTCATTTAGTTTCAGTTAAGTCGTATATTAAAATTTACATATATGACTGTTTAACGTCCGTGTCTGAACTAACATCTGACAATTTGCTAGGATCTACCATATGCTAGGATTACGATGTCCCGTGAGAGGGGACAGCCGAGTGCAAAGGGTTAAGTTAACGAATGTCACACTTCCAACTCATTCTCTTATTTCCATCCGAGTCCTTTTATCTTGGGCCCTCTTTCACTGATGTTTGGCCGTCATAGCCGTCCGCAATGTGTTAACACTAGATTTACAGTCATTTCTTGCCCACCTATTTCTAATATTCATGTACTAAGCAATACAATGAATCAAATTAATATTTGGACGCTTTAGAACTTGTACATTCCGGACACTTGTACTTTATCACGGTGTAATTTTGTTCATGATAAGAAATATAAATATTTTTTTACGTATTACATTGATACAAAGTATTAACCGTTTGCACTCGAGAGGTGACCGTTAGTCGTTTAACGATACTAACTTCAAAAATTTTCAAATTCGAAATATTTACTATGATTCACCTATATTAAACTTCATTTAGTTTTAGTTAAGTCGTATATTAAAATTTACATATATGACTGTTTAACGTCCGGGTCTGAACTAACATCTGACAATTTGCTAGGATCTACCATATGCTAGGATTACGATGTCCCGTGAGAGGGGATAGCCGAGTGCAAAGGGTTAAAATTTGTAGGCGATCTTTAGAACGATCGCCGTGGTTAAGCGATAAGCAAAGTGTCTTGTTACAAATGCGTATTGGTGATCTTTAGAACGATCGCCACAGTTAGGCGATAAGCAAAGCATCTTATTATAAATGCATATTGGCGATAAGATGGGGAGGTGCCGAATGCTCTCGGAAGTCTGCCGGGTTTTGACGAAGGCAGTCGAATGAAGAACTTCAGAAGGAAAAGTCTTCCGTCACGTATATTTCTTTTTGTACTCTGTGCCTACTATAAATTATAGATAAAGTAGAGTATTAAAACACCACGTCTGACCCCTTCAACGTTACATTTATTTCTGTTCTTTTTTTTTTATAACATCAATCGTCACCTCGTTACCACCCCTGACTGAACTTTGCCGCCTTTATTCAGATTTTATACCTTCTGCAGAAAATTATAGTAAATTCTGAAAGCTTTACCATAGTGAACTTATAAAGTAAACGTCGTTGCGATATTTTACGAGAAAGAAAGCAGTTTTTGGTAACAAGATGGATTGGAAATTCCCTTTAACATAAACGTGTAATAATGTAAATAAGGCACCGATGAGAATTGTTAACGAGCGGTCAAGCTGTTCGTGTTATGGCATGGTAGCAATCGTGGCGCGTTGATTGATTGCGATTCGTCGGATTGAAAAGGATCGAGGTAATTACGCGGATGGTTTGCTTAGGCGGCCAGTTATAAATGAGTTCATTATACACGCGTGTAGCGCGCGACGGGAAGGCGCTTGAAAACAGGTTAGAAAAGCCGGCCAGGTAAATGTAATTACGAAAGATTAAATCTAAGCTCGCCTAATCTCGTGACTCTGCGCAACGTTTGCCGGATGAACAGGTAGACTTATGTCGGTGGAGTGGCGTAATTAACTGCGCCGGGTTGTTTACCGAATTACTCGCATTGTAAGGTAGATACCCTACGGTTCATGTTATCCTACCAAGTTAAAATATCTCGTGTTTCTTCGTTTTACAAAAGACATCGAAATACTCGAAGTTCCACACACGAAGCTTTTACCTTTTGAGTAACGTCAGAACGCCTTAATTGCTTAACACTATTCACACCACAAATGGTCAAATGATCGTTTTTGAAATTCCGATTACAATTTCATAGATACAACGTAATTGAAACGCTTCTAAACTTTAGACCTTTTCTCAAATATACGTATAATACATTTTTCAACATTCACTTCTTTTTTCATTGTTCATTTTTTGAGAAAAATTTGTAGTCTCTCTTACGTGCGAATGCCCCGGTAGGAATAGGTATACGTGAAGTGTCGGTAGGAATAGTGTTAAATGATAGAGATACAGGAACAAATCTATTTCATTTGTCCTAAGATATTGTCTTAAAATATTTCTTTCCCAATGATAACGTATACGGTAAAAATATTAACTGCTTCCATGTATCACTAAGCTCTTTCAAAATATCACTATTTAGGCTCAACTAGACCCTAACCACACAATTATTAAATTTTATCTTTCTTATCTTGTCTTATCTATCTTATTAAGTTCGAGTTATTACTATATACTTCTTATACTTACCCTCTCGTTTTTGTATACCAATGGATTGTTTTTATTCGTTAATAAAGTATTATTATTATTATTATTATGAGCTTATTACCTTCTTGTCGTTTGTTTTACACAAACGTGCCACTACGGGAAACATATTTCTGACGGCTGACAAATACTTGCGAGTCATGGTGTACATTCGATCATTCAGAATTTCCAGCTCGGTTTCCAAAGCATCAAACACAATTTATCAAGCTTTCCTTCTGCACAGACACGAAAGGCAGCTGTACATTCTGAGCCGCACCAGACAAACGATCGAACGAAAATTTATAGTGTTTCCCGTTCTTTTTGTTTTATTAAATATAGCCTTGCTAACATTTACCGAACACCGGATGGATCGATTAATCCCTGGAGAGGGTGTCCGCCTCGGAAACCCCTAACGCGAATTAATGAATTTCAGGATACGATCGCGTTTACGACCAACGTCGTTCGATGGAAATTCGGCGAAAGCAAACGAAAATAATAAGACAACGTTTTCATCGACGTAGTTATCTGACGGGTAGTATAAGAAATTTCTATTTTTATTATTTAACAGAGAGGGATGATAGGGCTTAGGTGAATGAAATAAAGTGAAAAGCTCAGAATATAATTAATATATTTATTTAATATAGTTTAATGATAACAACTTAACCGACTTTACAACATAGCAATTAATACATTCAGAATCACACTCTTTCTACTCTCACAGTAAAACTCTTTCTGCCACGCGCTCGCATTTTCCCCGTCATATATTTTTTCAAACAGCCATTTCCTTCCTTTCTAATTCTAAACCTTTCTCACTCGATGCATTCATTCACGTTCACCCAAAATTCCTCAGTCGCTCAGTTTTCTCAAGTGCTTATCTTTCTCGCTTTAGAAACACTCGAATTCAAACATTCTACTTTCACACGGCTATCGCTCGACTTAAGTACTCTTCACATTTTCCTAAATTTGCATCCACTCGATCGCATTCCTACTGTAGTATTTGGAAATCGACGGAGGATCGGTTCCGTTCTCGGAGGGCACGCGAAGTTAGAGCAACGAGAGTCGATAATGATGTCGTGACGGGGATCGTCTGAATGGCTGGGTCGTTAGTATTTCCATGAATACGCAAGTTTGACGAAACTCGCTAATTCCAGCAGCTGGAATTTCCATGCAGCGTAATGCGACGGTCTGACGTGGCCGAACTAATGGCGGCCCATGTAACGCGATAAGCGAGCGTGCTCGAGTTAAAGAAGAATAACATCGTAATCGCTGACAATTACTTTGTACACAGAAATTACGAAACATCCTACTGAAATTGAACCGAATATATGAACAGGATCTCTGAAAAGTTCGTATAAATTCACAGCCTCGTCTCCAATACAATTTAAATATTCGAAAGAGTTTGGCAGGTACTAGTAAGACAAATAAAAGTCTGCGTTCTTGGAGAAACAAGAATTTTTCAGCAGCTGTTAAAAAACTGTTACACTTCGTATAAGCTTAAGTGTGATCTTTTTTCATCTGCTTGGTCTATACCAGGAATCGAACTCGGGATCTTTCGTTTGCTGGGCAACTGCTTTAACCACTGAGCTATTAGACTCGAACACATCTGTTCGGTCTCATTAACCTATTTGCATCATTCGAAAAAGTGAAAAATTGGCTCACGCCACCAAAATGTTTTTTCATTGTATGGAATAAAAATGTTTCGAAATGCATAAAAAACGAAAAACAGTTAATACATATATATATATATGAAACTAATTCGTTTGTAATCATCACTCGTACATATGATGAACAACGCTCACATATGAGCTTCGGTGATGATAACCAGGAGAATTACACGCATATATGAACTTATGATGCAAATAAGTTTAATCCCGAAGTTTTTCAATACCCCGTATATCTCAAATCACGCTGTTGTTGAACGGGAAAAATTGGTTCGATGTCTACGAAAAAATTTTCAGCCGAAATTCCTCGAAGCAGCTGCGACACGATCGAAAATCGAAAAGGTTGCGAAAAAGTCCGAAAAAGACTCTAATGTCGTCGGCAAACAGAAAGCATCGAAAAGCGAGAAGAAAGCGACGCTCTAAATGCACTAACTCGAAATCATGGTCCTGACGGTGACTCCAGAATTTTGTCGGCTCTTGCTTCGCGAGTTCCGTGAACCCGATTTTCAACCGCATTCCTCGATTCCTCTGCAGTTGCAGCGTAATCGCGGTTTCGAGAGCGAACGGGGACGCGAGGATGATTCGTGAAAGGTGACCGTCGATCCGGCCTGCCTGCCCGTTCTCTTTTCAGGTTGCTTGACTTGAGTCGAGCGTGTGCGTTGCGACATACTCGCCGAATGAACATTTCCAATCGCGTCTCCTTCGCACCGTTCACCGTCCACTTTACCTTGGAGGGTGCTGACAAGTTTGAAAATGATTTTCACAAAATTTGTACCTTTATCATAATCTCGATCGTAAATTTGAACTGTGTAAACGTGAAGACGTATCGTAGGAACGTCGAGGAGCGAACAGATTACGCAAAATATTGAGAAGTATAAACTGGATATTTATTATTAACCAAAAGATCTTTTAACTCTGTACACTCGCAAACTTGCTCTCGACTATCTTACACGTACTTCTCTCGCACCCTGTATTCTCTCACGCATCAAATCTCTTTCATTTTAATTCTTCAATTTTCTCACTCGATATAATCTGTCGAATTTACCAACAATTCCTCAGTTTGGCGTCACCTCGAGCACTCTTTGATCGTACCTTAGTTCGTGATACAAGAGATAAAAGAAGCTGTGAAAAACATACAAAAATAAGCGAATCAGATTTTTATTTGGATTATTGCTGTTTTGATCGTTAAAAATGAGTCGTTGTGAAAAGTTAGAAGACATAGCGAACAATTTTTCGAGTAAGTCGTGTACTAAAGAAAGCTCGAGGTACCCATTTTAGTGGATGTCAAAATTGAAATGGAAACGGTAGAGCTCTTTCACAGTGAACGCCAAGTGAAACTCATTAACGTGGCGACCACCGCATCAGGGCAATATAATATCGTCGTTCCGGGGCCGAATGTAACTCGACGTTTAATTAAACTCTCGAAATCTCGGTCACGTCTTTCCCGCGCTTCGTGTAACACAGGCGCTACACGAAATTCTTTGCCAAACAGAGAATCGGCCAATTGTTTGCCAAAAATCAACGTATCCTCCCTTTATCCAAGCATACAGTAAAAATGTATCAAAGCAACTGTTCCCCTTTATAACATCAAAGAGTATACAAATATAAATTGTTAAAATATTGTAATAAAATATGTCTCTCACGTGTTACACACCAATATAATGAAAAACAATTGTTTAACTAATAAAAGAATTTCTAAAAAGCAAAGAAGAAATACAATGCGTGACAAAAAGATAGATTCATTTACATTTTCGTTCTTAACTTCGATACTGTATATTTTATTTCACTGAAACTGATCTTAGTATTTAATAAAAACGCTGGGAAATATTGGTGTAAAATTTATTTCTAGTACGGCTTCTCATTTTTGCATACTAAACATTTTTGTGATTTTACTTAATTTTTAACCGTAAGAATATGATAGATCCGCTTGCACAAGCGGCTCAATTTTAACGTTACATTGAATATTTAATCGCATAGTTTCAGCAACGTGGTTGAGCTAATGTTTGCCGAATCTTCAGCATTTGGAAAAACAACTTTGGCGCTGTAGTACATTTGCGATGATAATTAATTATAGTGCATTTGTGATAACTAATGTATAGCGTAACGGATGCCGTGCAATACCAGGCGAAAAAGGGTTAAATCCCGAGCGAAACTTTAATTTCGCCGTGATAATGGAGCAGGACGTTTTTCTCTCGAGAACGATATATTTCTGTCCCGGGGAGAGAAATTTAAATCTAGTCTCCAGTTCTCGCAATTACGCTCCCCTGGAAACTATCAAAAGGCGCATTAGCCGCGTCGCTTCCGCTATCTTCGAATAGAAATGCAAGGGCGACTCGGTAGTTTCACAGAGGCTTAGCGTTTAATAATTTGCATGACGCGTTACGTACGTAAAGATGCGTTCCGCGGGCCGCCTCTGATGTATAATGCATGCCCTCTTTAGCATTTTATCGCGCCGTTACTTCTGCCGGCGATTTACGTCCAAAGGGGGCGCAAACCGTCGCCGGATCTGTGCATTTGCATATCGTCTAATTAAATTTCAGCCACGTGCCAGAAGGAAAGACTAACGATCGACTAAGCGTGTCTATTAGAAGCGAAACCTTGTGCGTGAAAAGTACAGGGGGTTGATAAATTAAGCGTTAATTTGGTAAACGGTGAAAAATAATTTAAATATTGTATATAATTGCTTGAGATACCTTCGGTATTTCTTATTCAGTTTTACTGCCTTTTTTACAAACCGATATTAGTACCAGTGTCGATCAATCTATACAGTCTGTAGTATTTGCTGCTGATATAACACTATCAATTCTTTACACCCAAACAGCGATATTCATTTGTGGTGACATGGAACCCCTGTGGGTGTTCTATGGGGCTGCATCAAACGCTTTACAACAAGGCCTGAACTTGGGCCCATTCTTCGGCCCAAATGGCCAGGCGACCTTCATTGCCACGGGCGTTTGATTGCAGTCTCGTTACAATCCAAAAAACACTCGCAGAGTCCTTTCCATGTCTCCACATTTTCCCCCTCTCAACGCGTCCAGGGAATATAAATACAGGACCTGCTTGGGCGCGACTACACAGTTATACATCCGATCTATCGCAGTCAATCTATCACAGTGTATCTATCATTCAATCATTCATTTATAACACACAAACCTGTAATAGCACACAATAAAGACTTCTACAGATTCATAAAATTGTGCTAGTATGAAAAATTTTTCCAAATACAAAGGTTTCGTAAAATCTGTTCCTGCCTTGAAGTTAATGTTTTAACTAAAGTTAGGCTGTGGTAAGGCAAAAACGAAGGTCTAGAACGATTTCTATAAAGTTCTTGGGAAAATTGTAGCAAAGCGCGAAAGAACGATTCTCTTGTCGATAAGATTACGTCTCTGTTTACCCTCCCCCCCCCCCTTTCTTTGCTCCTTCTTCCCTCTTTTTTACCGTCGGGAACGAAAGGAGCCTGTCTTCCCCACTGTCTTATGAAAAACCACCGTGTCCCTTTCCCACTTTATTAAAAGTCTCCTTTTTCTCTCGCACCCCGATTACTTTTACTCGTAGTTTTCGAGAAAAAGGTTCTCAACAGTCCTCTCGTCCGTGTTCTGTCGACGGTTATGGCTGCGCTACATCTGTATAAACAGCGATAGAACTCGTGCTTTTTTACACCATGGCGTAAAGTACGCGTTTCAGACGAAAACGAGCCAATTAGAACCATTGAGCTTTCAAGTGCTGCAAAATTTTCTCTCGATTTAAAAGAGATCGCAGTCGCGTTTCGGTAAAGTTACGGGGTGAACGAAGGAAAACGTTTACAAGGTATGATGCGTGGGTAACCAGAATATATGGAAACGTTCGGAAGAAGCGCGTTTCACAGGTTTCCCTTTGTGAAAACCGTGTAAACGACCGACTGCCGCGTTTGTCCGCGGAAGCTCGCAGTAGAAGCGGGCGGTCATGTTCAGCCACAGTGAAATTGAACGATCGCGTTCGCGTTCTGCAATATTTGACGCATGGAACTTCCGTTCTAGGCAGTGTACGATATAATTCGTTGTTGTTAGATTATCAGAGCATATATGGTATCGGACATAAATTTAAGACGAGTTATTATAAGGTAATATAGTAATTATTGATTAATACAGAACACGAAATTTGTTTACTGTACTGTTTCTCACATATTAATTGCTTCGTTCTTGTTGACTCTCTGGTCTTAAATTTTTGTTTGCTACTGTATTTCATGAATAACTTTCAATTATTATGAGGGAAGTAGAAATGTACAATTATCAAAATATAATGATTCTAAGGAAAAAATAATTACAGATATGTATATACTGGAAGCTAAACGTTACAAATCACCCTAGTTTGAATAAAACATCATAATTTCAATATGAAATTAATGCATGCTGAATGAATTAATTTATACGTATCAATTAACCGGAACCTAAACTATTTTATAATACTATTGAATTCATCAAAATTTGTACACGCTGTTGTTTAAGATAACACAGATCCGCGTTACACGTTTGCTTTAATTTCGTCTCGGTAGACGGGCACCTTGTAGCTGAAGTTATTTCGAGGAAATTTCACTCAACGCATCCCCGAATCCGAAACGACCCCGTTACACCGAACGCGTTCCGTTGGCAGAACAGCTTTTTCATTCTTTCAGAGCCAGCGGGACAAATTCTCGCGCGCGAAACACTGGCTGTAAAACCGGTGGATAGCTCCGCAGTGTGTAGCATCTTGAACCTTTACGCTCCCTGTAAAATTCCTGGCTGAGCCCTCGCGTCGAAATAAACTTTTTTCCCCGGTCCTCGACCGAAGTAGAAGCTACCCCATCGTAATGGAACCGTGGCTAGAAATGGGATCACGTTTCGCGTGCGCTTGCGAATCCCAGCCAGTTTCTGTACATATGCATCGCTTGTACATCAATTTCGTTCAGAATTTCTGCTTACCTTCAATGACATCGTTTTAATTATCGTTTACAATTTATAGCTTTTACTGACATTTATTTTTATCATAAGATTTCACTTTTGTTTAGCGAGGGACATGATAGAGTTCAGGTGTAGGTGAAACAAAGTGAAGTTCTTAGATATTATTATATTTCGTAGCCACTCAATTCTTCGATGTCTAAGAAAACCGAATTCCCTAAAATTAACACTCGAATCACAAAACTTCGGACGTTGCAATTTCAATGAAAATAGGTTATCGTAGTTTATTATAGGTAAAAATGGGAGACAGAAATATTTTATTTTAATTTAAATCGTACAAAATTAAAATTGAGGAGACACTGAATTAGTCGAACGTGGATCTAACAAGTTACACTGCATTTATTTCGCGTCGCAAAATCATAGGTAAACTGGCTTCGAGCAAAATGACGATCTCAACGGAATGAGGAGGACGAAGTAGCTATGCACCGGGAGAACGGCGCGTGAAAGGAGCCGCTGGAGGAGTCTTGCGGGATCTTTAAATCCAACAACTGGTCCATTTCGTTGCCTGTCGGCTGGGATTAAGCGAACCAAGTGAAAGGACGTCGCGACGCAGCCTATTCAGCGACCGTACCTATATCCCTGTGTTATATCGGTGCAAAAGTTTTCATCGCATCCTTGCACAGAATGAAATATTTATTTTTCACGATATTCCTAACTACGTGATTTCTTTCGCTCTTCAACTACCTATTTATCCTCACTTTTTCCGGATAGCCCGTTTATAGAAATTCAAATAAATATACGGTGCATCTTAACGCCATCGATTCACATGAGATGATGGAAATTTTTGCGTCAGTTTATTATGACCCGATGCTGATTCATGGCCGGTGTTGCAATCCTAATGCACTCAGGCTTTTCCGCGCTCTATGAATTTAATACTGATTTAATGCCGATTTAAGCGGCGCGATTCGATCGCCGATTGAATAATGCGATTCCGCTAATCGCAGGCGAGGAGGGTTGGCTTCGTGGGAAAGGAGCTGAAGTTTCTGCGAGTATTTTTTTTTTTTTATCAGAACTCTACCCTTTCTCCTCTCTCTTTCTTCCCTTTCACCGGTCTCTTCCCTGAGACGAAACAGACGTTGAACGCCGATGGAATGGGGAAATTCGCGATCGGGTTTCGAAAGTTCGCCTGCGGATTTTTTAAAAATGAAACCTTATATAATCATCGTGTTTGATTCCGAAAGAGACTGGGAACTTCGGTGTAACCCTTGACCGACTTGCACACCTCCGCGTTCTCTTTCACTTCGTCATCTTTTCATCCTACTGTACACCAAAATACGCTTATAAATAATGTCTCTGGTTCTAGCATTTCTTAATCACACGTGAAACCCTAGCCTAATAGGACTATAACTTAAGGTATATAAATCTAGCTTTTCGTACTCGACAGGCGACTCTCGGCAATCGAATGATACCTCTTTCACAAATTCTCGAATGCAAATAGTCACATTTCAATTTTAGTATTTAATTTCAGTACTCTCTGTGTGTAGAAATTTTTTAAAAATAGAGAGTCGCCTTTCAAATGCAAACTGCTGAAACTTCAAGAATAATTTTTACCGATCGAAAAGTAAAAGTTTCCCTGCTTCAAAGGTGCTGCTTACTTTATTTCGCCCCGTTCGATCTGTATAAATTTTCGATAATTTCTCGAACGAACAAAATAGGAGTTCGGTGCATCTTTACGTCGAACGTATAATCCGAATGATTCGCGTGGACGTTATTTCATTCCGAGAGAGAGGGAGAAAGAACGGAAGATGGGCGCGCGACCGATATTATGGGCCTCGGTGTCAACGTTCCAGCTGCAATTTATGTCCACGGGATCGTTGCACGTTCCTTTTTCTCCGCGTTCAGGAGAGCGACGTTTTATTGGGCACGAGAGACACTGGCATAATGCAATAGCGCGTCTCAGGGCCGTCCATCGGGTTGGATTTATAGAGCCGCCGCGAAGGAACTCGCGGGGAAAGAAATATTCTATTTACCTCGAGCCGTCGAGTCGCTTTTGAGTAATTTCATTTTCGGGATGAAATCCACGAATGATAGTCCGCTGTCAACGATGCGAAACCGACGGATTTTGTTTGATAAACAGAGAGAATTCCGCGAGGCATTTTTATGAATATTTTAGTGACGATTAAAAATTCGTAAAAGATATTACAAAATATCTTGTACGTTTTTCGACGTTTATTGCACTTTACAAAAAGTCGTTGCAACGTAATAAATACATTCTGCCAGCGATAGAGATGCTGAAGCTTTAAGTGTAAAAAGTTGGAATTTTTTCGTTTAATAAAGGGAAGAATAATTTCACGAGGGTTATTATAAAAATTTTAATAACAATTAAAGATTCGTGAAAGACGCTGCAAAATACTTTGCACGTCCTACAGCATTTATTATTTAATAGAAAATTGCTGCAATATATAAAATATTCTTTCAACGATACGGATACTTGTGATATTATACTCTGAGTGTAAAGGATTGTAAAGTGGTAGGAAAAAGCGCCGATCTGATTCTGTTTAATAAAAGAAGAATTCCGTAAATTCTAATTTTAAATCGCGATGTAGATGCTTGCAACGTAGGATTTTCGGAGAGAGAAGCTGGTCGGTCGGAATGTTTGACTCCATAAGACTTGTGAAATACGGTGTGTAGGTTGGGATGATTTACATCGGCACTAGCTAGCTTAATATCGCGTGGCTGGTATTAGAAATGTATGTGTATTATAGTGTGGGGTGCTAGGAACGCAATTACCGGTGGGGTTACTCAAGTTTCTTCAGTTTATATGTTACATAGTTATCCGGTACATAATTTTTTTCGTTGCTAGTACAATTGCGGACGAAAGTTAATAAATTAATTAATTAGAAATAGCATGATAAATAAAAATCGTATTCTATGCTAATTGATAAGTGTTCTATCATAATGACGATAAAATTAAGTATACGAACAGCATTTGCATACTATAAAACTATGTTTTGCATTGTCCTCTCGTCTTAAACTTTTGTCCGCTACTGTAACTAATGCTTAATTTACATAGCAGGTACGTAACGCGGCATCATCGGCCACCAACCTATCCACAACTCAAAGTTTGTTCGCTCGCAAATAAAAGAGTTGTAATCGATCACAATTTCTCTCATAAAATATATAGGAAAATTCTATAAAATGATTTTTGTAGAACGGAAAATGGAATTCAGGTGTGAAGAATAAAAGTGAAGCGATTAAAGTATTAATAAAAGTATATTTCAAACAATTTAACAAAAACAACTTAAACGACTTTACAACTTAACAACTCCAACACTCTTTCTACGTTCACAATCAAAACCTTTCGTCCAATACTTTTTGCCATGCACTCGTTTCCTTTCATTCTAATTGTCAACCTTTCTCACTCTACGCATTCGATCACGACCACCCAGAATTTCTCAATCGCACTGTTTTCTCAAATGCTCATCTTTCACGCCTTAGAAACATTCCAGCCCAAACATTCTGTGTTCGCACGACAATCGCCCAACTCAAGCACTCTTCAGACTTCCCCAAACTCGCATCCGCTCGATCGCATTCCTACAAATATAACAATAAGTTTACAATAAGGAAATAAAGTAGGATTTAGAAAACAGCGTTGCATAACATCTTAACACGAATCTTTCTACAATACCAACTCTATAATACTAACTTACTATATCGCCCGGGAGCCCATTAATCGGCTTTTACATGCTTAGTTTGTAAATTTTGTAATTAGCGATGTATCCGCGTTAAAATGAGTCGAAAGGTAGAGTGCATGGAATAAGTTGAGCCACGAGCAGTTGGTAAAGGAGTTAACACTTCGCCGAGAAACAGATAACGATTAAGAATTCTATTAAAAATTGTATTTTTGAAAAGCAGAAAATGCATTTGACGAACTGTGAACAACGCTAATTCAAGATTAACTGATAACAAAAGTAAATGGAATCAATGGCAACTCCCTTGTTGTGAAAAAAATGCGAGATCTCCCCGATTCGGTTGGCTAAATGTTAACTACGAAACTATTCGCGGTTTGTCACCTCTGAAACCGTTCCCACCTATTCGAACAATGTCGGGACTCGGTTTCGACCCTCGTCCAGGGACGTCCGGACAGGTACACGTGCGTCGCGTTTAATGTACCGGAGGATGCACGCAGTCATTAGGGGCCATGATCATCAACGACGTCGATAACTACCTGACATCGATAACTGCCCCTGCGAGCCTCCTCAAGTTGTCAAGTTTCGTAGCTTCGACAATAATTCGTAACGCTGAACGTAACAGTTTGAACTCTTGTATAAAAATTATTCATGTTCTCTTATTTTCTGACGAAAAACGAGATTTCTTAGGGCGTTAAGTTTTAACGAAAAATCGACAGTTTTCAAGTCGTTCAATTGTTTTTGTTTATGGAAATTATCGTGGATGAAAAAACGATTCTGGGAGAAAATGACAGGGGTAAAATATGCAATAGAATTTATTCGTCGGACGTTTCATTTCGAGGAAATTGAATTCAAAGTTTCGCAGAAAACTCGCGCTGTCGGCTATCTGGACTCGGCGAATTTCGCTGTACGCTGTTTGTTCCGACAAATTTGCAACTCAATTGAACGGATTATTTAGAAAGGTTATGTTCTGCTTGGCTGTACAGCTCCCGCTAATTACGTAGAATAAATACGATCATCGAACGGTGAAATTCCTCGAACAAAAATCGGATGGAATGCGTGCGTACAGAACGACCGTATAAATTCAATTTTCGCGAAAACAAGAACTTCCGTGGCATCTATTACACTTCGTTACACATCTCTCGTTTATCTGTTTCGCATTGAATTCAATCCTACCCCGAATCTCACCTCGTCCACGATCACGCGTACATTTGCTCCACTTCGCTTCGCCGCTATGCTATCTCAGCCAGATTCTGTATGCTTTTGTCCGTCGAAATCTTTACACCGATCTTAATTCAATTCTTTTCTCTTCGAACAACTTCCATCCCCCCCCCCCCGCCGTGGTTCCCATTCTCTGACACGTTTCACGATCCAGAAAGCGGGCGGCGATCCGATCGAACAGCCCCGATAAACATATCGATAACCATCGTACTCTTTTGTGCGGCGCTCGACGCCTGTGGGAACCGTCCCCGTGGAGAGTCGGAGGCTCC
The DNA here is from genome assembly GCA_033822845.1 of Tetrapedia diversipes. NCBI lineage: Eukaryota > Metazoa > Arthropoda > Insecta > Hymenoptera > Apidae > Tetrapedia > Tetrapedia diversipes. Next base: position 108,885 of record JAOPTO010002304.1, read on the forward strand.
CAATTAGAACGCGTAATCTTCGAATTGTTCTGTCGTGGATAATTGGACGGGTGCTTGTCGATCGTTCGTTAGAGCCGGATATTTAATTAGCGATACCTAGCTGGAACCGTCTGGCCCCGTGAAATAACCGATGTCCGATCGCAACGGGCGCGCGGCTAATCAGATTAACTAAATAATAATCGGCCAACCCCTTTCCCCCTTCCCCGTTCGCATGGCCGACACGCTGCGCGATTAATTACGGTGTCTTGTATCGCGAAATCGGGTTACTTTATAATCCGAGGCGAGGAGATTTCAACCGAGTTGATGGACCCGGCGATTAACGTTATAACTACCGACCGGGTTACGGTATACTTATTTGCGACGAACATATCAAATTGAAAATTACATTTAAGAAGTATCTAATACAAGGGAAACGAATTGTAATGATTATGGTAAAGGTCACGGTGAATTTTCAAAGCTCTAGGTATCAGAATGAATTTTACAGTTTACTGAACCTATCGACGGGTTAGGGTACACTTATTTCTGGCGAAGAAATCAAATTGAAAATCGTATTTAACACTAGAACTACCGAACCAGTCAAAATGACCAATTGATGATTACTTATAGCAGCCTTATAAATTCACAGTGGTAAAGCTTCCAAAATTTACTATGATTTTCAGCAGAAGGTATAAATAAAGATTTATTTTCTATGGTGTTCGGTATGTTTTCGTGTAATTTTCAATTTTATTTCTTCCATGCAAATAAGTACACTTTAATCGTCGGTAGTTCTAGTGTTAAAAAAATACCTAATGCAAGGGAAACAAAAATCGTAAAGATTACAGTAAATTTCCAAAGGTGTAGGTGACACGATTAAAAAAATTACGAATTGATCAATTTAACCCGTCTTGACGGTTATAGTGTTAAAAAAAAAAATAACATTTACGCAACGAGGTAGCGACAGAACTACCTAAGAATCGATAACGTTTTAAAAGAATGAATTTTCCTATGGAACCGCGATTGAAAATGATAAAAGGCTCGTATTCCAAAGCGTGCGAGTGTGGTAACCATGTGTCCGTAGATGGAAAAGAGGGAGATCCATCTCCTGATCGAGGTAGAATTTTTAATTAAAAGGCCCCGGCATCTTGCTGCGCCCACTCGTGACTGGTGCTCTTGGCGCGGCACCCAAGCGGTTCAGCCCGGAAAGAGGCTCCGACGCGGCGAAAACACCGAGTCACGGATGTAATTTGATTAAAGTTGAATCCAGAGTTACCCGAGCGTCGAATGCAACCGTTCACATCCGTCGGGGATCCGCTGGTGTTCAATTAACGGAATTCCATCCGCTCTCTGCCGGCTGACACGTTCTTCCCTTGCCCGTGTCTGCGTCCTCGTTGTTCTTTTTACCTTTTGTACTCCCCCTATCCTCCTCTTCTTCCGCCACAACCAAAGTTTTTCGCAATTTTCATATCGTTTCGCTTGCTTTTGGTTAACCTCGCCTATCGTAAGAGATGATTCGTCGAAGAATGTGTAGAAAGGAGAAAGGATAATCAAGGGATTCGGGGTTATCAAAGTTAAGATTAAGAGAGGATTACACACTCTTTCATACATTTTAAGTTCGCACATTTTTAAAATTTGTAACTTTTTAAGCCTATGCGGTCAAATGTCCCCTCTGAGAGAAGATCGTGAGTCGAGCAAGCTATTGGGCTGCCCCTTCTCAAGGGACATCAAACTTTAGGTATCAGACTACAATGTTGTTCCGATCAACACTTCAAAACACACTTTTTGGTGCATATTTTTTAACATCACTCTATTTTCGAATATTCAAAATTCGCACACACTTTTAGAAACCAATTGTGTGCGAAAGTCGAGGGGTGCCTGTGTATTTCAAAGTTACACGCTACGGCGTTTGAATCGACTCTCTCTAAAAAACTAATGCCTCTAACAATTTTATTTTCTTTTTGGCCGATAAGCGATTTCCGCCTCCGCCAATTAGGCCCTTTGATAAAAAAAACGTACGCCTCGTAAACTTGGTCCTTGTCCAGACGACACGGTTGTCGAACGCCAAGGCCATCCTGGCCATTCTTAAATTGCCTACAAATGAAATGTAGAAGATTCGAAGGGCGATTCGAAGCGTGCAGCAAAGCGATTAACATCCATCATGGAACCGAGTGATCTACGCGACGGAGGAACGCTCGCAATTCTGTGTGCTGTCGTCGACTGGTAAACAGCATTAGGAACAAACGTAGCGCGTGTATCGTTGCCCTGTCATGCTTCTGACCGATTGAATCTGAAATTGGACGGCGGATGATCCGCGCGCGCGAACGAAGCCGATCGAACGCGACTGCACTCCAGCTTCCGGTTCTGCTCGTCCGTAAATTCTACTCGTCTTTCTGTCTCGATCGTTTCTAATTTGACAAAGGATACGCTTCGTGCAAACGTGTTTCATGCACGAGCGAAATATTTTATTCAGAGTAGATTTCCAAAGATTTCTTAGATCCAAAGGAAAATATCGATCTATCTTCTCGTTATGCTGCGAATGATATTAACCCCTTGACATGCAAATATCATAAAACAGAATTTGATGCGATTGAAAAATACTATTTAATTTGGCTCAACTGAATTGTTATGTGCAAGCTTAGAAATCGAATATTTTATTTTGAAATTTGCATTGCTATGTAACATTTACCACGGACTGATATGTAATGTTAATTGACGATAATTAAGTAATATTAGAAAATGATAAATTAGTAGTTTTGTAAAGTATGAAACATTTCAAAACATCTTGACGTCTTCAGACGTCATTATATGTCAAGGAGTTAAAACTCTTCTCGACAAGAGTAGCCTCTGTTACTACAGCATTGAAGGCAATCGTTAGCATAATCCGAGTATCCCGTTGTCTCAAGCTGCGTCAAAGTGTTTGAGATTTCAAGAAATTGATGCTTTCATAGAACACTTCGAACCACCGCTTTCCGTACCAGAAACGTCTCAAAATAGGATGAAAATTTAAGCGTCGTTCCGGCTTTCAAGCGTTCGCGAAAGCAGAAGGCCTGCCGGTACAGTTGCGCGACTAATTAACGATCGTCCCAGAATTCCTCGATGCAGCCACGTCGTTAGCGCGATTTCAAGTCACAGAAACAATTTCACGCCTGCGAAATCAGATTCTGAAAGCCGTGATTAATTTCACGATCCTTTTCTCCTTTCGAATCTCACACGCTGTTCTAATGATTTAGTCGGCAATTAATGATGATATTAATAATCGACGTAATTACAGATGCCTTTTGAATCGGCGATAATTTTACAGGCCGTGGTCGTAAAGTTGTCCATGGTTATTCATGAATCGACGAAGAAGAGGAAGACGAGTGCCTCGAGTGGTATTGTAATTGATACTTTCACTGTCGTACCTGTTGATCGAACCGGGATTCCTTCATGCGCTGGCTACGATGCGTCTAGAATTCTTGATTTCTCGCACAACGACGAATTGCGACAAATTCCTCCGCGTGGTTTCCCGCTCTTCTTTCATCGTGCCGATCAAAGGAATCAATTTTCCTCGTTCGCTGAACGTAGTTTCGGTATTTTAATAGAAATCGTCCCTCGATTTCTCTTGTCGGTCTTCGTTAAGAAAATAAATAAATTTACAAGACGAGTTTCACAGTTTGATCGTCTGAAACAACTTGTGAATTATTGTAATATTTTCATTTGAAATATTTTCTCTCTACAAGAAATATTTCACGAGTTATTTAGGATGATCAAGTCGTGACACTCTACTTCTATGCAGAATTATTTTCTCTAACAACTTTCATTCGACTCATATTCATAAACGTATACAAATTTACCAGGATGGATAGCAGTAAAAAATATTTCACGTTATCTAAAATAATATTTATTCGCACAAGTGCTCGGTGTGTCACTTTCGACTGTACTTGAATTAAGAGCTTCATCTGTATTCCAAATTTCAATTCAACGTTTTACGATAAATTTAACTGGGTTTAACCCCTATTAAAATAAAAGGAAACGGTTTCTTTTTCACATATTATTACACAAAGCCGGTTATAGAAGCAATCGAAAATAATAATGGCAAATCAGCCCCTCGCGCAGGAATAATTACGATCGCATCCCAAGCACAGCCGCACGGAATCAGCATGCAGCTATTTTCTGGCTGCACTTGTCGATGTCAATAACACGCGAGCGGATAAGCCGCTGACATTGCAAACAGGCTGCATCGTGATACACGCGCGCATGTATCGCGACCATACTCGCGCGTGACAGCTCGCGGGGGCTGATCGGATCATTCGAAACGATCCTGTACACGGGATCTCCTTCATCCTTTCATCCTGCGGACAATGCCGACGAGCAACCTCTCTAATAATTCTTTCGATCCTACATTTAGAAGCACGATGACAGAACATTCTGTTCATCGTATTCTGTTCCAATTAAGTTTCTTAAACGATGAAACTTGATGATACTGAGGAGCATAACAATTGAGAATTGGAAATGGAAAACAATTCCGAATACTAAAGAATTTCAAGAGATACGGAACAATGTTAAAAAGTTTCAATTCATTGATCGATACCATTTTCTTTTGTTTTTCACTATTAACGGTATCACAATTTTTGAAATATTCAACAAAATACGTTAACCATCCTAAAATGTAAGTGCGATTTTCATTCCCTTGCCAACTGGATCGTTGCCAACAAGAAGAATCCGCATTTGAATATTTCTCCCAGCACCACCACGCACTAAGCTTTCCTTCATGAAAAATACCATAACCATCGCTCAAAGATGTTTCGTTGCAATTAAACTCATTCTTCTCAACCCACTCGAGAAAGAGTATCTCGGATAATGCACGAAACTTGCCGTTACGTTTCAAAGTTCGTCGAATACCGATTCTAAATTGAACTGCCTCGTCTCCGCTCCGATTGCCCCGGCATTCGGCGCACAGGCAGACCGAACATCGACCAAGGGTTCCACGTTCGAGCTGCAAATCGCAGGAACCAGAGACGAGCTCGCCGGTGGGCCGCAACAAAGTCGATTGTGCCTGTGGCGTAATTCGAGTTGCCGACTGAACGAGCAACGACAGCATGTAGGTTAAAAGCTCGCTTCCTCGGCCACGTTCGTCCTCGCCGCCCCTCTTGGCGAGAAAAAAAAAAGCGCGTGCTCGCTGGTGAAAGGGAAAGACAAAACAGGGGACGCAAAAAAGGGACGCGGCTCGACCTATTCTGGCCCATTGAAAAGTTTCGCAACGCCGATGTTAGCCATCCCCCACACTTCCTCCACCTTCTCCTCCTCCGCCAACCCTCCCCTGTTTCCGGTTGCTCCCGTTTTTCTTCGTCGCCGCGCGACCGTCCAGCCAGGATTATCCCGGTTCTACGGATTTTCGGATTTGCAGAGCGCTGAATCGGCTGACGCTGCCCAATTTATTAACACCACGAACGTTTTGCGGGATCGTGAGCAGAATTTCAGCGGTTGTTTCGGTGGAACAGGGAAAACAGCAGGCTTTTCTGTTGTTTTGTTACCGATTGCTGATTGCGGTTATTGTGTTTCGTTCATTTGGACAAGTTACTGTTGCGTACGTAAGTGGCGTTTGTTGTATTTCTTGTCGTTATACGTATTTCGCGTATATTTCTGTGAACCTGTTAATGGTTCCAGAAGTAAACAGTAATATTGTTCAACAGCGGATAGAAGAATCAACGCGTGTTGGAACAGTTTCAAGTGGTATAGGTCGTAGGAGGCAGACATGCCTTGCATTGCATATTTTACTAGCGCAAAACGTATGCAATCGTATTGTAACCTTCTTTACTATACTCTTACCAAATTACTTCCGCATCTCTCAAATCCAAACTTTCCCTCGCTAAACTTAACTCGAACCTAACCTCAAACAAAGCCTCACCGATATTTCGCTTCCATCCAAGGAAACCTAATCTATCCCAACCCTGATATTGCAATTAGTTTACACCAGAACTTCCCAAACCTAACCCAAACCTAACTTCAAACACAGCCCAACTAGCGTTTCGTTTCCGATCCAAAAGCACCTGATCCACCCTTGCCTTAATATTTCAATTATTTTACACCAGAATTTCCCGAACCTAACTCCAAACACGCTCACACCAACCTTCCGCTTTCAATTCAAGAAATCCTAATTTACCCCCACCTTAATATTTCAATCATTTTACACCTGAACTTCTGAAAATCGCAAACCCACCCCTCCTACCGTCCGAATAAAACCTCGCATCATCCCTTTTGTCACTGGTGAAACCCTGTCGACCACCAAAATTCTGCAAGGTCGCCGATGAAACGTATGATTAACCCCGTGGGTTGAGCGAAAGCGGCACCGCATGCGGCGTGTCCCCGCTCGTTGTCCGGACACAATGGACAGCCGTTGTCCGCTCCGACCAGCCCGAAACGACAACCCTCCTGTCCGCGGAACGGGGGATGAGGGCAGGGTTCCGTGTTCCACGCGGACGGACAGAAGCCTCGGCTCGACCGCCAAACGGCCGTGGGACCCGTTAGAACGGGCGTCGTTTGACATCGCCCACCGCGACATCGCGAAGAAGGGTTGCGGCGTGAAAAGTTTCCGGCCTGGATTGACGTGACACACGGGGGGTTACCGGACGGACGCGACCCCGTGCTCTGCCGCACGGACGGGCTTTAATTAATGGAAGTTGATCGCCGCTTTGAAACGCGTTCAGGATCGAACACCGGCCCTAGAGGGTAACCCCGTGGCGTGCTGTTCGCCGCGCGGCGGTCGCGTGATTGGCGGCTGATTCGCCCTCGAAGCTTTTCAATTATCGCGCCGTTTGACCGGGAGCGAAGATCGCGATGATCGAGAAAGGGCGCGGATACAGGTAGCGGAACGTGAATTTTTACGAAAATTCATGCAATCTTTTCGAGTGCGTAATTAGAAGAGAAACGAAATCTACAGAGACGGATATCCGTTTCACGTTTTGGATGTGTGGCGACCTTTCTGCCCTTATCACTAGGATGGATCAATCGACGACCTTTCTCGCAAGTGAATGAGTTCGTCGCGATTCCTATATATACAATTTTCGAAGTATCCCTTCCTATCTCTGCATCTAAGACACAGACCTGCTAGGTACAGTAGCGGATAAAAGTTTAAGACGTTAGAACAATGTGAAACATAATTTTTATGGTTCTCAAATATCGTTTATCTATTCATTTTTATCGTCATTATGATAGAACACTATTTATTGATTAGCATAGAATTCAAATTTTATTTATAGTGTTATTTCTTATTAATTGATTAATTTATTTTCTTTGACTGTTTGATATTAAACTTTTGTCCACTACTATAAGCCTTACCGATGAGCTCATCTTCCCTTTTTTCATTTTCACTTTCCAATTTACAACAACCACAGAATTTGTTAACGTCTGGTAGCATACACACTGTCATTGGAATTTCGTGATCGTATGCTAATGGAAGCAGTAGTTTGAATTGTCGCGTAATTTGCATACATTCGTCTGAGTAATTGAAAGATCTATTAAAATCCCCTCGATCGTTCATCGGAACGAAGGTATGCAACGGTATTAATGTGATTTTCAGGGTTTAGAGGCTAACGTTTTAACGATTGTCTCCGGTCCTTTTCTCTTTCGAGCACCAGTGGAATTGACGGGACGCGTGGAGAGGCTCTTGAAAAATTGAATTACGGCGGTCGAAATCGTATCACGTTGAACAAGACGTATAAAGGGGCGTTCTCTTTCTCTCCCTCTCTCTTTTTCTCGCGCGCACGCGCGTATGGTATAATGCATTGCGGGGCCAGACACGCTCTAATAAGAATTTCCGTCGTCGCTTCACCGACCTCGTTCATTCTCTCCTCCTTCAGGAACTTAAAAATGCGGCTATTCGCGTCGGCCAGATTCTTCGCGCCGCCGCAATCACGATCGTCGTACATTCTGCGAAGAGGAAGCTGAATTTATTGTCGAGGAAGGATTATTGGTCCCGGTAATTTATGCATTTAATCCCTTCCCCAAACTCTTAAAACTTTTTCAAGCACATTCTCACGGGGAAGGTATCATATATTCTCTAACAAGAATTCCTTCTCGTAAGAATGATTATGTCCAACTGCAAAATTTAAAGATTACGAGCCTAACGTTCGTTGTGTTTGCTTCAAATTTAAATATTGGGGATGGGACTATTGAAACCTCGAAAACTTGTCGATACTGAAAAAGTTTCAACTTCCTGGTTCTAGCAAACTTTAATCCTTAAATTCTGCCTCCTTATGTTTCCACAAACAATCGTTTATTCTACAACTATTAAACTGTCATAGTCTCAATCATACTTCTGCCAAAATAGACAATTTTCAACGTAGAAAACTTATTGAAAACTTACTGAAAACGTAAGGGAAAAATATCTAGATTCAGAGTTTCGTGAATTTCAAAGATTACAAGACCTCGCAAAGTTTTCGGTTCGAGTATCACAAAACTAAAAATTAAGAAATAGAATTCGTCTGTACAAAGTATTATAATCGCTCGATACTTTACACTGCTCGAGTTTTCGCAAAAATAATCATAGAAACCGATTCGTCACGCCAAATCTCAAGTTTCGTTTTAACCTTTTAGGATCGACGCGCCACTATAGTGGCTTTCGCGGATATCATCTCTTTATACAACATACCCAATTGTATTATTAATTATTAAATAGGGAATTGTAAAAGTTAAAGTATGCGTAATATATTTTGAAGAAAATTATAATTTAATCGTCAAATATTTCATTCCAATGTACTCGCATAGAGAACGGCGTTATCCGTCACGTATTGCAGTGCTGTATAATTTATGCATAATTCACGTCAAATTCCGCCGTCCAGCGAATAGGCCTCACGCACAATTCAGCCGTACCTAAAAGGTTAATCTGTTGCTTACGAACTGTATCGCGTCTCTATCGGTGTCGATATCGGTTATCCCACGACTTCGATTATTTCATATCAGTAACAATTTCCACGGAAGAAAATTTAGCGAAGCGTTCGCGAGGGGCTCGAGCAAAGTTCTCAAGCAACGAGCGCGTCGCGCGAATTTCGCCCGTTCCGTCACCCTCTGCAGCGTAACAGAGATTAAAGAGGCGGCTTTATATTCCGGGTGAAACGAGCGCGACGGGACACCGCAAGAAGCAAGGTCGTCTGTTTTTCCATACAACCCGGCCTCTAAGCGGCTGGCATTCCGACGATTAACCACGCTCGGCGCGGAAACCGAGCCAGCGAATTAGTTAGCGGTAAATCTCTCGCGGGACTTTTCCAAACTTTCTTGCGGCAGCTCTGCCCCCCTCCCCCTGTGCCTGATGACTCGATCCGTTTCCCTCGACTTTGGCGTCGCGACGCGTTCTGGGAAAGCTCTGTCAATTTTACTTTCCTTATGGGAGACGACATATATATGTATAAGGTAGAAACGAGGTCTTCTTTTTAGAAGTAAAAAAGGAAACGAAGTTGTTCTTTCGTCTTCTTTTTCTTTGGATCGAATCGCGTCGGAAGGATGATAATAATAATAATAATTGTAGGATTAATTTGAAATGATAGGCTGAAGGTGTAGGTGTGATTAAATAAAATTGTTTAATATGTTAACACTAGAACTACCAGAGCAGTCAAAATAATTAATTGGTGATTATTCATAGCAATCTTATAAATTCAACGTGGTAAAGCTTCCAAAATTTACTACGATTTTCTGCAGAAGGTATAAATGAAGATTTGTTTTCTATGCATTTGGTATTTTTTCAGGTGATTTTTAATTTGATCTGTTCCATACAAATAAGTACACTTTAATTGTCGGTAGTTCCTGTGTTAATGACAATCGAATCGAAGGTGATTCATCCTCGTTAATTTGGTCTGTACATTAATTAAACGAATCTGCGCGGTGCTCGGGGACGCAGTTTGGAAACATTAACGTCAGCCAGGATTTTACGGGAAGGAAAGTTCCCGCGCGAAAGAAAAGTGGATAATCCAATCACGTTTACGTTATCGCTTTAAATTTAGCCGTCGCGAGTCAGAGGATCCCAGCTCCGAGGGGTAAATCCTATCGGTGGCATTTTCTCAAACACTTCTGAATCTCCATTCAAGCCGGGGGTGGTTCTTGTTTCCCTCGCGAAGATTGAGAAAAAAGGACGGAAGAATTTTTAATCCTTTCGAGAACCAAGTCCCGATAAGATCTTACCATTCTTTCTTCGATTGTCAAAAAAGAAAGTCGCACAATGCTCGAACACCTTAGAGCCAGCCCTTAAGACCTACCCTCCACTTACGAGAAAAATTCGAACATTCTATTCTTCCTGGAGATCAGATCTAAGCGTAAGGATCGAGAGATCATCGAGGATCCTCGCTTCGACTCGTTACATCCGGCAGAAATCCCACCCACAGCTATCGTCTGCTCTAAATAATATAATAAAACGCGAGGATACGGAAGAAACTCTCCGAAGCATCTTTTCAACGAACAAGCGGAAGAGAAAGAAAGTGGAGAGAGAGAGGGAGAGAGGAAGAGAAGAAAAGGGAGAGAAAGTGGAAAAACAGAAAGAGAGTGCGGGAGAGGAAGAGAAGAAAAGGGAGAGAAAGTGGAAAGACAGAAAGAGAGTGAGGGAGGGAAAGTGGAAAGACAGTGAGGGAGTGAGGGGGGAAGAGGGATAGAAAGTGGGGAGGGGGAGGGAGAGAGAGTGAGAGAGAGAAGCAGAGAGGATGCTCGAGATTTTTGTTAGCACGAGTCAAGAGTCAAAGGAAGCTGCAACGCGAGACAGGATTCCAGCGGAAGTGGAAGGAGCGGCGAGGACGAGCACGTATAAGTCGTGGGAGAAAGCAAAGACATCCCCGTAGCAATTTAACGTCTAGAAACCAAGGGAACTCGGAAGTGGTCCTTTGGATATTCCTCGTCCCGCTTTGTGGCGCGTTTCCACCGCGCGTACGCGAGCAAAAGTCGCGTGCACAAAGGGTGAGACTCAGACCGTTGCGAGACGAAACGACGCACTCGATGGCAACAGTCTTGAGGGCGTTGGCTGTTCCATTTTTGTACTTTCCTCCCCCGTGCCTCTCCCTTCGACCGGGCGGTTCGCTTCGAGCGTTACAGGACCAATGGATGGAAGTCGAAAGGAAAACGTCGGCGAAGGCGCACCTTCAAACGGAAGCATCCGCGCTCGTAAAACTGCGAGACGCGCGTTTTACGATCCACCGACGTATTTTTTCGTTCACCGTCGACTCGATCGTGTAGAAGGATGCTGAAAGAGTTGGATTGTTGCGCGAGCAAGATGGTCCTTCGAGATGGTGGAAAAATTAAGTCAGGGAAAGGGGAATAGAAAACAAAGGTGATGATAACTCACAGTCCCGTTGAAATGGGAAACGGCTGAGAACGAGTTTCTAGGGAGAATAGAGTAATGTTTGACCTAGTCGAACAATAATTTAGAACTGGTAGAGAACAGAAATGGAAAATATTGCTACTCCGTATATAATTAAACGAAACGTCCGTGTGTCTAACTTAAAACGGTAGTCACGAACCGGTGAGATTATCCCTTGAATGGTCGACCTTTAGTTATACCGATATATTTTACAAATTTTGGTTTTTCTACCAAAATTATGTGTTATACATCCAAAGGATGGTTAGACAGTAACGCGAATGCGAAATACGGAAAAGATTAGTCATTGTTCGTTTGCATAGCGTGTGTCTACGTGAAATGGTGACCCAAAGGGTTTAACTGGAATAAAAACGGGTCTCACAAACTTCGCTAATTCTATTTTTCCGTCGACATGCGATAACTTAACTCGTCAGAATTTTTGTAATTTTATTAAATTGGCGGTGGGAACAGCAGGTAAAAAGGGATACGAATATTGCCGCGTCAAAGTGCTTTCCACTTTTTGTAGTCCCGTTCAGAAACGCGAATAGTTACGGGCTCAAAGCATGAACGCCTGAAAGAAGGAATCCCTTTCAGCTTTCAACCCCGTCTGTGCGCGCGTGATCTTCGCAGGTCTGCTTAAATCGGGGCTTCGATGGCTCGTGAAAATCTTGGGGCTTCGTTAAGACTTCAAAGCGCTGCCTTCTGGCCATCGGTTTCGAATTAGCGGATTTTCTCGGCCGCTGTTCGCGACGCGGAAGGCTGCACGCTGATTGCTCCGCGCTATTATTCTTTTCCACCCTCGTGGCTTTTAATCCCACGCGGGAAACTCTTCTTAATGCAGACAGAAAGGTAGGAATGAATGGCATTTGATGCGTCCCAGCGATAGCTTTTAGTTGAAGCATCGGCCATTCAGCGAGTGGAATTCATTATCGAGTGCGGAATACTTCATTAACGAGATAATTGTACGAATAATCGTGCTTCTACGTTTGATCCGATATAAAAAGGTTTTATACTGCAGAACAATTGGTATGACGTGGTATCGAGGTAATATTAATCGTTAATGCAGTCGATCGATAAAACGGCGGTAAGTAGAATAGACCGGTATGATCAGACAACCCTAGCGTACGTAAATTTACACCGACAAAGGAGAACGAAGTACGTTTGGTATCGCAATGAGTTCTGCTACTAGTGTGACAATAGAACCCTTAAGAATTCTTCAAAAGAGCAACTTGAAGTAGGAAAAAATCAGAAAACAGAAAAGGAAAAGTCAGAAAAACTTCGTGTGAACTAACGAAAACCGTGATATTCCTAAATTCAAACAGGAATGCGCGTAATTAAATCGATTCGTCATCAAAAGATTGTGTAGCTCAAGAACATTTAAGAATTCTTCAAAAGAGGAACTTGAAATAGAAAAAAAATCAGAAAACAAAAAAGGAAAAACAGAAAACTTCGTGTGAACTAAGAAAATCCGCGATATTTCAAAATTCAAACATGTGCGTAATTAAATCGATTCGATCATCGAAAGTTTGTATAGTTGAAAACCTTCCGAACAGTACTACATATACAGTGCTACTCATCTCCTCTTGGACAATCTTTTTTTTTTATTATAACAAAAGCGATCCTCGCCGAAAGAAGAAAAGAGGAAGAACCGCCTCGTTTCCGTGGACTTTTTAATATCCTTGCGATAATTATTCCGCCCCAACGAACGAGCAATTAAACCGCCAACCTTCCGAGGTTAATTAAACCCCGTAACGCGGCATCATTGCATACACACACGCGCGCGAACGTTCCTCAAATTTGAGTAGTTCCGTGACGTTGCTCGGTACTGTACGAGAACGAAGCTTGTCTTCTTGTACCGCCATTTCGTTTAAGCGCGACCGCCGCGAGCGTTGTTCCTCTGCGCTGGTTTCCGCGTTCAAGCGCGTTACTCTAACTGGAGGAGTTACGACACCGATTCTGTCTGAGAATTCGAGCCCAGAATTACTGCCGTGCGATCGGATTGTTGTAATTTCGAGGACGGCAGCCGCGCGTCTCCGCCCCGGAAACTTCAAGCTACGCGAACTCGAACTCGAGCGTAGTTTGGAAAAATCGAGAAATTTGAAATCCGTCCGCCCACGGCCGATGCTGTTCCTCGAGAGGAAACCGTTTTATCGTTTCGAAGACCGACTCTGATTATCTCTACGTTTACTACCGGGAAAGTTTTCCACGGTGGACGTGGAAAACTTTTCTTCGATCCCGATGAAACGGCCGCGAGTAATTGACTGTTCCTTTTGTCTGTTACAGGTAAGAGCTCGTCGACGATCGTCTGATCTCTGGTGCTAATTTATATCGGAATTTTTTCGACTGGTAAGTAACCAATCAACGATCGTAGAGCGGAGGAATAGTAACAAGATTCTCGCTATTCTTTTCGAACACTTTATGCACCGTGCGCCCAGTGTAACGAAGTGTTACTCAGAAAATGTTTTTGAGCGCCAGAGAGTAAGCCTTTCAGAAGGGTAGGAAAGAAATAGAATAGGGATAGATTAGAAAGGGGTACGACTAAAGAAACGATGTAGTAGAGAAAGTGAAAGTATGTACGAAAGGGTTTGTGCAGTCCCGGTCACGAAATATAGACAAAGGGATGACCGAGCTCTGATCAAAACCCTAGCAAAAATTGATTTAAAGGTCAATAAATTATTTAAAATTATTCAAACGAATTCCACAGAACAATATTTCGTTAAAACGTATCTCAGGTTCACCCAGGTCTGACCGCCGAATATAAACAGACGTTATTCAAGCCTGGGTGAAACTTTCACAAAATACAAAATACGTCGCCGCCTAATTTATGCTGGCGAACAATTAAGCTTCCACAACTTCCTACCTCCGGACAACCGTTCCTCAAGCGGATCGGGCGTCGTGCTCCGTTTAATCGACCGTTATAGCCCGACAGAAGGCCCGTGAAAACAAGGAGAGCGAAGGAAACGAGGAATTTCGACGATCCAGCCGCGACGTCATCGAGACTTCGCGAGCGAAGCCTGCACCCGGCGTAGCTTCCCGATTCGGCCAGGTTAATTAAGCCCGGCCAACGACAGAAAGAAAACGCAGGGACCCTGGGGGAGGGGGGAAGGCACGGAGAACCAGTGAAAGATGGTTCGTTCGCGATCCAAGATACGGCAGGAATAATTAATAATCCCTCTTCTCTCGGGTTCCTCTGTCGGAACGTAAACGCGGGTTCCTTAAGTTTCTTCTGGCCCTTCTTCTGTTCGCGAAGTCGCGGACTCATTCCGGAAGTCTGCGAAGTCTCGTAAAAGGATTTCCGGGGGACGCCGGGACGGGGTGATCGGCCACGTTCGCGGCACGGCCTCTAATTGGCTGAACGAAGAAAAAGGGTGGGTCGGCGAAGGGGGGGAAGGGGCGGGAGGAGGATCGCGACGAAGGAGATTCGGCCAGGAAAGTTTTCGCCGAGGTAAATGTTGCCGGCGACGAGGCAAATATTGGCACGTGATTTACGGATACAAATATTGGCGCTCGTTAGCGTCCCCTGCGGAACGAATTGTCGAATCTGGACGGCTGGGATCCGGCGTATGTTAGAAAACGTTGCGTTCCGTTTTTAGTTTTGGTATTCCCTTCCTCTTTCATCCGCGGTTGCACGCCGTCGAATACGTAACTAGGGTATACGTTCAACTTTCACGAATTTTATTGGAAGAAATAAAATTCACAAAAGAAACGAGAGTTTACTTAACGTTACATAGCGTTAAGCTAGGTTTACTTTGAACTTCATCAGCAAAATTTTCAAAAACAATTACTATTGCTCCTAGCAATTTTTGCTAACTTTTTTAGTGATGGAGCGCTAGAAATATACCCAAACCTATTTCCCTCTCAATTCTGCAATTTCAGATTCTGTTTGATGTATACCTTATTCCTCAGTATATGTGTATTGGAAACAAATATACAAGAAACGTCCGTAAATCTAGTGTTAATGTAGGTATTACCAGCGAACATATGTTTCAGACGGGAATATTATGTAAAACAGTATTATTTTGTCATAGTTTGCACAACATTTGTTGTCTATACATCCATTTTTATTGTTTCCAAGGTGAAATATCATTTATCGAGTAACGTGGAATACGAATTCCGTTTATCTGTGTTGCCTCTTACAAATTAATTATTTTTTATCTACAATTAACCCTTTGACGCGAAACTTGCTGTATAACACGCTACCGTGCATCCAATCTTCTGTCGTTTAACAGCAGCGAAATTAATAAGTAGAACGGTGCAAATTTCGAGTTAACGAACCGAAACTGAGCTCAAGCAATTGAGTATACAGTGTATACAGGGAACTAAACGTTGGAACAGTTGTAACAATTTTTCGAAGCTCCGTTTTTATATTTTTCTTACTATTGAAAATAACGTATTACCGTCATTGAAACGCTTCCAGGTTTCTTAACGAGCTCGCGGAAACTCTTTAATCGCGAACAGGGATCTCGCGACAAATGGAATGTCTGCGTGGCTTTTAAAGGGAGGCTGGAGCACGCGGAGCTTCCGTTTCGTTGGCGCGGAATTAAGAGGACTTACGCTTCGTTCTAACGTTCGGAAGCGAAAGACGAAGCGACGAGGCGTGCGCGCGGCTAAATCATGCTAAGCCTTGTTTATGCAGCTGCAAATTATGTTATTTTGCGAAGGCGTGCTCGATGCGAGCGCGACGATATTAATGATTAATCGAACGTTTTACGCGGTCGGAACGGAGCGAGTACCTCGAAAATTCCCTATCGAGTCGATCGTATTAACTTCTACTCGATAGTTCGTGGTATTTACTTTCTTCGAGCCACGACCAATTTTTCGGTACCTCTTGCACTTTCCTTTAGACTGTAATTTAAAAATCGCTCGACAGTCGGTAGCTAATTATAATGACGATATTAATGATTAATCGAACGTTTTACGCGGTCGGAACGGAGCGAGTACCTCGAAAATTCCCTATCGAGTCGATCGTATTAACTTCTACTCGATAGTTCGTGGTATTTACTTTCTTCGAGCCACGACCAATTTTTCGGCACCTCTTGCACTTTCCTTTAGACTGTAATTTAAAAATCGCTCGACAGTCGGTAGCTAATTATAATGACGATATTAATGATTAATCGAACGTTTTACGCGGTCGGAACGGAGCGAGTACCTCGAAAATTCCCTATCGAGTCGATCGTATTAACTTCTACTCGATGGTTCGTGGTATTTGCTTTCTTCGAGCCACGACCAATTTTTCGGCACCTCTTGCACTTTCCTTTAGACTGTAATTTAAAAATCGCTCGACAGTCGGTAGCTGGACATTAAATAATCGTTGATGCGGATAATAATAATATTCATTTAAACGGGTAATTCCCTTTTTTGCGTACGATACATTTAACCCTTTGAGTGATGAATACTTTAGGTTGAAATGCTTTGCGTGGACAACCGTATTACCACAAGTATAACCTTTTTTTCTTTCTTGCAACGATTTAATAATTGCCGGCTGCTCGGGGCTCGTTTTAATCGTGGTACGTTAATGTTTCTCCTAATCAGATCGTGAGGACCGTAACTGCGAACGGGGGGTGAGCTCGTGGAAAACGCGGGGCGAGAGGGAGAGGGATTTTAATTCCGCTTTAATTTTACGAAGGCGCCCGGTCTGACAAATAATTGGCGCATAAATTCCGTCCCTCGTTCCTGATAAAATGAATCTTAATTCGTCCGCGAAGGGAAGCGTAATCGCTGAGATTCACGGAATCCGAAGTTGAAATTTCATTTCCCGGCCCGCGAACCTATCCACGGTCAAGTCGATCCTCGTTCCCGGTTATCCTTCGTTAAATCGCGAGAAACTGCCTCTTTGGACTAATCCCAGCGAAAATATATATGTCCCCAGCTGTAACACCAATTTCTACAGTTTCTCCAGATAACAGCGTTTGAAATATTAAGCGGCATGGAATATAACTCAAAGGGGAGTAAAACGTAACGCGAAATAAATCGGAATTAAGCGGGAAACAGGTTTTCTCTTATCTGCTGGAATTATTTCCCTGGATAAAGGAAAACAGGCGTGTATTTAAATTCGAAAATCCTGCCCTTTCCGTTCGCTAAGTACAAGCGAACGAAACGTAAAGAGATTTACCATAATTTAGGTTCATACGCAAATAAAACTACACGTTAATTTGTACCTCTTCATCAATTCATTGTAGGAATTCATTTTATTCGACAGATGTTAGGGTTCAGGTGTGGGTGTAACAAAGTAAAGTTCTTAAATATATTTAAAATAGTTTAATAGTAACGTATAAACAACTTTTCAACTTAATAACTTGACGCTGTTTCTCTTTTTATGTTCATGTTCTTTCTGTCCCGCGATCGCATTCTACCCGTCACATATCCTTCCAAACCCTCATTTTCTTTCTTTCTAATTGTAAGTCTTTTTCACTGAATGCATTCGGTCGCGTTCACCCGAAATTCCTCAATCACAACGTTATCTCAAGTGCTCATCTTTCGCGCGTATGAAGCACTCGAGTTTAAATATTCTACGTTCACACGGCTATCGCTCAACTCCAGCACTCTTCGCACATTTCTAGACTCATATCCACTCGATCGCATTCCTACATCTTAAGTATCATGCTGTGCGAAGTGCAGAAACAAGGATTAATAAACCACAGATCACTTTCCAAAAATCCCCCCCAAAAAAAAACACGCGATGCTCCCGTGCAACCTGATTAAACCAAACGATCTATCGCGATTCCCCAGATTTCACTTTGTTCCCCTTGAAATCAACCGCAGTCGTCCTAACCAAACGTTTCCACAGGCGATCAAAGGCGTTCCCAACTATCGATCCCTCTGCCCCCCTCACCCGAATCCGATTCATCGAGTCCTCCACGGGCGACGGATGGTGTGCACTCTCATAACCAACTTCGCCGCGGCGGCAAACATTCTAACCGCCCTTTAAGGTCGAACAACAGCGTTAACCTAAGCTTGATGCCGTTGTATCGCGAGGGCGTGTGCACGCGCCGCGGTTGCCTCGAAGCGTCTTCGAAGGAGGGCCTGCGATTGTCTGGGCGGCATAATGGAACTTGCCGTCGTTCGGCCGGGGCCACGATCCTTTGTTCCAGACGCGAGAGAATGTCATCCCTTATTGCGACCGCCCCTCTTCCTCCCCCCCCCCCCTGACCGCCGTCTCGCGGGCGGTGTGCAACGTCTGTTCGATCGGACGGCGTGGCGGCCCGATCCCTTTCGAACGGCCCTGGAATTCGAGGATTTATTCCCGAACATTCCGTCGATCGGCATTTCCTGTCTCTCGAACGGGTTCGAGGGACACTTGAGCCTGCTTCTTCTTCTCTCTGGACCGTTTATCCGGTTGTTTCGTGGTGTCGCGCACCGATTGACGCTATCGATCCTGCGATTTCAAAGTCCCTGCAAGGTTTGCTTGAAATTATTATTATTATTGTGGAGGTGCCGAATTTGCCATAACGTGAGAGAATGGATGCGAGTGAGGGTGAGTGTGTGTGTGTATGTGTGGCGTTCATCGCTTGTTCGTCGCGAATGTTCGGTCCTGGCGGGTAGCGCAGGTGAGTGGAAAGGAACCTTCTCGAATGTTCGATGACGGTTTACCCTAATGGGTAAAAAGAACGCCTTCTCGAATATTCGATGTCGGCAAACCCCCACCACCTGTGCTAATGCATATAAAAAGAGATGCATGTCCGCCGGGTGGCATTCATTCATTCGTTAGACGGCATTAGACGAGATTCATTAGAGATTCATTAGACGGCATTCGACGACGCGATTATGTGTGATTTATCAAATTAGTATAAGCCTGCGTGTACCTATCCTACATTATTATTATTATTTTATTCATGGGCTACTTAACCCTTTTGTTTCATACAAAGGTATTGTACCATAATCCGGAAAACGAAAAGAAAAAATAAAATCATTGTACATGGTTTAAGATTTTGAAAGTGAATAAAAGGCCTGCAATGGTTCTCCTTTGACTGAGCATGGACGTAGTCAAATGTCGAATGATAGGCATGGACCTTCTAATTCGGTTCGATGCAAATCTTAAAAATTTATACTGTACTCAAGATGCGGCAGAACCAGAAAGAAGCAAAGAACCTTGGAAATGGCAAAGTTCTTGAATTCTGCCGAATGTCTCATTAGGAATCCCAGGCACTTAGAAGCCGAAATTACGTGTTATCGCCAGCAGTGTCCTTCGAAACGGAATACCAATGCTCGTTGTTTCAATCGGAACGCGTGGGACCCGTCGAAACGTGTCGTGCGGTATAATTTTTACATTTACGTTCGACGGTTACGTGTTCTACGACCGTCGTAAAAAGAAAGAGCGATTCTTGAGACATGCTCTTTAATTATACACAGTTCGCAGCTGCTACTGTTTTCAAAGTGCTTGCATAACTAATACGTTTTATTAATCCATAAAAACTTGAGGCTTCCTGCTCGAGTTGGCATGAAACAGAATTTATTAGCCCACGGCGACGAGGATTTTCAAGTGTCCCCGGGAGCATTTCATCCGGAAGATCGCACGGCAAACTTTACTCGCGATTGTTCGTTCGTAAAGGTAAACGTTTGCGTTCGGAGGCAATTATTTTTCCGAGGATTCAACATTTTTAAAGCGAAAATTCGATCGGGAATTCAGTTCCGGGGAACACGGCTGTTTAACGCTTTACCGACCTCTCGCTCCACACACACACCGCACACACATCAATCGTCTCGTTCTCAATTTCCAACACTCACACGCATTCTCACCCTCATTTATTCCCTCAACTCACACATTCATCGCCTCTACAATAGTTTAATATTTCTTTACAGTATACATATGATATTGCTCGAGAAACGTGTTATCTTCGTATAAAGGAACGTTATAAAATTTACAAACGGAGCATGTGTAAGAGGAACCAGACGATCAGGGGTGACGATGGCCAGAGTGATCATTAGGGTTCCCATAAATCAGAGGCCCTCAATAAGGGTTGGGACCGAGTTTCTCACTTTCTCCTCCTCGGCCGTTAACACTTTCCAGGCCCGCACCAACGGCGGGTTTGTTTTTCGGGAAAGTGCGAAGTGAAGATGCGCCCATAAAAGCATGGGGAAAAGGGCACAGTTAGTTTGTAAGACAGCAGACGTATTTTACGAACGAAAGGCCGTTTTGTAAAGAAATAAAGTAACCCTCACACATGCAAAAAGTCGATTAATAGGCTCCCGGTTCGCAAAGTGTTAAATTGGAGCGATCTTTCGCGCAGCAGGGATTACTTGCGGCTCGGCCGGCAAACATATGCGGCAACCGCCTGAACTTCCGGTTCATCGTACCGTGAATACTAGAGAATTCTGAGCCGACGAATTTTCTGCCGTTTCCGTTCTCTCTCGACGCCAGCAAGCGCGGTCAACGTTTCTGGCCGCGATAACGTCGCGGAAAAAGGAGACAACCCCTAAAACGTGTAACCTTTTCCACCCTTTTCTTGCTCGCGACCAACAAACATTTGTTAGCCAATCGCGCTCGCGGGCTCCTCGAAAAATGCCTTGTTTCGCGTGTGTGATACGACGAACCGGAAAAAAAGTTCTGAAAAACGCGGAACGATAAAGCGAACCTTGCAAATGGAAGATTAACCGAAAGAAATTTGAATAAAAATCATGCTAGCCGTGGCAACGCAACGATAACAAATGAAATGTTGCGTTAAAAAGTAGACCTATGCGTACGAATGCTGAAAAAGAAATATAAGTTTTTGTTTCGAATAAGAGCCATTTTTGTTTCCACTTTTACCTACACGCGTTACCGCATAAATCCCTGCACGGTGTAATTACATTTCGTGCTTGGACCATTTTGAACAAAAAACGTGTCCGTCTGCGTTTTTAATTTAAAAGATGTCATGCTGAAAATGTTAAATTATGAACAACGTGCAATAAACACGCGACACGCTTTCGAGCTCACTGCACTAACTATGAAACGGAAATCAGTGGATATTGCTTAACCATTCAACCTACGATTTACGTTCGAGAATTTTGGGCAGAAAACGTAAACAAGCTCGCGCAACCTTCGAGTCATTTTCATGATTTGTATCACACCATTGCAGATTATTAATTTTGTATTACTGATTTTTGTATAAATAAACTATTTGTAGTACTTACGTTTACCACAATTAATACATCAGGTTGTAATTACTTGTCAAATATCCCACAAATATTTATAACTTTAGGAGGGCGCCGCCGTTAATATTTATATTTGTTCCGATCATCGTACACGGGATATGCCCATAATATTTACGTTTGGCCCGATCATCGTACGCGGGCTATGCCCGTCGTTGTAGGTTAAAGGGTTAACCCTCCTAGTATTGTAACTCGCAGAACGATACCGAAATCATTTCTGACTCTCACCGATATTGTACAAGGTATTATAAAAAACTGACCTGTGTCGTCTGTTTTGGCACCTCTTATCGTGGATTTATGATGTGTCTATGTGTGTCAAAGCGATCGTCACTTTACAACTAACACAAATAACGTCGTAATTGTATGCATTACCACAAAATATTGGTGACTCCGGCACACTATACGAAGGATCGATCGTGGCAACGTGCTCTAACGTTTCCTAAGCAGGCGCGTGCACAGGTTTCCGTTGTTTTGGCCGGCATGAAATCCGGTCATCGAGTCGTGGACGAGTTAAGTGCACAAAAAAGAAACGTTTTCATGAGGGGAAACGGCCGCTCGAGACGGCGACGAGACAACTCTGACCTGTCTATGGATTTTAGGGGAAGCTTTTAGGTGTCGCGTTTCCCAGCTGAGAGCTCGTACGTGTCTAGCTCGACGGTGTCGTAAACTGTGAAATTAATAGCAATTTCAGGCGAAGAAAGCTCGAATTCAATGGTTGGGGATGAACGATTATTTATTTTTATTTATGAACGAGGACATTTTTAACACTATTCCTACCGACCCTTCACGTACACCTAGTCCTACCGCGACATTCCCACGTAAGACAGACTACAAATTTTTCTCAGAAAATAAACAATGAAGAAAGAAGTGAATATTGAAAAATTTATTATACGTATATTTGGAAGGAAAAGTCTAAAGTTTAAAGGCGATTCAATTACATTGTATCTATGAAATTCTAATCGAAAATTTAAAAACGGTCATTTGACCGGTTGTGGTAGGAATAGTGTTAATGGAATGTTACGTTCTAAGTTAGGGTTTTAATTTGTTGGTATGCCTTTAACGACAATATTATACATTTGCGATCTTATCTAATGGTATACCTGCCTAATCTGCGTGTACTCGGTAGAAGGAAGGTGATGATCAGCCACCCTTCCTACAATATTTTTAAACCATTGTGATTGATTGGGTCTAGCCATAACTTTGTACAAATTTTTGCATAAATTTTACTGTATTTTACTTTTTGTACAAATACCGGGCGATTTCTTGCAAACTAGCACAAGCACGAAGACAAGCGCAAGCATAAGCATTGAACAATAACTAATCCAACTCTGTCGTTTCAAATTTAACACCTCGAACAACTCGCAATTGCAACCTCTTCATTAAGAACAAACTTTCGCTGCGCAAGGGGAATCATTAAAGTCGGAAAGTTTTCGAGAGCGATATACCGATCTCGCAGCTAAACCGACCTTCAAACATGGAAGGATAACTCTTACGATACTAAGATACAGTAGTTTATGAAAAATCTATTAAAAACTTGAAGTACCTTGCGAAAAAAAGAAAGTTTGAGACACGTTTGAGGTAAAGGGGTTTGAAGTTGGAAAATTTTATTGCTATTTTAATGTTTCGAGGGTTCAGGTTCCGTCGAAAGTAATTACGCGGAGACACCCTGTATAAATGATGAATTTGATGTCACGTTCATAAAACTTTGTTTCGCGTTCATGGATTCCGCGAGGCTGGAAAGAATGTGGGAACTGTAATTGAATTTTGCAGTCCCACGGGGAAGGCATTCCCTGCGTAAATTTGCATTTTGAAGCGGAACTCGGAAACGAAACTTCAGCAGCTTCCGCGGTTTGCGCCGGGAGAGCCCAGAAAACATTTGTGGCACCTTTTCATTAACAACTCGAAAGTACTTATCTTTCTACTTCTTCTTCTTGGAAAATTACCACCTGTAAATAATACACTATCTCACAGTGATAATATTTTCTCGTACAGTAATAGAAAAATGAATGAAAAGAAGAAAGAAGAATATTTTATTTTATTTTATTTTATTTATAAACGAACCGGAGCCCTTTATAGGATATTTATGAAAAGAATATGAATTAGAAACATAGAAACTTTTTATTGTATCAGATTAAAATATATTAAATTTGAAGATATCCCCTTAGAGAGTTGCTGCGTATAAATTTTTCATCCGAAAAACAATCCTTTCACGGAAATAGAAATATGAAAAGAAAGAATCAGAAAATATTAAAATAATCGACTGTTACTCGTGAATGACGAAGAAATACGAACACAAGGAACGCTGGGAAAGAGAGGAGAAATGAAAGACCAGCAAGTGTGAAATTTACTGTCACGACTTCCTCTGGGGAGAGCAGGCCAGTCTGTATTTACTGGCGGAAGAGGCAGAACTTCAATTATTTTCCTGGCCGCAGTAGTCATGCGTCTTGCGGAAATTCCACGCGGAGAAACACCCCGGCTGAAGAAGAATTCTGCCGGTTCCAAAGGTGCCGCGATGTTCGCCGGAAGAGGAATTACGGCTCGCCTCCTTCCGCGGCCTGAACGTCGCTCTGATATCCTTTCCTTCGACCACACCGTGAACGTTCTCCCTCGTAAACATAACTGCTGTTCATCCCTTTAGCCCCAGTAACCGTAAAACATTGCGTAAAGTGTCGGTTACAATTTCTTTAACTGAAATTTATGCTCTAAAAATAATCCAATTCTGTGAATTTATCTCTCAAAAATTGTTGTCGATAAAGAGCGCTAAAAGTAATTACTCGCTAATCTTGATATAATATATTAATTACTAGAAAGTATTGGGTAATTTACACAATACAATTTTTAAACCATAAAACTTTATGTCAGTTAGATCATCAATAAACTATGGTAAATAATTGCAGTAGCGTTTGCATTTTATTACAAATCATATGTTTCGTACAAATTGTCTACGAAATTTTTAACTCTTTCAAAAGTTGTTGTCGATAAAGATCGCTGAACGTAACTACTTGCTAATCTTAAAATAATATATTAAATTACTAGAAAGTGTTAAGTAATTTACCCAATACAATTTTTAAACCATAAAACTTTATCTCAGTTAGATCATCAGTAAACTATGGTAAATAATTGCAGTAGCATTTGTATTTTATTACAAATCATATATTTCGTACAAATTGTCTACGAAATTTTTAACTCTTTCAAAAGTTGTTATCGATAAAGATCGCTGAACGTAACTACTTGCTAATCTTAAAATAACATATTAAATTACTAGAAAATATTAGGTAATTTACCCAATACAATTTTTAGACCATAAAACTTTATCTCAGTTCGATTATCGATAAATTTGTGATAAATAATTGCAGTAGTATTTGTACTTTATTACAAATCACATGTATCGAACAAATTTTCTACGAAATGTATGTCTAACGGCCATGGGGTGAAGTACAAGAAGATAGCTCTGTTACACGTTTGAAACTTCCTGATCTTTAAGCAACGCTCTACACGCGCCGGGGGATTCACGAACCGCAACGAGAAAGGGGAATATCTTTCTGGGTGGCAGGTTAGAACTTCAGAGGTAGTTTAAACTAGTGTCACGAGGGACGGTGCAACCAGCACGAGGAGAGACTTCTCTGCCCTCGTGCGGACCGCTTGGGTCGGATTCGCGGCGGTAGTGGTATAGCCCCTGTCGCTGGTCAGACATATCTACGGGCGTGCTGCGGTTTGAATCCGAACCGGTGACCTACCGAGCCGATCGACGTTCGAAGGAGTCCCGTTTTTTGTTACGAAGCAATTGAAATGTCGCATCACCTACCTTGAATTGTAACAATGATCGAAAAAGAAAATAACTGAACTGTGTTCCATAAAAATTGCCATCCATCGTTCACCAATACCAAAACTATAGAATCGTGGATACTTCAGAAAGTCTCGTCTCTGTTTCGAGAAACGATTGAAATATTTCGTTCTACTTTCAACTGGATAATCACCGAATTGTACTTTATAGAATCGAATGCTCATACTTAAGATTCCATGTATAGATTACCGTTGATCGTTCTCTTTTCCTGAAAAACCATCCAACCATAGGACATTTAACAAACTTTCTGTTCGAGAATCGATTGAAATAGCGTATCCCACATTCAGTTGTATTTCATAAAAATTAACATCCGTAGTTTCCTAACCACAAAACCGTCGAATCATACAACTTTCTCTGCGTCATCTATCCTCTTGGAATTCCGTACTTCCTCTCGACGATCACGTGAAATGGCAGCTGAATTCCCTGCTCGACAACATCCGTCTGTTCGTGACTGCTAAAGAAACCTGTATTGCGATCGAAGAGAAAAATGGAGAGCTCTTTCGAGAACGAAGAGAAGCTTAGAAATTTTGCCGGGGGACAGCCGGGGTCGCACGTTTTCGTCGAAAACGCATATTTGCAGGCGTGCACTTTCAATTATCCCCCAAGCCCCCGTCGCAATACGTCACGCGTCGGTTGTGTATTAAGAAAATGCCGAGGCGCGTGGCCCATGAATCGAATTGGATTCTCGTTTCTTCGACCTCTACCCCCCCTCCTCGACCCACACCTCCTGAGAACACGTGCATGTACACGGACACGAGTTTTCGTTTCGCAGCACCGAATTTATCTTCCCCGAGGAAATTAGAAAAGGCATCCTTCGTGACGCCCCTCGCGAGCTCCGTTCCCATCTCCCACTCCCGCGCTTTCGACCTTATTCGATCCGAGGACTCCCGGAAGCGATATATATTGAAGGCAGATTCGGAGGAAACGGAACAAAGACATTACGAGGCATGCGAAGAGTTTAATATGTCGCTGGAAAGGGTTGGTAGCGTTTGTTCGAGGAAATATCGAGAGGAAGAGGTGAGGATGTGAAGGAAGAGGGAAGAGAGCGTGGATTGGCGTCGAATCGTACAAAGATAATGTAGAAAACGATTGATAACGTAGGGAGAAACGAGAGGGGGAGATGTAATTTGAACGATTTTTTCTGTCGCCACTCGACCATAAGATGAGATGTGAGAATTTTCCTTGATAAAGGAACTCTCGTCTTTTCATTTCGAGTCCTAGGTTGAAATCCTTACAATCGCATTAGCTTAAAGAATTTTTTTTATTCTGATCGTCGATCTAAACAACATAAAAACACGTATATTTGAAGAAATAGATAAAAGACTTGTATACCACACTTCTTCCAGAAAACAGGAACATTTCCATTTCCACGTAGTTCCAACTTTCACTTAACACACTCTATTCCTTCGGTTCTAGATACTTTAAAAACGCACGCACAGTTCTGTAGTCTTCCCACGATAATTGAATCAAACTCATATTAACGAATGTAAATGCTCAGATCGACGATGCGGATCGTTACATCTTTAAATGTATGATATTTAAAACGAAATCCTCCGACTTTTAGGAATATTTCATGACGAAACTTTCATGGTGCAATTCTATAAAAAAAGTTAGGAATACATTTCCGTAAAACTAGCTTCCTTCGTCTGCTCTCCGTCGCCGCAAACGATCCCGAAAGCAGGGAAGTTTACTTCCGCGAACGAGTTTGCGTGAATTCCGCGACCTATCGTTCCCCGCCCGAGCACTCGCAATTCGAAACTACCAGAGTGCCCATTGCATTTCAACACAATGATCGATCGGACGCTTTAATTTCAGCGAAAAACACGAGTTTCGATCGAACGGGAGCGGTCCATTAAACGCAGAACGCGCTGAGCCTCGGTCTCGGTCCCGTTCGCGAATTAGCCCCATTTTCTTAAACAACCTTGTCCCCGTCCCGATTCCTCGCCATTATTTCCCCCATGAAACGAATTCCCAAACTTCCCTCGCCGCGAAACATCCCCCACCCTTGTGAAACACTCGGGCGAACGTTGAGTGTTTAGAATATAAATAAATGTATATTTAAGATAGTTTAATAGTAACAACTTCAACGACTTTTCAACTTAGCAACTACAACGTTCTTAGTTCCTTCACAATCACACTCTTTCTGTCCTCACAGTCAAATTCTTTCTGTCTTCGCAGTCAAATTCTTTCTGTCTTCGCAGTCAAATTCTTTCTGTCTTCGCAGTCAAACTCTAGAGAGAGATGATAGGGCTCGGGTGTGAATAAAATAAAGTGAAGTGCTTAGAATATTATTAATATATATTTAAAGTAGTTTAATAGTAACAACTTAAACGACTTTTCAACTTAGCAACTACAACGTTCTTATTTCCTTCACAGTCACACTCTTTCTGTCCTCACATTCAAATTCTTCCTGTTTTCGCAGTCAAACTCTAAAGAGAGTTGATAAGGCTCGGGTGTGAATAAAATAAAGTGAAGTGCTTAGAATATTATTAATATGTATTTAAAGTAGTTTAATAGTAACAACTTAAACAACTTTTCAACTTAGCAACTAACTATTAAAATACTTAATTACTTGAGGGGAGGGGGGAATTTTCAAAAAACTTCTATCATGGATAAACTCTTTCTGCGACACACTCGCATTTTTCCTCGTCACACATTCTTTCAAACCCTCATTTGCTTTCTTTCTAATTGTCAATCTTTCTCACTGGATGCATTCGGTCGCGTTCACCCAAAATTCCTCAGTCACGACGGTTTCTCAAATGCTCATCTTTCGCGCCTTAGAAAAATTCGAATCCAAACATTCTACGTTCACACGACTATCGCTCAACTTAAGTACTTTTCCCTTTTTCCTAAACTAGCATCCACTCGATCGCATTCCTACATTAATATTATAACAGCCGCGCCCAAACGCACAACCTATTTCAATTAAATAAACAAGATTAAGTTTGCCTTTAGCCACTACATCGGCATTACTCTATACACAGCCCACTTACTTTCAAACTAAACTAGTCGCCCAAAGTTAATTCGGCGTGCGACGTACGAGTTTGACCACACAGACAACAATGTCGGTGAAAAACGCGTACACGACAGACGTGAATTAAAAAGCGTTCAGCCTGAAACGCGCGACAGATGTTCCTCGTCCGGCGAGCAAGCTCTGTCACTGTCCGGCGTTAACAATACAAAAATGGCCGTTACCGCGTGTCAGCGTCCGGCTGATCGTTAATCACGGACAACATTAGGCCGGAGAATTAAGGCCGGCCACGACAGAGCCGTGGCGATCTTCCAAAATCTGTTCGTAGCACACCCGACCGAGGATGAATTCGCTGTTTGCGACCGGGTAAGATGTCAGACTGATGACGCGCCGCGATATTCCTGCTGGGACAGGAACTAGAGACAAGGGGAAAACGACTTCCGGTTGTGCCGGCGACGTTACCTCCGCCTGTCTTCGCGGAGTCCGTGTTCGCTGCTGACAACGAGGAATGGGGGCTGGAATCGACGAGTTGGAACTGGATTGCCTTTGAACTGAGACTGTTGCGTAAACGATGTGACTGGAAATGTTATGTCAAAGTTCAAACAATACCAATTATTTGCGTCCGTTCGTGTAAAATTCAATTCCTGTCTGAATTAAAACAGTAGCTCTCAATATTCTAACGTTACTAAATCATTTTGTCACTTTAAGCGAAATGGAACAGAATAAAAGAAGAGATAAAAAGTGCTTAACAATTTAAGCGATATCAGAGAGAGAATAGGTATTCCTACAATGAATAAAATAGAAAACCGAAGATACTTCAAAATTTAAACGATATAAAAGAATAGATATTCCTCCAATGAATAAAACAGAGAACCGAAGATATTTCAAAATTTAAGCGAAATCAAGGAATAGGATATTGTAATAAATTATTATTAATCGAGTGCATAAATATACACTTTCGTCTTCTTCGTGGCACGCCACACCAAGACTGTCTCGTCTGCTCTACCTCGTTACATTCCACACCCCACTCTCGCGAAATAAAAGATTCCTCTAAAGAATAAAATAGAAAATCGAAGATACTTCAAAATATAAATGATATCAAAGAATCGATGTTCCTCCAAAGCCCTCAAAGCCTCCGTCTCGCCAATGTTTCGATCGAAACACCTCGAACACCACGAGTCAACGCGACTCATCGAGCCTCTCGCTGTCGTTTATTAGCAAAGAGAATGAACGCAGCCCGTTCCTCGCCTTTGAAAAGCCTCTCGTGCAGTCGCACCCCACCAAGTGGCACCCGCCGTTCGAGGGGCGAACTTACGAGGAGGGGGGGAGTAAAAATCAAACAGCCGTATAAATCCAAGCGGAGCTGGGCTGGATTCGACTAGCTTCTGATCGGAATCCCCTGCAACTCGTCCCGGAGACGTCATCGGCCGACCTCCGTCGCTTGTTGAATATTTGATAACGTCCTGCACGCCGGAAGTGCACTCCATATCGGCGCATACGGGCGCAGATAGGTATCATCGGACGATGCTGTCTACATCGACCAACGGTGATACGCGTATGCGCCGTGGTGCGCATCCAGATGCAGCCGATGCTACGTGTCCCGGAGGGGGAGAGGACCCAGGATACGAGGGACAAGACATTTCGACTGAAATCACGCGCGATCCGAATACTAATTAACTTTCACCCCTACGGCTAGCCCCGCGCGTTGTCGCCGCGTCGAATTCTGCTCGAACCCTGTCGCAGAGGGGGAGCAGAAGTTCGGAAAATTGAATTGAGAATTTCGAGGTTTCTGTTATCAATTGTGTGTAACCATTCTACAAACGTCGCACGAAATATTGTAACGGGGATATGGGTGGCGTAGAGGGTTCGAATCGAGTGATGGACGAGACGTGAACGAAGAGCGAACGATCAATTTTTTAAGTTAAGTATGTGACTAGGTAATAAGGAGTGCTTGAGATGTCGCGAGATTGAGGAATTTTTGGTGGAAGTGAACAGGTGTAACGAGCGAGAGAAATAAAACGTTAGGGTGAAAGAAGATGAGTACGTGAGAGAATATAGGGAGACGAACCATTGTTACTTCCGTTTCTCCTTTTCCATGACTTTCCTAATTTCCCCTTAACGATCTTCCGTCTAATGAACCTGCACAACTACACTCTCAAAATACGCTGTATCTTTATCCTAGTTGCGATCGGACTATAATATCTGCACGGGAAGCATGACTAGCGATCGCCAAACGAGGAGTTAAGCACGAGCGAACTGTTTGCGCCGGGAACCACTTCGGCTCGAGTCCGATTCTCTCGACATTCTTCGCGATAACTGAATATTCATCTCTCCGCTCCGATTAGTACGTCCTCGTCCCCGTAGCGGTGCGGCGTTATTAATGCAGCCGGTGAACGAGAGGGTGAAAGGGGAAGTCGAAGGGCAGGGAGGGAAGGTGGAGGAGGGGGGAGGGAAGATCCGGTTACTGGAATTCATTATAACGCGCTATACAGAGCGTTAGGTTCTCGTCTGCGTTGCGCACCGGCCTCAAAGAAGCGAAGAGTGTACCGAGCCACTTGTTATAGCAGCCGCGGAATAAAGTGCCTCGACATAACAATCTCATCTGGGTAATTTATCGCGCGAGCCAGCCGCGAGCAAAGATAAAAGGCGGAACTCGGTTATCTGCTGAACCGCCCCCTCTCTCCCCCCCTCCCCTCGACAGCCACCCTTTTTTCATCGATCTCGGCTTTCTCCGTCGTGGAAACGGGGGGATGTATGAATCTCTGTCAGACCGGGTGAATAGAGCGAGGAAAATGTGACGAGGGGTGTATTTGTTTAAACGTGACAGAGAGTGGCTCGTTTTCCTCGATGAAGCGTGCTGCATCTTTCCTTTTTCTCTGGTAAAATATGTGTCGCGGGTCATAAATTTTTCAGTGAGTTAGTTGAATGTAACGGTGTAAAAATTGTTACCAAGATTATTGGAACGTTATCGTAAATTTGATAGAAATTATGACAAGGAAAAGATGCGTGTGGAATAGCTTTTGGAACTATCGTGCGTAGACAATTTTACAAAAAGCGGTGATTGTAATTTATGCCCTCGGGAGGAGTATTAGCTTTTTTTTTTTAAATTTTTCAGGTGATGTATATTAGATTCTCAGATACGAAGGGAATGGAAGAAGAACGCGTTAAGGTTGTAGGTAGATGGAGGAAGGTTGGAAGTCTTGTTAATTTGCACGCGCGAGATAGCGAGGGTTTACTGTTTCGGATTTAGACCTTGAACTATGGGCGTCGGGCTGTAAAGTTCCGGAATCAGGCTGCCGACTTATCTGGCTATAAATTTCCGAACGCTGTGACTCTAGAATCCTTGACCCTTAACCACCAAGAACATTGAAATCTCAGAGCTTCCAAAATGTTCCGGTCTCTAAGTTTTGGAACGATGAAAATCTCAAGCATTTGTCGTCAAAAAAAATTCTGTCAATGCAACATCTTTTGATGAAAGTTAACCTTTCCAATTTTCATCGAAACAAAACCAGAGTATAGTAAACA
This sequence comes from Tetrapedia diversipes, assembly GCA_033822845.1. Taxonomy (NCBI): domain Eukaryota; kingdom Metazoa; phylum Arthropoda; class Insecta; order Hymenoptera; family Apidae; genus Tetrapedia; species Tetrapedia diversipes. The sequence continues at coordinate 140,640 of JAOPTO010002304.1, forward strand.
TAGTGCACATTTCATTTCAACCATCTAAACTAAAATACGAAACATCCCAATTCGTTGAAAGATTCACGGAGTTATTGCTTTCAGTATCGATCACACTCTGTTTATCGAAAAAACTTTTCCAAACAGAACCAAGAAGCATAGAAAACATAATGCACATCCTTATTCCATATATGTTGACTAAAAAAGTACGAAGCTTTCGAATTCGTTAAAAAATCCACGATTCGTTGTATCCAGCGCTGATCAATCTCTTTTTATCGTCAAACTTTTCGAACAGCTGCACGATTCACAGGGCGACTCGATGCGGTATACCGTTATACATCTGAATACTCCTTTTTTCAAGCGGCGTTTTATAAAATCATCCCCCCATCACGGTCCAACTCGATTACGTCCCTTCTCTCCTCCGCGAAGGATCGCTTAGCCGCGTCAACGTCAATTTCCCGTAGGATCGATCCGACGTCGGGAACGCGGCGATAAGCCGGGAACCGGTGCTCACCGCCGGGAAGATTCTTCGGTATCCGGGTAACTGATATAAACGACAGCGATGGGACTCGGGGGCGACGACAATAATTCTCGATCAGGCTCGAATCGCGTTCGTTCGTCTTAGTTGGCCACCGTGGACCCTTCGATGCATCCATCCATTTCTAGGTGGAGCGTTTCGAGGTGTGGATCGACGATGGGGAGGGTGAAGGTAGAGGGTGAAGAAGGAGGGTGAAGGGAAAAAGGACAGAAGTTTTCTCTGAGTTCTCGGAGAACAGAGTCTCGTATATCGATGAGTCTGCAAAGTGGCGTCGAATGCATTTCGTTTGCATTCATTCCCCGGGCCACTTTGAATAAATAACTCTTCCGGTATCCGAGGGTTGTTCGGGTCGAGTCGAAACGTCGAACAAGGGCAGCAACTTGCTTCTCGACGTTGAACGTCGCCAAGGTGACGATCCTTTCGCGACCGTTGAACGAACGAACGCAAATCGTTGGCGAAAGAAGCGGCGCGATTATTGGTGACAGGTTTGAGAGGAAAATGGAACTGCTAGAGGTTGCGGTTTTCTTTGGAAATTTTAAAACTGTACCCAGTAGGGAACAGATACTACTTATAGATAGATACTTGTTAATCTTGATACCATTCTCAATGGTACACATCGATTAATACACCTTATCTACCCTTCTGTGACAGCTCACAAAGTGAAAATGTAAATTCACCAAGCCAAGAATCCTGGAAACGTGAATAAAAATTGTTCGTCTCGAAAACTAACAATTTTCAAGATCGACGAATACCAATTCCCTTGGTTTCAACCCTTGATCAAGTCGCTCTTTTAACTGTGCTAAACTGTAAACTCCTGGAATCCCACCAGTAGCGAGTGAGAAAGTTCCAAGGTTTCGAAGCTCCTCGACGGATCGAATTCGAAAAAATGTGTGCTCACCGGAAACCTCGCCACGAGCTTCTCATTAAGCGACGTAGGAAGCCCTTGGAGAGGAGGGCAACGTCGGAGAACTCGAAACGGAAGACGTTCGGAGAACGATACGAGAGAGAGTGGGACGAGAGCAGGAACTTCCTCGTGCCTGCCTCGAACTCGCGAAAAACTAGTTGCGAACTCGGCCGCCGTCAGCTTGGAACGGTTTGCTGGCCCTCCTGGCAGGAACTTCCGAATTCTTTCGCCGGGCCGATGTGTACCGTTTATCTATGGGACGATAAAGTAGCCTGGGGCCGAGGAACTTTCGCGCCTTGCCGGCCTCACAGGCTCGCTTTCGGTTACCTCTTCCTGTATGAACGTCTGACGATTGTGTCGGATATCGACGTGTACCTCGGGAGCGTTGAGCTATGAATATTTTTGTGAAAAGTACGGTTTCGTTTTAGTGTGAAGTTTGAAGTACTTTGCATTCAAAGAAATATATTATGTGATAAAGTTAAAAAATTAAATTGTTGAATGCAAAGGGTTAAACATATATATTTATGAATTTCAGTGGTATTTGCCAAAATTAAGTGAGTTTTAGCATAAGTAAATTTAAATTTTGTTACTATTTAATTTCTGTACTTTGCGCTTGAAAATTTGTAATGACTCAGAGTGGCCTTTCGAGTGCAAAGGGTTAAGGCGGTAGGATGATCAAAGTGTTAAGCTATGATTTGATTATTTTCATTTTCACCGAGCAGATCTGAAATTTTGTATTCAAACATCGCGATGATATTACATTTATGAACACAAAATGTGTACCCTAAAAAATTCAAAGCTACCTCATTGATTAGAGACGGAAATTTTTTATTTTCATCGAAATCGAATTATCGTGTACCTTGTCAATTTAGAAACAAAGTATTGGAATACATATCAATGCAAGAACGGTTTTATTTGTTTTTATTAACACGAATTTTAGTCTGTATAAAATTTCCATGCAACGCTGTCTCGTGTTGAAAAGTTAAAAAGAATTCGAGGATCGTGTTTCTCCCAAAAATACACCTGACTTTCCAAAGGACAGAAGTTTAGGATGCTGCTGAAACGCCAAACGAACTTCAAGCCGGAAGTTCGCGCAGAAATCTTGTAGGACATGAATTAACCCCAAGCGCTTCGAACTTCCCAACTCTAACTTACGCCGCTATCTACGTCAATTCAAATCGAACTGTCTCCGTTCCTTGCAGGAAGTGTCTCCCGCGAACTAAATCTCTCTCCCTTCCTCCGTGCCCTGCTGACTCTTTCCGAAATTATTACCGACAGACCATCCAGCGAATTTCACGTAATTGTACGTAGGTGGAGGACTGCGCAGCGTCGTACACAAATCCGAGTTGGAAACATTCGCAGGAAGCGGCTGTGACTCGGAATCGGATTGAAAGTTCCGAATCTCTATTCGTTTCGCTGCTGTTCCTATTTTTACGAGACAGTATTATGCAAGAGATAAAATTTATCGATCAAGCATATATTAATAATCGTAACTTTTTAACAAACCTTTCAATCACGTTGTTATCTGAGATTACGAATATTGAAAGGAAAATTATTTAATATTCAGTTATTTACGTAATATTGAATATTTATTTAAACGAAAGAAAAATTATCTAATCTGATTTATTATAGAAATTAATATTTTTGCAGAAAAAATACTTAAAGCTAGTTAGATATTAAAATTCATGCTATGCCACCTTGTTTTATCTTAAATCATTGAGCGACAAGGGTCTAGCATGAAAATTTGGCTGGTTTCCAATTTTTGATGGGGTCGTGTACAGGGTAAAGAGGGAAGCAGAAGCTCGTCCATCGAGGGCCGTTCTTGCCTAACCATCCCGGTCCTCGTCATCGTCCTTCCGGGGCCCCTTCGTAATTACGCATTCCACTAATTAAGGATGCAGGAAATTGCGCCGCTTAATTATTTTCTAATTAACACCAACAGAGATAGCCGGAGTCAACTATGTGACACTTCTGATAACTTTAAGTGGAACACCGCCGCCAGACTCCCCCTCGGTCTCCCTTCCGTTCAGAGACAACCGGACGAAAATACTCGCCCCTTTCTCGACATAACAAAATTTATAACGTCCTCCATAAAAAAAAAAATACAACTAATAAAAGCGTTCCTATTTCAACTTCAACCTCAACCATAACATCTTCCGAAGAAACTAAAAATTCGCCTAAATTATCTCTGACGTTCATTGGAAATAATAAATAGCGAAGAGAAAAGAAAGATTAAAGTAACTTCCAGAAGAAAAATCAGCGAGTAAATGTGAAATCTCAGATTTGATTTACATTCCACAGAAAATGGGCGGCAACTCGCAGGGCATCGAGTTCCCAGCGACGGAAATAGCATTGGCCCTCGATCGACAGATTCCAGATTCGAACACCTTAGTTACGGGAACAATGGCGGCTGGGTTCCCTTGAGCTTTCCTCCGAAACATCGGCCATAGTCTCGCGAGGCGTCGACAAGACAGCCCATCGTATAGGTGTCACGTCGGGAATGACGGTGCGGCGGTTCGCGGGAACAATGGCGAAACTTGGGGCTGCCTGGGCTACCTCTGCCTCGTATGGTCGATCAGTCGAACGATATGCGTCCGGCCACACCTGAGACCGGCGGCCAATTGCCGGCTGGTGTGCTGTTGCAGCACGGAATTCAGACTCCTTGAAGCCTGATAAATGCACGGTTCCGTGGGGCGGGGAGGGGAAGGACGAGACGCGTCCCGTTTACCAAGCGGCAGATGCATAGGCGTTGGTACACGGGAAACGCGGAGAGGCTGGGGCTCCCCGGAAATAGACACATATGGCAGGATGCAGATACCGGTGTGTCTGGCGGCGATTAAACGTTTCGAGCAATTAGGAGGCGAGGTGCTTGTGACGGTGTTACGCTTCTTTGAGAACACAATTATCGAAGACAGTCCCCCATCCCTGGGATCTGGAGGATCTGTTTTATTGAAAATTCTACGGATGCCGGTATTATGTATTGATTTTCGTTGAACGCGTAAACCAAGCGTTTCAGAAGTTGCAGCTCCGAATAAAATTAAAGTCACGAGTACACGTAGAGAGTGCGGAGAAAGTTCTGATCATTTTTGTATTCGCTTAAGCTACTTTTAGCTGAAAATACTTAAATTTAGTGTTTTGCATATTTTACAACATTGGTATTACTTACAGATGTGAAAAGAATATAGAGAACTCGACGAACAAAATAGATTTGTACACTGAGTATAGAAAGTATGTTTTTAATAAAGGGACGTACTTTTTTGTACGTAAATACTTTGTTAGAAATTTATGATGACTCCTATACCCATATGACATTTAAATCACATTTTTTTTAATACAAAACACGCTCGCAAATTTTGTAATGTAAGCCGTACAGCACTCTTTTTTGTCCCTGCGTCCGGTATATGAGTGACCTATACTACTTACTGGCGCCGCGCTTATTGTTAGTAATACGCGGTCGCAGTAGAACGGGCACGTGCATGGTCAGACACAGCGCCGTATCCAAACCACGTAGCTTCACTCCGTACGCTTTATACCTGCTGTCCACTTTATTTCAATTTTCTTCGTATTTATTTACATAGCAAAGTACACTCCAACCCCTGCCACGAATAATTTCCTGAAAACCGTGGCGGACGTAGCGCCCGTTAACTCTCGTGAACGTTCCGGCGAACGTGTAACGAGTTTCCGTCGAAAAACACAGCGGGTCACCGGACGTCCGGATTCATCGAGGAGCCTGGCTAACCGGTGACTCTAATCCCCCGCGAAAATCCTTCGATGCCGCCCCATTATTTCTCTAATGGAAGGCATTCCCGGGAACGGCCAACGTAATCGGGGCTCACGTTGTTCGACCTGACACTGTCGAAGCCACTTATCGACCACATTTTCGAATTCCTAGCCATTCTGTTCCCACCGTTACTTAGCCAATGCCTGTACACCATAATTGCGAGCTCCTTGAATTTCGATCGCGCTAACCACGAATCGTACTCGGAGCACGGATTTATAATTCAAATATTGTGCGCTAAAAAGGGACCGTATATACGTTTCAACCGTTTTCACCCACCCAATATTTTGCTTCGAAAAGCAATTATTTTAACGACAATTATACGCTGTACAGGTAACAATGAATTTGTAACGGTTTCGAGTAAAACATCAATCGAATCGGTGAATATTAATTCCAGCCTTGTAACGCTATACGTGTGTTAACAAAACGGACGAAACAAATACCGTGCATTATAATACAAAACTTGAAACAATAGCTTGACTTTTTTGGGAACAGCCTGAGCCAATTTAAAAACTCTTCTTTTTTTTCGTTTTCCGGATTATAACATACAACACCTTTGTATGAAACAGAAGGGCCTATTAGTCTCTAAATGAAACAACAAAATAATAACAATAATAATAACGACAATAAAATAATTAACTCGAAACCTGTCTTCGAGATTCTAAAGAATCTGCATAACCATGAGCTTCAATTCCCTCACAGCCCCGTTCCTTCCGCGTGCACGCAAAACGGTCTGTCCAAATATTTTCTTACATCCGCGAGGTCTGTGTCCCGGCGTTCCACAGTTTCGCGGAGAAAGAACAGTTCGCAAGCCAGCAGTCGGGAGGCCACTCGGAGAATGTTAACGAACGCGGAATTGCGTTCCCCGTGGCCAACAAAAAGCCAGGAATTTTTCGATAACAAAGATCGCCTGTATCCGCGGTCGTGCCCATATTTTCCGTTTCATTATTTAGCCGTCCATTCACCTGGTATCGGGTCGAGGGGACGTGCGTTCGCTCGGAAATCAGGTTCTCGCGTTTTTCGGGGAAAATATGAAACGCGCATATTTCAATGCGGCCCCCGTTGTCCCGGCGGTTATTCACGCGCTCGGAAAATAGAGATAAAATGCCTGAAAACAGCGTCGCCGCCCGATTCACGCGGTCGACCAGTATGAATCTATTAATGTTTCCTCGCGTCCGGTTTATCTGTCACCGGGTCCCGTTTGTTTTCGCGCGAATTTACGAAAGGGACCGAGCCTGTGGGCACCCTGTGACACCCTATGCGTGTCGATACATCATCGAGAAATGAGAATGCTCAACGATTTACATACGAAACTGGGATTGGGAGATGCCCAGGATATACGGTTGAATTGTGGAAAATTTGTGATGAAATTTCGAGCTAATTCAATGTTAATGCGTTTGCATAGAGAGAAGGTCTCTTTTTCGGGGATGTTAACGTCGTGCTAATTACACGTCGTTCGACGGTCGGTAATTTTCGGATAAATACGTTATGGGAAATTGAATTTTATCGATGCTTCAAATATTTGACGAGGATCGGTAAGAACTTCGTGTTTAATGAAATTTCGCGCGCCTATGGAATCGATAATTTGTCGAAAATTTGTGAACGATCCGAAGGTGAACGTGTCGATAGAAAATTGACGTATTATTAATTACTTTTGAAACCAAGCTGTTTCGATGATGCAGGGGGTATGTGACGTTGAAAGTTTGGAATTTTAGAAAATAGTTGACAGCTCTTCCAAACTGGATGTTACGTTGTCAAGAAATTTCTTTGTGGAATCATTTTTCTAGGCAAAAACGGATATAGTTATTAACGAAGAAACCGTGCGAGGACGACGGCACGCTAGTCTCAATCCGCGAAATTTATGAACGCTTTATGTCCTTGTAAAACGAGCAGGACGAAATTGTAAATTGGGAAAAAACCATTCTGGCCGGCACGAGTACGAACAGCGATACATATCCGCTGTTACGGAGGAAAGGGGAAAAAAACGAGCCGGTTCGTTCGGTGCACGAGTCTCGTGAAATTTTCATGGGGAAATATCGCCTACGTCGAAGGCACGACGCGACACGGCGATACCTGGAGGTCGTCCTTTTTCCATCAATTAAAACCGAAGTGAATCTCCATTGAAAACGCGAAGGAAATAAAAACTACGGAACTACTTCGTGACGTTTCTCATACATGTACATACACGTATTTTGAATACGAAAAATATCTTCAGAAAAATATTTCCAAACTGATCCTTTTAAAAAAATCTACTTCTTCGAAAAGCTTGAAATTACATCTATACTGTAGGGATTATTTATTGGCCGATGAGTTTTTACATAACCTACAAGCTAATACAACGACTTCTAATAACGCACTATAACGAACTATATTAACGAATTCTCTCCAATAACGAACTCTGAACTATATCTCATAACGAACTCTCTAGACCTCTCGCGAGGCTCCCTATATATTTGCCTCGAGCCTGATAGGCGGTTCTTGTCTTTTCCAATTAGGACTTTCAAAAAAAATGTCCGCCTTCAATATCCCCACTCAGTGCAGACCTCGGTGACGCTTTTGCATCTAGGATATCAGTTGTCCGCATTTCCCTCGGCGATCAAGTTTACGACGGCGACCCTTTAACCTCACAACGCAGACGTTTAACGCGGCACCGAAAGAATAACGTGGCGTCACCTCGAAGTTTGATCCGCGATCTTCTAAAGAAAGCAATGGCAATCGGTTTTTCTCAGCAATTTCTTATTCTCTGCCGCTCTCCCCTATACAAAGGCTCTATTGATCAGTAAATTGCCTACACAATACTTACATTCATTTTTATCTGCCATTTATAAAACACTGTTTATTTAATCCGATCCAATTAATCGTATCATAAATACAGTCAACAAATATAGTTTACCAATCAACTTCTTCAGCGTATCTTCAATATCATTCCAAAATCAAATTTACAAAATTGTATGATACCCGTACGTGTACCATGTTACGCATCTATCATGGGTTTCCCGTTTAAACAGATAAATAAATGACTAAATAAATATTTTGCCCCAAAAATCGTAACACAAGAGTTGCGCGTTTCAGTTCTACCCGTGTAATCAATTCTGAAACAATCGAAGCACAGCTGGTACGGATCATCGAAGGAATTAAAAAGGGCGAAGCACTTGGAACGTGGTAGAAGCCGGAAGAAACCGCGCTCGTCCGCTCTTCATCCATCAAAATCAGTCCGGGCTTTCGCGAGTACGCTCGAGAGGCTCCGTTCTCCGTGCTCGCCGATACCGGAAGACGAGAAAAGAGTAGCGTGCCTGATCGGTCATCCCGTCGACCGTGGAGGCCATTAAAGCGGCAAGGCTGCTGCGAGCCTCGTCGAACGAGGCGAAGACTTCGACACTGCGTCGGCTATTATTTCTGATAATCCGACAGTTCGATTAATTCGAGATCCTAGATTAGACGGATCCATCGATCGAAGCCTCGAGGGCTTTCGAGGCGAAGGTTCGTTTCTGCGGTTGTTCGGTTCGAAATAATTGAATCCGGATGATCGGATGGTGGAGCGGGACGAGAAATTTTCTGAGACAACGAGGAGAAATGTATTTTCGCAGCAGATTGGAATTTAGGAGATGATACCGTCGACGTCGTTACTTCTTAGCCGAAATTCCGTTGCAAAATTTACGGTTGGATTGCTTTTCGAATGCGTCAAAAAAATACGGGACACGCGAAAACGTGGAAAATGTTCAAAGCGAAACGCGCGTTATAATATTCAAAGAGTGAAAGAAATTTCAACGTGGGCTCTACTCGTTTAATTATAATTCAAATTATGATATATGCATAAAAATCCGCAGCCTGTAGATCAACTTTCTTATTAATCACCGTAATTCATGCTCACGAATGAACAGTATCATTTGGTGATGCGCAACGTATTTCTGAAACGGCTGTGAACGGATAAAGATTAAAATATAATAGGGAAAAATTCAATATTATGACTCGTATTAAAAATTCATTCGATTTCACGCCATCGATAAATTCGAAAAAATACGATGTCGCTTCACAGTTCGTCTGTGCTCCTTTGTTTACGACTGTATTCAAAGCTTTGCTCGTTCACGCAAAACATCCTGTGTACCGAATTATTTTTTTTCCAAAAAAATATCATTCCAATACCGCAAAATGATTCATTTCATACGTTTCGACCGATTGAAGCCTCCCGCGCAAATAATTGGCGGGCCCCGGTCGCGTTTCGAAAAGACGTATTCACCGTTCAGACGAGCCACGTTCGTGTGTTTCGCTCTCATGATTCGCTTGGTTAAAACCCCAACTGCTCGCTAACGGAACAATAGCGATGCATCCTCGCGCCACGCGATATTTCCCGATATTACCGGGAGGCAACAACTGACAATTAAAGCGTGAAGTGCGGCGGAATATTAAATTCTCGGTATCAAAGAAAATTCCGAGCGCGAGAGAGCGTTTCAAAGCGTGTTACCGCAAGCTCCTCGTTGTACCCCCGGACACCTTCATTATCCCGCAGTTTTGTCCGACAACGTTACGCCCGACACGCCGTGTTTTCCATCGATCTCTCGCGACACTTCCGGTGCCTCCGCGATTGTTACTCAAACATTCCACGTTGCACGCCCGGCGAAACTTTTCCTCGACTGAAACTTTCTTGTTTTCTTCGCGGTGCGACGTTGTAACGAAGATGAAAAAGGAAAGAGGGCGAGAGAAAAAGGGGACAGGGATGGAATATCGGTAGAGACGTCAGAATACAGGTAAATGTAAATTGCTAGGAGTAAGAATGTTTAAGAAGAGTTTTATTATATTGTAGAAAAAATGTTCTTAAGATTATTTATTATTATTAATATGAATAATGGCAAAAATATACGGTGTACAGTAAATTCTTATTCAACACTACCACGAGACTCTATGTTTAATCCTCAGCTCTTTTTACGATTCTATAACTTAGTTTTGTATTCAACACTGGTCCCTTTTTTCTTTCGAGGAAACCCTTATAAGCCTTTTTCTCTTCTCACCCACGCTCGTCGGACATTGCCGATCCATCGATGAATTTTCGCCAACGGTCCTCTCCAATGGGCCCGGCCTTCGTCCAGTCCACCGACACTTTCACTTTTCTAGTCCTTAAAACTACGGTACTACTCGTTGCGGACCGCAAAAAGGACAGCGGAACCGTGCAAAAGCCGAGCAGGCCGACAGTAAATTCGCATTAAGTCCGATGGCGGGAACACAGGAAAGCTCTATCCGCTCGCAAGCTTCCTGTATATTGATTTGCAAACAGATTTATTCCCCGGCGCGTCACGAAGTCCAAGATGAACGGTCGTTGGCCGCGAGGCGCCCGCCTCGAACTCCTTCGCGGCGTTTCGACGCGAGTTGGCGACGCGGAACGAAGAGCGGAGAGGAACTCGACCGGAAGCTGCGAGTGAATCTGCCAGCTTTTCGGTTGCTGCGTCGCCGAAGCGAGGTACAGAGGGAAAATATGCTGGCGGAGAATTTAAAAAGGCCAGGACAAGGCAAACGCGAGCTCTGCTTCGCCTTTGGCTTTGAATTTTGGCTGCACTCGAGGCAACCTAAAGTCTTCTGTACGTTTCGTGGTTCGGTTGCGACGCTCTGGCGGAATCGGAGGATAAAACTGACCGCGCGTCCGCAGGATTTTGGTGAGTTTCGAGAGAGTTGGGAATTGAGTAATGTTGTGACGATACGATATAAGCGAGCGAAGTTTCTGGCTTTTTCTTGTTCTTGATCAAAGTATTAGTGGAAGCTATTGAATACTACTAAGTGTAAGAGGAACCAGGTAATCAGGGGTGACGATGGCCAGAGTAGTCAGCCATGGTAGGGCCTCCATAAATCAGAGGTCCTCAATAAGGGTTGGGACCGAGTTTCTCACTTTCTCCTCCTCGGCCGTTAACACTTTCCAGGCCCGCACCAACGGCGGGTTTGTTTTTCGGGAAAGTGCAAAGTGGGGATGTGCCCATAAAAGCATGGGAAAAAGGGCACAGTTAGTTAGTAAGACAGCAACCGTATTTTACGAACGAAAGGCTATTTTGTAAAAGAATAAAGTAACCCTCACATAAGTGCTACTGAATGTTACTTGATATTATTAACACTTTGACCGCCACATTGGTCGTACATGATCAACTATGATTTCTCCTGTCATTGATGGTCATTGATGACCAGAACGCTTCAATTACTTACAATTGTAAGAATTGAATAAAAATTGATATAGAATTAAGAATTCTTGGAGCATGAATTAACAATGACCAAATTTATTAATAATTTTTTAATAATTTTGTTTTATAGTAATACCATTTATGATTGGGGGATTTGGAAATTAGTTAATCCCTTTAATCGTTTACACTCGAGAGGTGACCGTTAGTCGTTTAATGATACTAACTTCAAAAATTTTCAAATTCGAAATATTTACTATGATAATATATCGTATATTAAACTTCATTTAGTTTAGTTAAGTCGTATATTAAAATTTGCATATATGACTATTTAACGTCCGGATCTGAACTAAAGTCTGAAAATTTTCGAAACTATCATATGCTAGGATTATGATGTCCCATGAAAGGGGACAGCCGAGTGCAAAGGGTTAATACTAGAAGCCCCTGGCATAGCATTCCCCCGAATAAATAATATTAGATTTTGACTCCTACCCCCTTCCTTTTTCTTACTTTCAAGAAATTTATTTAACCCGTCAGTTGGTACAGGATGAACTTGTCAACCCTCCTTTATCAACTAGAATTTTCCACTCGTCATCATCAATTGATTTAGCAATGTTTTTGAGAATTTTGTTTCAAAGTTTCTAACTTGCGCTTGAGAGCTATCCCCCGTTAAACGGTGTAAAAAGTATTGAAATTTATGTAGACTTTATCAAACGATGAAATCATGCTGAGAAATTTAATCCGATTGAATTTCGAGCAGCGACTAATTGAATAGGGGTGATCGTCGAGCGAAATGCTGACCCTTGCGAGGAAAACAACAGCCGTTTTTGCGGGTGTGCAAGTGCGACGCGATTTAATAAAGTTGCTCGCTTAATTGTCAACCTTCTTTTATTGTTCTGCCGTCTCGCGTTTGCATCGGGGCTGGCATAGATCTGGCGCAACGCCAAGCGTCCCTCGCGATATATACGAACAGCCGAAGAAAAGGTTTGAGGGAAAATAAAAAGGTGTTGATAAAAAATATATATGTATTGCACACGGTTCCTATGCCCTTTATCTTTTTTCTTTATTACACATTTTTCCCTAAAAATTTATACGCCCTATTTTTCGTTTGTTCCATTTTCAATTTCCCGTATATTTTATGTGCTTAATTGATTCAGTGCGATCCCTTTTTAATTGAAACGTTAATGAGAACAGTTAAATATTCTCCTTTTTCTAGAACTTATTTCTAAATCCTACTACGCTTTACAATCTTGACCGTTGAGTGCAAGTGCACGTTAACCGAGAAACTCTTACACATTAACAACTAGCATTGGATCACATACGTGTGAACGAAAAACACTGGTTGAAAAAAAATGTAAGAACTTCATAAAGGTTGACACGAATAAAAGTATAACTGTTACAAAAAGAAGAGAAACGAAAAATTAATAGGAATATGTACATAAGAAGATCCAGGAAATTCGTGGTCAAAATTTGGCTCGCGAAGGTACGTAAAGTTGGCAAATTAATACCACTGGCACGTCGGACACCTTCGTTTTCCCTCTAAACGTCGCCCGTGAACGAAATTGGTAGCTACAGGGAAGAGGTGAAGTTAGGCGATCCGGCGTAATCTTCGCGCCGATAAAGCGGCGAAATTCCATTAAGCCGCGCGGCGCAAGTTACACACGGTGAACTTCAACCCCTTCCCCAGCTTAATATATTGACACGCGCGATGTTTTTTAAAAGCCACGGAAACTTCGTTGGATGAGGGAACTTTGTCGGGTGGATAAGCTTGTCAAGAAAGTAATTAACTAATGTTCGTAAACCGTGCACCCCTTGGAAGCAGGCTAAAGGAAGGAAAAAAGAATGGAAAAGAAAGAAGTATAACGGAAAGATAGGGGAGAGGGGGAGGATGGAAAAGTTTGAAAATCAATTTTAATAGGAAGCTCGACCTTCTTCGGGGTTGGGGGGAGTAGGGGGAAGTTTCTGAAGAGGTTGAGTTCGGATAAAAATCATCCTCGTCCGAGAAAAATCTGTTCACCAGCTTCGACCGACACCGGAAGCCGGACCTACTCGACTTCGATGAGATAGACGTTGATAAAGGTAACGAATGAAACGAGTCGATTTCTCGGGAACGTCTCGCTCAGAAGTGGCACGCTCGAGATCCAAATTCTATCGGCAATCTATGGAGATTACCGAAGCGACGGACGAATAATTTCCTGTCGTTCTTCTGTTCTCGAAATTGCTGAGTGACGAATCCAACGGAATCTCTTCGAAGAGAGATCGAGCTGTTCTTGATAACGAGCATCATTTGGAATTTAAATACTTAACAGAAAAGTTAACGAAGAATTACATCGTTTACAAATTACAATGTTAGATCGTAGACAGATTACACGAAAAATTGAGAATGATAAAGTGTGAATCTATTAATAATTGATAGATTAAAAAAAATTTTTTTTTAATTAAAAAATGATAGGTATTCGGAAATTCTCTGCAATCTGACTTACGCCTGCTTCTTTTCTACCCTATATTCACTCGCGCATTCATTCTTTTTCATTCCATTCCTTACTCTCTCTCTCTCAAAATTCCTCGATCTCGCATCATCTCAAGTACTCGCTATTCACGCCATAGTTTCTTAACCCTTTGAGTGCTAAATACTCCCGGTCGATGTGCTCCGCGTGGACGGCGCTCTGTTGGCGATCGTGTTGCTCTAAATCAAATCTCAGGAAAATTGACAAACGCATCAGTAACGAGTAACTTTCATCAGAAACGCATATATGCGCCCATAACCCACACGAGTAGCTTTCAAAGGGTTAAACCGTCTATCATTATCTCTTCATTCACTCCTCTAAATCACTCTTCGTTCACTCGCCTATCACTCGATCCGAACGCTCCACGCGCTAGCCTCCTTGTAATAGGAAACATGAACGATAAAAATTGAATAAAAGTTCGGTTAGAAAGGGCTGTCTAAAAAATTACAGAAATGCCTATCGAAAAAGTTATTTCAACCGAAATGAAGAAAAAAGTAAAACGTCTTTCAGGGCAGCCTGTCTTCCTAAAGAGCGTACAAATCAAACACGCCACCCTCGCAAACCTTCACCCTTTATTTACACCGAATCACGCTCAATGGACGCTGGCCATCTCCGACAGATTCACCGTGGAAGCATCGTTCTGCAACCACAAAAGGGTGGAAGGAGCAGTCGCTTGCATCTGGCCCGGAAGCATCCTCCCGAGGAGTTCTTTCAGGGATCCAGGCTCTGGCCGCGACGTTCGATTTCAACGGCAGCAACCGCGTCCCGGAGGAGGATCTCGAGTCGAGTCCCCAGGGACGATCGAGCCCGAGCACGGGCTCTATTGTTGCCGGTTAATTAAGGGGATTGATGAAAGATTAAGGACCTCCTCCTATTGGTCGTCGTCGTCGTCGTTCGACATACGTACTCTAAGAAAGGGAGCCAGCTGGAACTCGATCGGCGACGTATTGTGCTTTAGTTATCGGAGTGTTCTTTTTCTCCTCCTTTTCGTATCTTTGTGCAGTGCTTACAAGGTGTACTGGGAAATTCTATCTGCAAAAGTAAATTGAAACGGTGGAACGTAATTTTTCCATGCTGTGGATTCGTTTTTGTAAGGATCGAGTTGAAAGATTCGTAAAGTCTGCACGTGTACTGTTTGACTACGTTTCTGTCTGACAAATTTCACTGTATACCACTTACGTTTACCGCGTTCGACAGTTGTAATTGCAGAATGAACTGAAACGTATAACTTTGAGGTGGCTTGTTTAATCAACGTATAAACTGATAAATTAATTCGCGTACAGTGTAATATGTCCATTAGAAGCAGTGAAATGGACGCCTGTTTGACAGCTGTAATTGCAGAATCAAGTGAAACGTACAATTTTGAGGAAACTTGTTTGATCAACGTATAAACTGATAGATTAGTTCGCGTACAGCGTAATTCGTCGATTAGAAACAGTATTAGAGATGCACGCAAAAATTTACAGACTCGATTATATTTGAAACAAACACCTAACTAAAATTAAGAACTAAAATTCTCGCTTATTTTTGTGTAACTTTCTCGTTATACGCTCGTACCATCTAGGACACCCTGTACATAGGAACAGAAAGGGGGAACACAGAGCAACACGGTGGATAGATTGAAAACCCCTCGCCTGGAGGGCAAGAGCCATCAAGGTGATCTTGTCCCGGGATAAAAATTTCATCGTCCTATCGTCGACTCGCGTACGTATTCCGTCTTCGGATAATTAATTACCGATGGCCTGGTCGTCTCGAGGAAGATCAGCTACCGTCTTGGCACAAAAACTTACTCCCCCGTGCCGTGAACCATATTTCGTTCGCTCGCCCACCCTCCCTTGGATCTCTATATTTTTTTCTCCATCCCGCTGCCTTCTCCTCGCCCTTCATTTTTTGTTCCCCTCTCTTTCCCTCCGTCGAACGCGGGTTAATTGAGTCCGGGAAATTAATCTTGTTTAGTCGACTCCGTGGTACGGTTCGGTTACGCTCGATCGGATTTATATCATTCTTCCTAGAGAGCAGCCAGCAACGCAGGGCGTGACTTTTACTCTAGGCTCGTCGCGAGTATCGATCTTCCGCTTCTCGAAGCGTATCGGTTTCTAAACGAGAAACATTGACGGCTTAACGTTCGATACGCTGTTGCGTGGATCTGTACGATTCATCTGGTTCAATGGGCTTGACTCCCTGAAATTAGGAGGCTCGTCATAAGACATCCTCTGGATCATAGACACAGTGTTGAGCGCTGGTGAAGGATATGTGAAATGAGAAACGTTCGCATGATAATAAGCACCCATAAATAATAGACAAGCAACAAACACCTGATACGAAAAGTGTAGAAACCCTCAAACAGGGTTAACCCATCTGCACCATGAATTTATTTAAGGTGCCTTGTTCAATTCACGACTAGCCCGTATCATCGCGCGTGGTCGGTTGTATATGCAGTGCATGAATTCCGAATTGATCATGGAGTTTATATAACATGGTGCTTTTTAAAACGATTGATACACAATGTTACATCACGAACATCACATTTTACATGACGATCTGTGATCAGTGACAGATGAAAAATATTCAGCGGCTGGTAATGAAAGAAAGTCATAGCTCGCGAATTATTCCGCGCTCGGTAATAATTAATAGTCATGGTTCGCAAAATATTCCGCTCTTGGATGCGACGGGGTTAACGCGAAATAGGTTATAATTAAATTTAAAAAAAGTTCTATAAGCTTCTAACCAAAACTTTTCGTCTATCGATAGGATTTTCATTCAACAATTTCCTCGGGTAACGCGATGATCTTCGAATTCGCGGTGGTCGCAAAATATTAACCGACAGTGTAACGTACTCGGGAGCGTGACCAAGAGATCCGCGTTAGGATGCTAAGTGGATTGCCGTTGGAAACATTAAATTACCCAAGAGCCGGTGCGGTCCGGCTCGGAATCGTCCGAAACCGCGACGGCTAACGCGCCACCCATTAACCGCAACAATCTTGTGTACACGAGGCGGCGACGGCGGCCCGAAGAGGTCCATTTGGTTGAGGGATCAGCTGGAATTACCCCCTTTCTCCCCTCGCCGTTCAACGATTAATCCTTCTGGAGTACGGTGGCCGATGGTTGGTGTTCCCGTTTAATTAACCCACGAACGAGACCGTTTCGCGACGGGAACATTGTAATTTCGTTCGTATCCGCCGCACGGATTGTTAATCGCGTGGAATCATCCGTGGGCGGGGAGGGGACAGGTGGGCGATGAAGAATCCCACGGATCATGAAAAATATACCATTAATTTGCGTCGCGTTTCCGTAATTCGTACGGGGACCGCGTTAATTAAGCCGGGAATGTAATAAACGTTTCGTTTCGTCGCTGGTTATTCCCCGTGTAATTTCACGGTTAATTGGAGCTATGGATTGCTTGCACGCTACATCGAGCCTCGAAATCGCGGCCCTCCTCTCGGAATTGTTCCGATAATTTGACATTCTCCCGGACAAATTAGACGTCGCCCAGGCCCCGCTTTTAACGTTGGACGGATCAACGGGCGGGGAAAAGGGGAAGAAGGGATTTCGGGTAATCGAACGGGTCGATCTGTCTGGGAGAAAAAAGAAGGGCAGTCGGGAGATGAATGAAAGCAGATTTATTCGGAAGGCTGTAAGGCGCTTCCGCGAGGAAACTTCCGATTCTCCCCGCGCTCCATACCAGACGTCGCGTCGATTTTTCGGGATCAGCTTCATGCCGGCTGAAAGCTCTTCGCCCGTCTCTTTCGGTGTAACACAACGCGCTTATTTCTCTCGCAGCGGAACGAGAGGAATCGCGGAACGGGTTTCGTATCTGCTCGGTTTCAAGCGCGCCAGCCTGAACGTGCACGCTTAATCATTCGAGGAATCTCCCCGTTTCGAAGAAACATCCCGTTAGCTGCATCTTCGCCGTATGAAAGGGCATCTTCTTTTTAAAAAGGAGGACGAGAAGTTGCGACGAAACTCACGCTCCCTGTACCGTAGCTTACCGCTGTTGGATATGTTATTGTTTATTAATAACACTAATACAAGGGGTTAAAGCCTTAGGATCAAGAGTCTGATCGCAATAATTTATTTTCTTTTACACTAATTTTAATAACAGAATTTAATTTACAGTAACAAATATATAATAACAGGGTGATGGAATGGTAGTTAAATGAGGGATGAAAAAAATGACATTTTTGAGAGAGTGAAAGCCTTATATGTTGGGGTTGGAGAGGGTGTGATCGGAGGTGTATTTTTGAAGTCAGCAAGGCTTGGATAGTTGAGTGGAGCATAACTTGAAGATGAGTGAAAGGAGATACGCGGAAATAGATGGGAGTGATGCATGATTAATAACCCAGGCAACAGACATTAGGCCCTTCGACTTTTGGTCGTGCTGGTGAAAATTCAAAGGTCAAGAAAATCGTAACGCACAATTTACAAAGAAAGCTACATCGTTTAGCCTTATGTGTTTATCGCAACTAAATACGTACTTAACTCTAACTTCCTAAATTTAACACTATTCGTATTTTACTCTGAACCTGGGCAATTTTTCAATCGCGTTATCATAATACTGTCTAGGGATCACGAAATACAAATGAAAGGGTTGAGTACGCAAACGAACATACTCGACGCGAATAAGCAAATCGAGAATACAAACAAACAAGGCTGGAATGTCAACAGACAAAACCAGAAACGTCAACGAATAAATCCACAACGCAAACCGGTATGCGAACCGACGAACCAAGAACGTAACGTAGAGCAAACATCGTGCACACCGTCGGCAGCACACGCGCTGATCGAGCAGAAATTCGCGGTTCGTAACGCGTTAACAGGGCAAACCTGAGCGTACGAGAAAACGAAAGAAGAGGGAACAGACGAGCGGAGATCGAATCGCCCTCGTGCTAGGAGAGATCGTTCGTCGACGGAAGTTTAATACGCGCGGGACGAGCGTCCAAACTGTCAGCTGCCCACTTTGTCCGGCGAGCGTGTCCAGGCAAATTCGCGGCGCGCAGTCTCTAAATGCAAATCTACTCATAACTCACGGGTGTCGGGGAGACGCGGCGCCCCTCCCTTTATTCCTCCCTGTTTCTCCGCTTTCACGCAATTTTCCGACCGATCCATGTCTTCGTGACTCGCCTCGAAATGTAAATCGACGAAGAACCGGGAGGGTTTGGAAAAACAGAGCTTGAAACTCACAGAAGCGAGTTCGAGGTGTTGAATCCTCGTGTTGGGTCCCTTGGACAGCGAGAAAGTTTGTTTTTGGTCGTTGAAAGGTTGAATCTTGAATCTGTCGAGGCTGCGATGTGGTTTCCGTTTCGACATCGCGTGGCTGTTTGCGCGGTCAGATGTCCCTTGGAATCTGATTGTCCTGATAGTTTCCATAACGCTGCGATAGTTATTCGATGTCTGTAATTGTACGTTGATTGACTCGATGCCGCGATAATCTTCGGTTGTCCCGTGATCGTGATCGCTCGATAGCTTTGGTACACACTGATCGTTCGGTTAATCCGGCGAGTTCAATAGTTGCAGCGATTCGATAAGCCTGATGATCTAATCATTTCGCTCAGGTGTCGGTATTAATCCCTTTGACACCTTGACTCTGTCTTCTCCTATGATCTTCGAGGTTTCCATTACCTCGAGAAGTTCGCTAGACGTCCTCAGGACTATCCAGGGTTCAGGACTATACTGTCAGGACTGGAGGTGCTCAAGACCCAGCACTTATCCAACCTCGTTAACTTGTCTGTTTGAGCAAACGCGTTTTCTCTACTGTCTGCAATGATCATTTTCACCGACGGATCGATCGTTTTAAGGCCGTGACACTGATTTGCATCAAACGTGGTCAAACTCGTACGTCGCACGCCGAATTAACTTTGTTCGACTAGTTTATATTAAAAGCTGAAGTAGTGACTAAAGACAAACTTAATCTTCGAGATTGTCGAGCAAATTTCTGTAGACAATTGACTACCAGACAAACTTCGCCGAGCAAATTTCTTTGGACGTTTAACCCTCCGACTGCTGAAGTTTGGCAGCCTGGCCATGGGTCTTTCGAGACCCTCACGGATATTTCACTAATACATATTTAGAGCCGTCCATGCGGCTCACCAATGCTACACTACCCAAGTGACGATCGCTCGAGATCGAGGTCCTCATCGATACTGTATACAGTGACAATCACCCAATTCATAGGAAGATATAGGAGCGTATAGGAACAAATAATAATAACGTGAATACAGCGCCCATCGTTGTATGCGTTATCGCTTTCAAGGAACTCTCAGCATGGGTTACGAAAGACCCAGGGACCGCAGGCGGAGGGTTAACGACCAGATAAACTTTGCCTAATGACGGCTCCTGTCCTTCGCTTCTATTGAAAAAGGTTCACAAAGCGGCAGATACTTTTCGGACGATTTCAAGCAGCTGCAGCGAAATTACTGTGGTTTCGCCAGCCCTTTCGTGAAACCTCCAGGGACGGGAGACTGAAATTTGGTTGAGGATAGCAGGCCGGAACGGGCACGTTTGGATAGGCAGACAATCATGGATCGCATTAAGCGCGACGACGCAATGTACGTGACGATTACGGTTCACCTCGTGACATAACGTATCCCGGTGACGGATAGCGGCGTCATCATAATTTACTCGGGGAAAATGTATTCTCTTGCATGGCAATATCGAAACAGGCCAATATCGTTAACTCTAATTCGCTTACGTTTGCGCGGCCATTGTCGTGCGGCAATAACGAGATTAATAATGCGACCCTCGCCGATGATAATCGCGGAATCACGTATCGCGGCAATATCGTGCCGCTCGATTTTGGTTAGCCGCCTGTGAAACCAAGAAACACAGAATCACCACGTTCGATTAATCTTGCTTTATCTCTATTTACTCGATATGCATGTAAGGTGTTAACTAACACAAAGAACCGTAGGATCACCTCAGATCTAGCTAACTTTACTTTACGAACGATAACTGTTTTTCTAACAATATTGCTAATTTTAGAATCGGATCGTTAAAAATTTAAGGGCCAGAATGTATCATAATGTAAACTAATCTAATTTAATTTAATTTAATCTGGTGTAACTTAATGTCAAGTAATGTTCCAATTTCTTTGCTTTCCTTATTTGATGTATCACTATACCGAATGCTGTATATACATATTTTTTATTTTCTTATTTTCTGTATCCCTCATACATAAATATGGTTGTGCACGCAACTTCAAAAATAAATAAATAAAATAAAATATTTTCCGTCAATCCAATATATATATACAAATCATAATGCATCCTCTTGAGCTGTACCGCCAACTAAATATCCCCAACTGCATGGCTGTACCTCTGTAAATTAAATTCCCCTCAACATTCAGGAAAGCGCATTTTACGTAAACGCGATATCCCACAACTCTTCCTCGCCCGATCGGTTTCACGAGCCAACAAGAAGCCCACGGGATATCAGCTGTTTGAACGGGTTTACACGCCATCGCACGTGGTTCCTGTCAGCCCCGTGACGCTTTTTTCCCCGCGCTTCCGTTTCGTACCGTGGCCCTGTACATCGTCCTTCGTGCGGAGCCACGGTCATTGTTCCAGTCTATCGCGATAAACCCGCCGCGCCGCCACGTTTCCGGGAGCTTCGCGTAATCGTTGCACGCGCAATGAATTTTATGACGGATACGTGCGGCGAATTTGTCAAGCGAAAAGAGATAATGCGTCGAGGCCGTGATCGCGTCGCGGATTATCCGACGCGGCTCCGCGGACCGATCGATCGCGTTTTTCTCGACACGTGGACGGGAAACACGAACGTGTAAGATAAAAACCCCGACGATCGGGCTTATGATGCGACGTATCTCGACGAATTGCATATAGAAAACTAAGAGAGATATAAGATAACTTTATTGTTTTCCCTATGGGATTACAAGAGAGTTCCGTTCCTTTACATTCTTCTTATTTTCTAACCTCACTTATTCCTTATATAAAAATTTAATTAACAAAAATAAAATAAAACATATAGAAAAGTAGCTGTACCCGTTCACACGTTGCTGTGTTTGAACAAAAAGGCAGTTTTGATACCTCAAACATAATTTATTAATGATCAAATGTATACAATACATTAAAATGAAAATTAACAATAAAATTATCCCTACGTATATGTCATTTGAATATAACATATGTACAAAACGTAGATATTGTTCGGAAGCACCTAGAATCCCAACTCTGATTAAAAAAAAAATTTTTTTAATTCTTCTCGGGGATATACCTAATAATTTCCCAAATTTTCACGGCGATTGGATGTACGGTTTTTGAATATATCGAGTACAGACAGACAGACAGACGCACATTCATTTTTTTATATATATATAAGACTAGCAGAAAGAATTCGATCCTTCATCGAAGATATTCGAATGAATTTTAACCCTTTGACTGCCACGCCGAAATCACACGTTTCGCTCAGGACGCCACGGAGTACATCGCTAGATGCAGTATTTCATAGAAATAAATTAATTAATCTTTCATAGAAATAATAAATTAATCTTTTTTTTTCGATGTTCTAATAAAGATTTTTAATTGTTCAATGGGACACTTTGATACTTCAAAGTATCCTCTAATTAACGATAATGTTCAGAATGCAATAACTGTCAATTTTTACTCAATTCTTACAATCGTAAGTAACGTATGCTCACCGATGACCACCGTGGCGTCACAAAAGAAACCGTGGCCAATCATGTATGACCAACAATGGCGGTCAAAGTGTTAAGAGGCTAAAATAAAATGAAACCTCGGTTGAAAGGCAAATGGAAATTTAAATTTCTATTTCTTATCCCGAACGAATAACAGTTTATGAATACGGTTTTTCTTGAACGATACACAATAATTTTCTCTCGTGAAATATCGGATTTACCATGGAATCCCAGAATTCATCAAGTTTCATTTCGACGGACCGGACACGCTCGTTCCGACATCACGTGGTCCGCGAGGAAACCGGATGCAACAGCTTGCCGCTCGCGGCGGCTAGCCGACTGCACTTCCGGTTTAATGCAGCCCCTGACCCGTGAATTAATATTTCATCGAGGCTGCGAGTTTTGTCGCGATTTCTCTTTCTCCCCCTACATCCCCGCAGCTTTCACGGTTCGTTTCCCATCGACTCGTTCCGGCTCACGCCTTTGTTCGCGTTCGAGTCATTTACTTTCCTCCGCGTCTTTGACCGTGAATCCGAGCCGCGCCATAGAACGCATCGCTGTTTGCAACTCAACAAACCCTCCCTTGGGAAACCGAAATCGTTCAGCTTGGACCTTTTGTTCCTTGCGATCGATCAACGATCAGCTTCGATCTTAATGTTGCATGCGTTAATTGGATCCACCGATGGGGATTCGATCCATCCTTTCGGGATCCTCGTTAGTCGCTGAACTTCAATTGATTCCGCTGTGTGAATGAAAATCCCTCTTAGTTACTGGTAGCTGTGTTTCTCTTGTTAGGCGAAAGGAAGCGTTGATGCTTTTCTGGAGCACTGAGTTTGTTTGCAAAGGTCGTCTACAAGAGATTGTGCACCGACGTCGCGGGAAAGTTGTATCGTGAATCTCTAAAGATTTACGGAGAATAAGGAGAAGTACTGCTCTCTGAACGTGGACCAGTGAATTCGTTGATTTGTATCCTTTTTCTTGCAAAACTTCGGTGCACGGCGCTTCTCGATATTGGAATAACCAATAACGTAGACATAGGAACGGTGAAGTCAAACAGAAATTTGTTCTCGTTGGACGAGGAAAAAAGCTAGCTCTCCCACCAATTGTCGCTCTCAGCAACATCCTCGCGTCCCTCGTTAATTTCCACCGTCGCTCCGCGAATTAACGATCACCGTCGCCCCGTCGAAAGACGGCTCAGCGTCGAATGGCAGGTAGACACGGTCGGGACGCCTGGGTCGTTTCGTCGTTGCACCGCACTGCAGACGGATCCCGCTGACGCTTGTCTATGCCTGCGGGCAAACAGACAGGCCTGGAGGATCCTGAGATGCGAAGCAAAATTCGATGACCTATATAACCGATGCACAATGCGTCCTCCGGGCACAAAGGGCACCCGCCGGCAGAGATACGAAGCGCCTCGCGACTCTCCGTATCGATTCAAAATCAATACGCCGTATCTCGGCGATGTGTCGATACAAAGAGCGTGTGCAGCCAGCTCCGCCGGCCTTACAATTGGTCCACGGCAGCGGGAGCTAACTAAAAGCGACCCGGAGAGCTTGGCTGTGCCTAGCAGCCGCCGATGCGACGCTTCTTGCATCGATCTGGCGAGGAACCGCCGACGTCGTCGGAAATCTTCTCTTGGCTGGAGTCGATTGACGAGCTCGCGAATCGAATATGTGGGGCGACCTTCCTGCCCTCGCCACCGGAAGGGATTTACCGACTACCTTTCTTACAAATGCTCGAGCCCGGCCACAGTGCCACCATATCGCCAATGCACGAGAATATTTAAATGACAATTATACAAGTCACTGGATTGGCAGAGGAGGAGCAATTGCCTGGCATGCACGATCTCCTGATTTAAATCGATTGGGGATTTTTATTTGTGGAGTCACCTGAAGAGTTTAGTTTATGAAAATAATGTTATTAACGATGTGCTGGCACTAAGAAATAGAATTGTCACAGCATGTGACAGAATTCGAAATACACCAGGATTTATTGAACAGACTCGAGAGTCCGTAAAGCATAGATTACGAAGCGTGTATCGTGGGCAGCCAGTTTCAACAATTTCTTTAAGCAAAAGATACAAAAGTTTTAAATATTCAGTGGCACGCAAAAAGCGTTTATATCTCGGAAACGAAAACCTTCCGGACATATTTGATATGACCTTTCTTCATCTTTAGGAGGTGTGGAACACCATATCAAAGATTGGCCACCTATTTTTGTAACACCCTGTATACGAGTTCTCAAACTGTCCCTTCCTATCCCTGTGACTGAGGCATGGGCCTGCTAGATAGCCTTACCGATGAGTCCACCAGCAGGCCCCGGACGAAACACCGTTTTCCCATTCCTTTTCCTTTTCCTTCACCACCCCTTCTCTTTCGCAACAGCCACAAATATTTCGAAGTGTCGACCGATGCTTCGAATGGACGAACATGCCTAGAATTCTGAGATCTCGAGGAGGTCGTTGGTCGCATCTAGATGTTAGGGAGACTATCGATTAAGTTGCGAAACAGTTCCTACGACGGTGGGAGGATAGGGGATGGTCTCATCTTGCGAAGATGAAAGCAATGACCGCCCTTTTTTCTTGGTTTTCCTCATCGTAGAAAATTTCAGGAAGGCGGTGTTGTAAATGTAGATAAACGCATTTAGGGAGACTTTCGTTTACTTACAGAACGAGAACAGAGCGCTGCGACTGAAAGAACCTGGGTCGCTAGCCCTCTCCGCCGGAAATTCCGGCAACTACGTGGACCCAGATGGCACCGCCATTGTGATGTCCTCCGAGTTACTGCCAGCACCCACTCCGGACCCGAGGGTGACGTGGAATTACTTCGACGAACAAGGGTAAGATTTATTGTATTCATTTGACGGACGTCCCTCCCTGTTTACGTAAAAGATCATAAAGTATGATGAAACATCATTTCCATGTAGAAGGGTGGCGTCTAATCCTGAGGTGTTATAATCTGATCCCCTCGATCTAGGGTCACATGAAAAATTGTTGCCTGATAAGTTTTCTATTCCAACGAATATCCGACCAAGATCTGAGAATGCTTTTATCTTTTATTAAAAAAAACAAAAAAAAGGAAAAATCGAAACAGATTGACTCGCGCTCAATTTTAACCGAAACAATGAATATTTATAAGTCGTCGGTTGCAAAATTCCATTTCACCGGAGGCACTGGGCCCAGTGCGTGTCCACTAATTCGCGCTAAGCTACGAGCTCGACGAGGCAGCGGTCAGAACGCAATCTCGCTGCGGAACGCAAGAACCGAATACTAATCGGATCCGGTGCCTCTGTCGTATGCATTGTTAAACGTTCGAAAAAGCATTGCGGGATCCAGTATTAACGCGCCTGCAGCGAAACCGCGGACCTAACTCTTTCTCCCTCCATGCCTGGCACATTGTTATTAATTATTTCGCCAGCTCGCGGGGACGTGGCCTCGTCCGTGTTCGCGGAATGACTGGGAAACGCGAACTTCCTGAAAGATTTCCTGTCGCGAGATGGTTCGTTTTCGTTCTGACACCGTAACATCAATCCTTCCACACCCCCGTTAGGGTGAAATAGGATGTTTCAAATAAATAATTCGCCTCGCAAAAGGTTCAGACGGGATAACAAATGATCGTATAACGTATAAATGCGTTCTCAATACCTTGGTCGTTTCTTTAACGCTAGGTTTACGGCACCCGTCAATTTGACGGATTTCGTACTTCGTGAGCAAAAGTTGCAAAAACAATTACCATTGTTACTAGCAACTTTTGCTAACTTTTATCGATGAAGCGATACAAATATACTGAAATCTATTTCCCCCTCAGTTCTGCAATTTCAAATATCTGTTCGATGTATACCTTATTCCGTATGTAAATATATATTGGAAACAGATGTACAAGAAATGTCCGTGAACCTAGTGTTAAGCACATGCAGATTGCTTTACCGTGCACTTAACCCCTTAACCTACAATGACGGGCATAGCCCGCGTACGATGATCGGGCCAAACTTAAATATTACGGGCATAGCCCGCGTGCGATGGTCGGGCCAAACGTAAATATTACGAGCATAGCCCGCGTACGGTGATCGGGCTAGAAGTGAATATTACGTGGAATATTTGATACGCAATTACAGCCTGATGCAATAATTGTGGTACACGCAAGTATTACAAAATGTTTATTTATACAAAAATCCAAAATCCAAAATTAGTAATCTGTAATGGTATGATATAGTTCAAAGCATTCTGGTACATGTAACGGAACACAAGTCAGTTGCGTGTTACACAAGTCGTGCGAATGTCCCGAACGCAGCACGAGCTTGTATACTATTTCGGCCCAACATCTTCGAATCTAAATCGTAGGTTAAGGGGTTAACACTATTCCTACCACGACCGGTTAAATGATCGTTTTTAAAATTGTGATTAGAATTTCATATATACAACATAATTGAATCGCCTTTAAATTTTAGACTTTTCCTCAAATATACGTATAATACATTTTTCAATATTCGCTTCTTTTTTCATTGTTTACTTTCTGAGAAAAATTTGTAGTCCGTCTTACGTGGGAATGTCGCAAACTATCAATAGGAATAGGTATACGTGAATTGTCGGTAGGAATAGCGTTAAGGGATTAACGAACAACGCGTTCGTTTCATTTTCAAGGTACGTCTCGCGAGGAGGATTGCGAGCGGGAGAGGATCCGTACGCCAGGAACAAATTCAACCAGGAAGCCTCCGACGGACTGCCAAGCAACCGCGATATTCCTGACACCCGCAGCGCAATGTAAGTAACTCATTTTTCATCCCCTATTATTCTCCAAACACGATCCCTAGCATCGTGTTCGCTTCGAGCTGGCGCGAAGTTCGCCGCTCTTCAACGAAACATTGATTCCCGCGTGCTGGAGCGATCGAGAGCCGATTAATAAAAGAGAAGTTAGCCGGGAGTGAAACAAAAACGCGACAATGAATCGCGGCATCGATCGAGCGTCGCACCGCGCCTCGCGATATCTCGACGATCACCTTCGTGTCCACGAACTGACGCGACGTGGACGTCAATGTCGGCGAGAAAATTTCACGGTGAACCTTCTCGATCGGCCGGCTATCGTCGCGAATCGAGACGATGCAGTTAACCGAAAGCATGCAGCCGATAGCAGTCGTGACGAACAATCCTCCGTCGAGGAGGAAACGAAACAAGCAGCGCCTGAAATGCAGGTCGGTCAATCCGTTCATACACTACTACTGGGACCTTCGGGAGCAGATCAACAAGGATTACCCGTCGCAGATAATCGCGAGGATCGCGGCCCAGCGTTGGGAATTCATGGACATAACCAGAAAGCGACCGTACATCCGGGCAGCGAACATTCAACGGGGACGACGGGCCAAGATCGGCACCAGACGGCAATAGGTTTAACCGAGACTCGTTCTAGCTCGAGATTTGCGTGTCGGTAACGCAGTGCCGTTCAACTTGACCGATCTTAACATACGGTGTTTTTGTGAAGTTCGAGGGAACGCAGGGTAGAGCACAAAAGTGGGATCATCTGAATACGTTTTAACGCTACTCCTACCGACACTTCACGTATACTTAGTCCTATCACGACATTCTCACGTAAAACAGACTACAAATTTTTCTCAGAAACTAAACAATGAAAAAAAAAGTGAATATTGAAAAATGCATTATAGGTTTATTTGAGGAAAAGTATAAAATTTAAAGGCGGTTCGATTACGTTGATGTCGCGCGTGAAAGGTTAAAAGAGTAGTGGCGAACTTAAAATTTCTGTTAAACGAAAATGATCCGTAGGGGCAAGTAGTGGACGGCACTGCATTAATCGGGTTTCGAATGGGCAGACACTTTTCACTTTTACCGTTTCGTATAGATTCTTTCGAAAACTCAGGAACCATTGTCAAATTTGCGGCTGAACTCTGACGAACATCGAGGAAAATTATGCTTTTCTTTACGCCTTGAGAAAACGTCGCTGGATTGTCTGGATTACAAAGGGCGAAGAAACCGTCGAAGATGTTATTGTTCGAAAAAGAAATAAGTAATCTTCCATCGCCCCGTTTCATATCTTCCTTGGTATTTCGTTATTTTGTATTCTGTCGTGTGTCTCGTCTTGTCTGATTCATGGATCGTGCCTACAATAAGTCGAGCCTTTGTATCATAAGAATTGTTGTTACCCGTTACCCACTTTTGGCTTGTAACTTCGGAGAAACGATTCAATATTTTGTACCGAACGCAACAAATGGCGCGCAACGTATTAAACAAGTTTTATTAATAAAATCAGAAAAAACATAAACGTCCAGTGTTCAAAGACACATCTTTTTGATCTCGCTTCAACAAACTGAACCAAGCTCCCGTTGGAAAATAGGAGAGAGCCGCTCCTCTCCTGTTTTTTTCCCCGTCCAGCCCAATTGCAATTTCGATCAGATCCCGGAAACGAGTCCGGAACTTCCGCTACCGGCAGGAAACAGCGGATCGAGTTCGCAAAGTTCGAGGCTCCGCCGTCTAATGATATCGTCTGCTTTCCACGTTCTACGCGTATGCTCTGTGCTAATAAAAATGTGGTAGCACCAAATCCTCCAAACTCTTCCGCGTTGTCCACCGAAATCACGATCTAAACCAGGGCTGGCTAATGTCTTTCCGTCCCGGGCCACGTGTTCCTTTACATTTTCCTAAACTGGCATGCACTCGATCGCATTTCTACATAAATCACGTGTGCGAGTGATTTCTAACGTGAAATAGCGGTGAATAACTAAAGAAGCAGGCAAGTAAATGGAGAAAGAGCCACATTTGGCTCGCTTGAGCCGCAAGTTCGCCAGCTCTGACCTAAACGCTGCAGCTTCCCGGGTTTTCCAGGAACGGGTGAACGCGAAAGAGAGGCGAATACAAAAGAGGGCAGAACGCGGTTGAACGGTCGGGAAATTTCGCGCGGAACGATACGAATTAATTATCGAGCGACGCCGGAAATAAATTTGGAGTCGGGTCGGTGTCCATTCCGCTGGCGGGTAATCAATGGTTAATGGAAGCAATCTAATTTCGACGGCCAGGCCACTTTTACGCGCCACGCCGTTTATTTCGCGCTGTTTGCGCGCGAATAAAACTTCCTTGTGCCGCCGCCGTCGTCTGATTTCACTAATGCGTTTTATTAATTGAAACGCGTCAGAACGGACCCGAACGAGGAGGACGCGAACGAAGGGGAAGGACGACGAGAGAGACGTCGCGATCGATACCGCTTTGGAATCGAAAGGCTGTCCCCCTTTCTGCTCGGAATGCATTTTCCCGACGACAACGCCTTTCCGTCTGTCTCCGGCGACGCTGGAGGACCCTTCAATCTTCCGAGCTGATCTAATTTCCTGCCAGGCTCCACCTACGCTAGACCGTATCCTGTTTCACGCGAACGGCGGAGAGGCGCGTTCAACAAGTACCGGGGACTGCGAACTGTCTGCCAAAGCGATTGAGAGGAGAGCTCTCCGAGGACGAACATTTCGACAAATTCGTTGCATCCAGTTACTCGGAAAATTCGTTCCACGCGGGGTAAAATCTTGGGGAAATTCTGCGATGGGTGCGAAAAGATATTGCAGCGTCTTAGGGAAACGAAGCATCCAATGTAATATCGATGACTGTGTTTAATTTTGTTGAAAAATGAAAATTTGTTAAACCGAAAGAAGATGAAGGATTCTTTTTGCATTCGGTACAAATCTGTAAGATTCCAAAAAATCGTAATTTTCTGAATTCAAACAACGCAAAAATTACACTTTCTGGGAAATATCAAATAAAAAACAAAAATGGAAGAATGAACGGTATACGAGGGGAATTAAAAATTGATAGATATCGTGCGAGAAAGGATTAGTTTCACGGTACTGCAATAAAGAGCGTCGATTGGCAAAGCGGGATACTGCGTACTCGTTAATATTCGATGCAACGCTGAACGCGAGTTGAATTGTTGTTTAAACCTTATTTGCATCACAGGGCCGTTTATAAGCTTTAGCAGTTTAGTCGATTGCTGAAAATTCGATAGCTCGAATGTTATGTAAATGCTGCGCTGCCCCGTTCGAAGAAAGCCACGGGGTGAAGTGGACCATCGCATAAGGTTTCCGAGGTTTGCGTTATCTGACTCTCGACCTCTAACTCCATACAATCTTGCGGAAAGGCCAGTTATCGTGGATTGAATCGCCCGAAATCGTATCTTCGAAATTGCCTTGTTGCAACGAAATTCAATGATTTTTTAGGCAAAATACTTTATCTTTTTATTCCCTTAAAATAGAACAATACCCAATCATCCTTTTTCTTCCGTACTAGAAGCCCTACGTGTGTAATCCTTGTTTTACACATTGGCTCATTAATTTTCACCGCGTTACATCGAACAGTGACGAAAATTTACGCGAGATAATTTCTAAAAAGGCATAAAAATACATGGGATCCAATTCAACGTAAGAGATGCGGATGAAAACTGTAGTTTGAGAGTTAAAATTTTCCTATCTATAGACGTTCAATTTCAGAGGGTTGGCTTGAACGGAAGAAGTTAAGCGAGTTGAAGCATTCTTCGATTTAATATCGAAGTGAAATATAAGATATCGGAATAGAAGATCGCGACACGATTTTTGGATCCGGCTTTAAAGCACCGGCCATTGAACCCTCCCTCCCACCCTCTCTAGAGTTAATCGAGTTCCTATTGATCTTGCATTCCATCCAGATAATGTCTCCCCGTAATATCGGTCCCCCTCCCGCAGCCCGTCCCCTTGACGTTACTCTGCTTTCGCGTCATGGTTCCCCGTCCTCTTCCTCGATCCCTCCACAGAATATAATTAAAGAAGAGACACTGTTACAAGTAACATCGTGGCCATGTCGAAAAGCGCGCGCCGGGTCGCGTCGTCCTCTCATGAATTATTCACACGAGCAACGTTTCATCTCTGTGCACGCGATTCTTGTCCCGATGTTCCTTAGCCCGCGACCGGCTGTTCCCGATAATGGAATAGTTGTATCACTTATACGCAACGCGGGCAACTTAAATATTTATGCGGCAAGCCGCGGCGCCCGAATGCGAACCGGCCCGTTGCATTAAACATGTCAACGGTGGCCGGAAGTCGAGGATGGAACTCGGTCGTTCCGACTTGCTGCTGACTTCCACCCTTCTTTCCAGTCGCGGCTATATTCCTCTGGAAGATTCGTTCACTTTGGCTTCTGGGGGGGGGGTGGAAACAGGAATTACTTATTTATTTATTTATTTATTTATTTATTTATTTATTTACTTACTAGATGGGCATAGCACTTTAATATGTACAAAGTTATATAATAAAAGAATAGAGTTGCATACGGGTAACTATTTAACTATTAATACTACGCATAACAAAATAAGAAAAATGATAGGTTGATTAAATCTGACAATTTTTAGTAAATTAGATTTTTGAATTTGATTATACTTCCGGAGAAGAAGTCAACACTGTTGAAGAATTTATTTGCAAGATTACTAATCCTATTAATTGAATCAGTTGAGTCGCTATTATTTGATGGTGTTCTAAAAAGCAAGGAATTTCTTGAGTATTAAAATTGATCGTTAGTTTGCCGTTAGTTTAGTCTACATTTTTCCTTGCTTCTATTAAATTTTTGTAACTTAAACTGTAGCTTGATTTCTTTGCTGTCTGAGTAAACGGGAATCTTCACGATCGGTTGTGAAATTCTGCGGTAATAATCTTAGACCTCTGAATAAATATAAAATAGTAGCAGTAGCAGCAGTAGTAGCAAACTATAAAATAGCGATAACATTTCCGAGTAAGCAAACGTTGGCGTACGGTCGGCGATGAAAAATAAGTAAGAATAAAAATTGTCGGTGATAAAACAAAACGGGTCAAGGATGCGTAAAGAAAAGGTACTCCAAGGTATTCCAATAATAAAGACAGAATGCAAAAACACTAGAAAGGAGATTGAAACGATAAAAAAGATGCGAGTCGTCGAAAGAAACGCCAGCAATAATAAAAAAGAAGACAATAGAAGTAGGAAAAAATGGATGGGTTTCTTGAAGAAAAGATAGTGCAAAGACAATGCGGAAAAAACTTGAAACCGCGAGAAAACTTCGACCGAAACCTCAGCGATTCATCGCGAACGAGTTGCCACGCTACTCGTCGTTTCCGCTCGTTTCTTCTCGATTGTCTTGCGGTAACCCGATGAAACGCGTTGAAATATTCAAGCGTCGATGAAAAGTTGTTATCCTCGGCGACAATCCGGAAGAATAACTCGCAGAAGAGAATCCGGAATATTTTTTCGCCGGCACTCTCATCCATCCAACGGGGGTGGATCGATATTCGAACCGGGAATTTTCGAGTGGCACGGAAGTTGTCCTTTGTTGCATAAAACATCGTAGGGCCAGGATTTTCATTTCGCGCGACTCGTGTACTCCTTCGATTCCTCTTGCGCTCGTTTCACCTCGGGTGTCCCCTCCTACGACGACTGAGGACCCCCCCCTCCCCACACTTCCGCCCTGTTCCCTTTACGAGGGAGGTCACGTCCCGAGCCTTTGACGATATTGATCCTCAATCGAGAAAGCTGCTTGATCGATCGGTGACATTTGCTCGTGTCTGAGCAAACTCGTCTTGTACTACTTGCGCGCACCAAGCTCTCCTTTGTCCCTGCTCCCAATTACGTCGTGTCTGATTTTAAAAAGAAGTATCTCGTGAAACGTGGAAAGGAATATCTTTCGCGTTAGAAGACAGACATAGAACATTTCAGGAGAAGTACAAAGAGACGTTCTCTCTCTTGAGGAACGAGTGAAATGGACCGTGCCAGGTCCTCGAGAACGTGATCAAGGAGGACATCTTGTCCGGCACACTCACGGCCCGTTCAAGCTCTTCTCCGGTGCTTGTCCATGACAGTTCACGACCTCTAAAGTCAACGATTCGCGCTAAATCAGATTTTAGCAGCCACGCTAACGCTATACATTTCAATTGTGGCTGTTAGAGATTGAATACAGAAATACTACGAAGCAAAAATTAACCGAAAGCCAGCTTTTTCTTAACGTACCCTCTGTAGGGTTTCTTTCAAGAACTCAATCCACATCTGGCATTTTATAAACTACGAAGACGTTAAGAAACGAAACAAAGGAGTTGAAGGACCCGAACGGGGTCGTAGGAATTTCGATCACCGCGATTTACTAGTCTAATGACAAACCTCTCAAGATTCAGTCAGAGTTGCACCTTCCTCGTGGTATATAATAAAGTATCAAAATATTTCAAATAAGAGTGTATTTTATTTAGAAATATAAAACCCCATTTCCAATACTAGCCATAACTGTTCAGTACTGATCTTTCGTTCATCCCCCATATACTACAACCATCAATTTCCTTTTCTCATTTCGTATAAACACGGACGAAGAACCCCTAATCATTCAGTCCCAAACGTTCCCCTGTTATTCTACTACACAGCCCGACCATTTCTAAAAGAATCGTCTGCCCGCAGCTCAAAACTACCCTCCCAAAACTCGTAACCGACCAATTACAAAGCGGGTCCGGAACAGACTCCAAGAAGAAGCCTCGTAAAAGATGGTATCTCGCTTGGTACACGTGGCGACCGCAATAAACCCGCCGCCCCGCGACCGGCACTAACCATCGACACACGTGTGTACATACGTATCTACCGCGTATGTACATACACGTGAATCCTCCAATATGGCTGCACGCTACGAAACGGAACGGAATATACCCGTGCGCTGCTCGATAAGGCCTGGGGATCACGGGCAAACTGATTTCCCGGTCGGGAAACGCGAGGGTCGCCGGGGAAACCGGTCGTTCCGCGATATCGGCCACGACGGGAACGGCTTCCAATGGCGATTCACTCGCGTGCTAGAATCCTCGAGTGCTCCCCGCGAAATCCCACGAAGCGCAGTGCGCTTTTCCTTCACTCCGTCTGCTCGAGGCCATTATTTTCGCTCGCGGGAGTAGACACGGTTACCGCGAGATATATAACGGGCACAATAGTATAGCAATAGGCGATTGTTGACGGCGATTCAAGTGGCGCCTGAATTTCGGGATATCGAATCGAACTGGTCATTCGATTCGAGTGGCCGTACGGAGGCTCGAGCGCGATCCGCTCTTAATTGGGGGAAACTGGGGACTCGAAAATGTTTTTTCGCCGAGACTCGTTCGAGAAGGTGTAATTATCGGCTTGCTGTGGGATAAACAGAGCGGTGTAACGTGATTTCGAGTCGGTTTTAAAAGTTGAGTGGGATTTAAAGTGCAAAAGTTTTGAGAAATTGGCGAAATTGTCGCTGTACGAACCACGGGGAATTTTTGAATTCGAAAGCAAATTTTCATGTGGGTTTCTTCTTGAATTCGAAAGCTTTCGATGTGGGCCGTGTATGGAATATTTTTCTACTCATTTTTCCTCTCGGCACGTCTCGCAGTGCATATCGCTCTTGCAACAATTGAATAATTTCTATTTGCGTAAACCTATTATTTTTAGGTTCTTTTCTTTTATACTCCTCTCTATACCTAACAGATACCAAAATTCTATATTGTATTTATACTAATGAGTTCTTTCCCCTTTAATAAATAAATAAATAAATAACTGCACAAACAAAATGCAGTCAAATAGTTATCCACTTCGATTTCTAATTCCCGTGAAACGAGTGAATGGATCTCTATGTTATCGATCTGACGTACCAGACAAAGTGTGCTGACCCATCACCCAGGGCTCACCGAGAGGACCCGTAGCTTTAGAGGGCGAGCTTTCGAACCTCTGATCCTTCTCCATCGACCTGATCACCGACGCTTCGTATGCGACCGGCGTCCGTGTTATTTTTACGTGCGCCTTTTACAGCCGATTATGCGTCGTCGCCCTTCTCTACCCTCTGCTACAGTTCCGCTCGAGTAACCTCGCAACCATAGTCGTCCGTAGTCGTTCGATCGCAAAACCAGGGCGAAAGTTGATCAACCTCACCTCGTCCCTGCGAATCGGTTCTCGAACGGAAACACTGAAAATTCGCGACAAAAACGAGCGCAAGGAAAAGAACAATATGACGATCTCGAAGCGCGCTTTCGAAGACTGAAACTCGAAGAACGGCGGCTCGTAAAGTTTATTAACCAGCAGAAGAGGATCCCGGTGTACACCGGGCACAGCTCTCTTCGTTTCTTCGGCCCGGTTCGTTTTTTCTTTTTTTTTTTTTATCGTTCCACCTGCTGACGCGAAATTGCGCTCTTTTGTCGTGACCGAGGGAACTTCTTCGTCGAGCATCGACGCTCGCACCCCGTTCCAACCCCCGTTCCAGCGCGCTGGAAAGTTAATTTCGTTCGCCACG
Source organism: Tetrapedia diversipes (assembly GCA_033822845.1). NCBI lineage: Eukaryota > Metazoa > Arthropoda > Insecta > Hymenoptera > Apidae > Tetrapedia > Tetrapedia diversipes. The sequence goes on from JAOPTO010002304.1 coordinate 176,410, forward strand.
ATGAACGATTCCCATTGTTTCGCCCGTCGTTATATTCGTATCGACTTCCAGCTAATAAAATTTACGACCGACCGCGTGATGTTTCATAACGTCGATCACGAGCGCCCCGGGATGATTCATTATGACACGCTTTGTTCCCGGCTCTCTTTCGACTTCCACGTGGATAACTTTCGCGACAAAGGCAGTGTTGCTTGACGGATCGGCGGAAAAAGGGGAACACTTATTTCCTTAGATTTCAGCTTTATCGGGTGACGGTACAGTGGAGCCTTCTGTAGAGACAAAAGTATATTTGGATAAAAGAATTTTCAAATAATTGAACAAGATTCATTTATTCAAATGAATACTAAGAAAATTAACGATTTTTTATGATTTTTGTCCTGTATCCTTCCCGGTGTTAAATTTCATAATTTCTTAAAATAAAGAATCATTATCAGATGACACTTTTCAGTTAATAAAACATCTAGGTTCAATATTCATTCAGATAATGGGTGCTTGGGTAAGAGAGGTTCCACTGTATTATAATTGTGAATACATTAATTGCTTCAGTCAACGGTTAAACCCTTTCTTTTAAAAAACGTATCATATTCATAGCGAAGTAAACATGCTGCATTTGTAATAAAGTTTAACCTGCTAAAAGCGAAATGTATTGAAACTACAGAAACATCTAATAAAAATTTATTGAAGTTCATCGATGATGAATAATGAGAATTTATATCCAACAGTATCGATCATTTGACAGGAACAAAAAATTTCTTTGAACGAACAAATTCTTTAGGTTATTTTTAGACTTTCGTTTACATTTTTCGTGAAACGAACGAGAAACCTTTTTCCATCATATTTCACGTGGATACGGTCTGTTGAATTGGCGCGCTGATCACGAACAAGCAGACCGGGGACCGATACAATTATAGGTTATTAATGATCGTTCATAATCCGGTGGATTCCTCGATTAATGGCGGCGGGGCTGTATAATTAATAAAACCGTCGTGAATTGCAACATTGAATACGCATTGTTGATTTCCATTTCGTGCGCCGGGGGTGATTAACCCGTTAAATATCACGTCCTTATTAAACGTTATTTTAAAATAACAATCGATAGCGTCCACTTTAATTGTTGAACTGTCTCCAAAATTTTTGCAGGAAATAAAAACATATATTTAACAATCAAAAAAGAGGAAGATTCGTTCGTTGCTATTTTATTGAACGTTTACGCAAATTTCAAAGTGACATTTACAGTTAGAAAAAGTGATTGAAAGGTTTACAAAGTGGATTCGGTTGATGTTCATATTAAGTTAGAAATTAATAAGTAATTAGGAAACTGTGCTTGGTAGAGAATGTCGTGTTCGAGCAAACGTCTGCCAGCCTCGATCGAAATCGAAATGTAATCCCTTCCGATCGGTTGAACCGTCCGCGCTGCATTGTGCTTTAAAGCCCATGGTCGCCTTTTTTCCGCTTTATCTGGATCGAGAGACTCTCCCCTCGAAAACTTCCGCGGACGTGGCAGTTTCGAGAGGCTCGACGCCCCAGATAAGGCGACGCGGCCGAGTTCCCGCGAATTTCTGCGCCGCTAAGCAGCAGCCGAGCGCCTCGAGGATTATTCCCTCTTAAAAGATACTCGCTACGAAACGGTATCGCGAAAGGTACGCAGAATTCCTGCAGTCTCTCGCGTGGCCTGTGCAACGTCGTCCAAGCGGCTGACCCAAGCACCCTTAGCAGAGAGCGCTTTGAAGGTGGCGTGCAAATGCGCTTCTACATCAGCAGGTCCCTGTTCTACGTCCCGGGCAATAGACAAGCCGACAGAAGCGTTTTATTCCCTTCTGCTTGCCGCCTTTGTGCCGGGTTCACCGGCGCTGGCGAAAATTGAAAAATGTCATTCCCCGTTCCGTTCCATTCCGCGCCGTGCCGTTCCGTTCGAGGCGCTCTATCTGGCGCGAATAATGCGACGAGACGCTGATAAAACATGGAGAACGAGCATCGTAAATTGAGCCTTTCGAGCTGCAGTCCGCCTGGGTACACGTGCACAGACTTTATAAATTGATATTACCGTACAGAGGATAGACGAAATATGCGCGGGTGAGCATTCAGCGCGTTTACACCGGGGCCGAACGAGGTGGGCCGGAGAAAAATATTAATGAGAACGTCAACACGACCGACTGCGAACTCGAAAAGTATTATAGGAAATTTTACTTCGGTTAATTTAGTACAGTGCAAATGACAAAAGATTCAAAATAATACAATAAGAATTCGCATTTTTACAAATATAATATAATATTATATGGGTATACAATGTATTTAGTACAGTGGAATTTGTAATAAACGCTTTGAAAAATTCTTTCCCTTTTTTGTTACACATTAATAATTCATTTCAGATTGAAATAGTTAGTCGATCAATTATTGTAACTCGAACCACTGCTCGAAGTGCAGAAAATATAAAAGAACAGGAAAGTGAACACTCGGATGCGACGGTTCTCACCTGGAAAACTAATTCTCCGGCTTACCGGCTACGGTATAATTGTGTTTGTTTTCCATTTAAGTTGTTTGCACTTGTGTTTACCCCGTCGCCTCCACTCTGAAGCAAGACGCGTCTACGAGCTCAACTTTCCGTCGCTTAGTTGCGAGCTGTTTCTCCATTCTTCATCCACCCCTCCCCTTCTTCCCGTGCCGCTCGTCCCAACCTGTTTTTCACCCCTTTCTTACGTAGTCGCGTTCAGGAATATCGCGGCCGGGGTTAATTACGCGATCGGGTCGCGCACGCCTGCTCGTCGACCTCGTGACGCGCTGAGAGACGCTTGCACGCAATTAGCATCGCAAATATTTGCACGGTAATTTCTAGTAGCAACTGTTTAAATAACATAAAAATAGAAAGTTCGATAATGATGGCAAGAACAAAGATAAAGTAAGAACTTTAAGCTACTAATTGTTTTGTTACAAAAAGAAAAATATTGAAAATGGTGTTTTGGTAAGCAAAGGTCGTAAAAACGTGTAATTATTAATATTTAGCGTAGTAGAGGTAACTTAATCGAGATAAATAATAAAACAAAGACCTAACACTAACACTAGGACCTCGGTGATTAGGTGATTAACATTATCGTTCGTCCAATTTCCAAATTTTCCATATTTCTTTCACGAATTCTGGATTTCTTTGTATCCCATATACTGCGAATTACATTCCAGCAAACACATGACAAACGTAATTGTAATTGTAATTTTATCGTTTCACGTGAATCATCCGAATCAACAATTCTAATCAGCAGCAGAAGCTAGTTTCTTCGCAACGTCGCTCGCGGTACTCTATCGAAACAGCGGAGAAACAGTATCACGATGCGGATTTGCAATGATAATAAGAGTGCAGAGTTTCTTCCTTCTTGAATCTGAAATCGATTTCTCTCCAGAGTCGATTTGAATCGAGAAATCCACTCCCATCCCAGATTCCATGCGGTTCCCCTCCAAAGCGTTACGCGTGAATCTTGATGCAGCAAAAAGTGTTGTTGTTAGAGTACATTCTCCTCCGATACATCTCCGGTATCATAAGAATGCACATAAGTGCATCGCAAACGAGTTTACGGATGAACTTTCCTCTTCACTCTTGGATCGCCTTAAACAGTGCGATCCGACCACTTTCCCCGGTGCAACGTGTACCATCGCTGGTGGCATCGAGGCTGTGAGAAACACGGGTTAGAAAATGAGAAACTTCCGTGCTGCTGTAACCGTATCGTCAGCGCTGCATATAAAATCATGCAATTACGACAGCCGACTCTTTATTCCAGAATCACGGGGAAGAATTATATAGGAAAATTTTACTTTTACTTTATTTAGTAGAGTGGATGGTAGGACTCAGGTGTGAAGAAAATAAAGTGAAGTGATTAGAGTATTAATAAATGTATATTTAAAATAGTTTAATGATAACAACTTCAACGACTTCACAATTTAGCAACTACTACGTCCGTAATCACACTCTTTCTGCTTTCATAGTCAAACTCTTTCTACCCTTACAGTCAAACTCTTTCTTCTTTCACAGTGAAACTCCTTCTGCCTTACAGTCAAACTCTCGCATTTTCCCCGTCATATATTCTTCAAAACACTCATTTCCGTTCTTTCTAACTCTAAACCTTTCTCATTCACGTTCACCCAAAATTCCCCAGCCGTTCAGTTTTCTCAAGTGCTCATCTTTCGCGTCTTAGAAACGCTCGAGTCCAAACATTGTACGATTACACGGCTATCGCTCGACTCAAGCACTCTTCAGATTTTCCTAAACACTCGCATCCACTCGATCGCATTTCTACAATCAACACCGCGTATAAAACGGGCACACACGATGGTTTCGATAATTGGCCGAGAGAACAACCGATATTATGTGCGTTGGATAAATTTGATCGATTCCCCTTCGATTAGATGCACAAATCGTTGGCCAGCAGCAAATTGGGAAACACGAGGAGGCCGCGTACCCGTTATGGGGCGTTTCCAATGACATTACCCCTGGATGACACTGGGGAGAGACGAAGGGGGTGGGCGGTGTGTGTACGCAATTGGAAATTGGAAATAGCATAAACGCGAACGCGTGTATTTCCTCGACGATGACGCGCGGAAATCGTCTCTGCGTGTATCTGTGACACAGGGTTTGCGTTGGGACTATTTAATCGACGAATAGTATCGCTTGTTTCGATAGGATCGCTGCTCAGAGGCACGGCTGTGCAATGCTCGGCCAACTACCACGGTTGATCATCGGAAATGCTGCGAACTCGTTGCGTCCATTAATCATAGCACCTCGCTGACCTGTAACAGCGTTACAGAATGCAGCACGACAGCGTTACAACGGTTTAGAAGTGATACCCTTCCGCGTCGATACATCCGCGTTTCTGCTCTGCTTATTTAGTAACAACCTACTGAAAACTCCGTGGTTCATTCTTTGCTCGTATTTTAGACATGCTGCTGGGAAAATGTTTGTCCTGAAGTTACGTTTCCGAAGTTATCAAACTTTCACGTAACCGCACGGTACACGGTACACAGTTCGGAATACAAAAGTGAGCCGCTTTCGAAATCTGCAAAGTAGAACTGCTATTAAATTCATCCTACCTGAAATTAATATTCCCTCGAAAATGTTCACCCCCCTCCCCTCCGCTTCTCATCGTGAAGAGTTTGCGATCAGAAGAACTGGTTGAGCTACAAACCGGTTAAACGAGGGCCTTCTCTGATTAAAAGCTGAAACTCTTCGAATTAATGCTAAATCGGCGACACAATTAGCGCCGGCTAATTGTTTCCGGGCAGCTCGCTGACGGTGTTTCATTTCCCTCTACTTTTCAACAACGCGAAACAGAGGTCTGTTGAACCACCGGCTAATCCTCGTCCCGGGGACAGTTTTAGTTTCCGCTGAATAATACATAAACCGCTTTTAAAATCAAAAAGTTGCGACCCGACTCGCCTCGCCTCGCTCTGTCTATCTCGCCGTTTTTTTTTCTTTTCCTACCTTTTCCCCGTCCCCTGCACGGCTCGTGTGAATACTTAAAACGCGCGCAGCTGCCGCTTCCGGTGGCTGTAACGTCCACCACTTCGGTAGCATCTCACGTTTTCCCGCTTTTGCCCGTCGTTTTTCCGTAACCAGCTCGGTTATTCTCTTCAGCGTTTACCCCTGTCGCGTTAACTCAATTGTTTCGAGTTTATTCGCTGGGAGCGTCATCTTTTAACCGTATAAAATAAACACCGAGCCGTTTTGTACGTTTCTGAATAAAGCAACGACGGTACCACGTTTCGCGTTACGTTGATGTCGCGAGCATAAGTACACCGAGACGGTTAAACATAATTACATGATATTCAGTAAGGATGCCTAAATTGGAAGGAACGGTTAGCGGACAAAAAAAAAAACATTCAGAACCTTGAGGTGACTCTTTCGACACAGTTTATTCGCTTGTGTTACAGATTCGCCGTAGGCCGTTTTTATTTCTGCGAGTGCGACCGGGGGACACCTGTGTTGACAATAGCATTGGCCTCTCTGTTGTCGCGTATGGGTCAGTTCGTTGTCCTCGACAATGTATACTATCCTAATTGGGGATACTCGGCTTTGACTTATTTTGCTTACAATTCGATGTTCCACGATTACATTCTAAATTGGTGATTCTAATCACCGATCGGATAAAAAATGGGACGCACGAAATTGGCAATTCTAATTTAAGTTTTCGTAGGGAATACCACGAGAATCGTGTTCTTGTCATTCGAAACAATCGAGAAAGCAAACAGACTTGTTATAGGATCAAAGGAAACCGAACTTTTCGAAGATAGAACTCGCGATCTCTTCAGAGCGACTAATTCAATTATCATAAACCGTCGACACCGCTCTTCCAAGTACGGTCTAATGGGAATCGCTCGATATTCATAGTCCAGCAATTTGCAATCCATGAAAATGTGCGACCGCAGACTCGTCCCGAGTCATCGACAACAAGGAGTGCCCCGAACCACGGAGAAAGTTCGCGCCGATCGATCAACCACGTTGGCGTCTCGTGCATCATCGTAATTGCTAGGAATCCTAGTAGACCAATTAAGAGGCGGGAGGGGATTCCACGCAGATCGACGGGGAAAGTTCGTTGCTGTCCGATTGTACCGGTGTCCGGTTCTCACGCACTCGTTTCTTGCCGGGGCTCGTTTGTTTCGAGCACCGTTCGCGTTCGATACGTGACTCGATCCTCTCGCTGGAAAAGCTTTTTTCGAGCCGCCCCCGAAACGTCCCGTTCTCTATTTACACTCTTCTATGGTAATCTCAATATACTCTCGGCAACGCGTGCTCGGCTGAATCACGAAGTGGCAATATGCAAATTTGGGGGAAACGAAATAGATGAAATCGATATCAAATTTGTAGGCGTGACGAAAATATGCAGAGAAAAGAGCAAATCGTTGCCAGTCCGTATATTTCTTGTATTAGTTAAAAATTTGTTACGTTTCATGAGACATATAACGTTTTTATGAAAAACGATAATACGGAAATTTAAACGATCAACTTCGTTTTCTTAAACGGGATAATTTATGACATCATAGGTAAAATCGATTACAATATTCCGAGGCCATCAATAAGATCTTCGTTAATATTTCGATCTAAATATTATAAATATACGGACCCTATTAATCGAATTCTATCTGTAGCAAATTATCATACTACTGTGATTGACCTTTTCATTCATGATCCAATTGTTTATTATTCAATCTGTTCAATAATTTGTAATTTTAATTCTTTGAATAACTATACACTGACAAAATAAGTTCGTACGCTGTACAAACTAACCAACGGTTCCTCAACTTAATTCAGGAATTAGTGAGAAAGCACAAGTTAGGTAAGCGAGCCGGCTTGTATATTTTCAAGTGATTTCAGCCACGATTTCGCGTCGTAATAGGAGCTCCGGCTGAGAGGGCTCCGTCGGGGAAGAAAAATCATAGCGGCTGAAGGGCACAATGATGTCGGGAGGATGCCGGTCGGTGGGGGGAGGGGAAGGAAGAAAGGAAGGCAATTGCGCGGCAGCTTGCGAGAAATTACGGGCCCCGCTAAAGCGGAGGCGATGGCGTCGAAGAGCAAGCGAGGAGGCGCGCGAGCCTCTAAAAACTTATGCGAAATTAGATTTTAAATTCCTTGGCAACGCTGCGGGCACCCTGGCCCGAATTACAGGGAGAAAATAGAAAGCCAAGAACGATGGTGAGCCTTAAGCAGATGCGATTCTCCGCGGCGTTATGGCGTCCCGACGTCGACCAGGGGGGTGAGGAAACCGTGGGAGAAGGGTGAAAGAAGGAGAGGGGCGAGGGGTGAAAAAGCAGATCAACCGTAGCCTCTCGACTTTATTTCAAGGATATTCTTCGATTTCCGCGTGTTATCCCCGTAATGCTTGCAAATAGAAATCGGCAGGAAACGTTCGGGACCGGAAATGATTCGGCGCCCTCTCATCTGACGGATCCAAAGCCGTGATCGGGATTTCTTCGTCGATTGAGTTGGCTGATTTGAATCTTCAAACAGGCTTTCCCTCTGGAAAAGTATTATTCGATGAGAGAGAGAGGGGGGGGAGGGGAGAAAAAAAGAAACGGGTAATTTAAACTGGTATCGATTGAAGCCGACGCGAAGAGTGTACATCAACAGGCATCGATCGATTACGCTGCACGATCGGCGTACTGTGTACAATTGTTATCGAACAGGACGCGACACCGTGCTTCAAAGCTTGTCCCTCTCGACGACCGTTCACAATCCTCGAAACTAGCGGCAAAAAAAGAGGTAAAAAACATTGCTGCTATCCTGAACGAGGCGACAGAAATATTGCTGCGGAAAAATTAATGCCCGCGTCGATAAATTTCAACGTCTTTGGAATTACCTTCATTTTATTAGCTTTGCAGTAATGCTTTCACTGTAATCGCATCGACAACTTAATCGAAATGAAGAAACTTCGTCGATGATTTAATCACGCTGTTATTATCATTAAGAAAAATGGCTTACCAACCGAACTGAGCTTTCAGTTTTAATTGCATTAACCTCGGGTTTTAGCTTGAGCTTCCAAGATCAAATATTAAAAAAGTCTCGCTTTTCTTATGAAGCTTAATGCAATGTTAATAATAATAATAATATTTGGAGGCTCAAGGTTAAACAGAAATTATTTCTTATTTCTCGTGAGGAACTTCATCTGATATTTCATCGAATTCTGATTGTCACTCGTATTTTTTATTTCGCTACATCTTTTGCACCCCCGCCTTGCACAGCTCTTGGCTCATTCGTCCACTCCTACCGTACAAACTTGCCTCGAAAGTCATTGTCCTGGCAATTACATAGTCAACGCGTTTTGTGCGACGATCTCTGGGTAATGCATCCGAGCTCCAAATTAGACGCCGACCGAACGCGATCCAGTTTGTTTCGCAACCGGTCTGCGAAGCAACTACAGCGCGAAGGGATTGAGCGCAGGAGGAGGAGGAGGAGGGATGAATCGCACGCGCAATTTCGCGAATTCGAGGTGGACTTTGTGAGCCCGGCTTAACGAGATTATCGGCCCGTACAAATTCTCGTGTCCACCAGGCGACTACGGATGCTAAAACGCGTTTGAAAAAACGAAATACTCCGAGCCGAAAACGGACGATTAGACCTTGATCGTGGGAGAGGCGAACGTTCACGTGCGAACGGGTCATAATTGTGGCAACCGGACAGAGGAACGTCGGTAATGCGTCCTGACCACGGGACCAGGCTCGCCCTCGACGAAATCGTTTGCCTCTGATTTGCATAATTCACCGAGCGAGCGCAAGCGCTGCGCTCCATTCCATTCAGCCAGATACGTACACGCGCGCGCGGAATTACGCGTGCAGCGTGATCGTGTGCGAGGTTCCCGGGGAACAGGTTGAATTACGAGCTGCTGAGGAATTTACGGGACGAGCGGAACAGCCGCGTTCACGTCTGACGCGGAGAAACTTGGTTTCTTTTCCCGGAAGCAGAGAGATGTTTCCTTTTTGCTCTGTGCTTTTTGTTGCTATTAAAACGCAGCTCCAAACTGGCTGTGCAACATTAATGCGAGACGGATGAGAAACACGTTTGCGTACCTCCACTCGTGATGGTTCGCTCTAGATGAAAGGAAAGATTTGGTGGCCGTTGCAGAACGTGGAGAAACGTTACCTCGTTTGATATTTTGCACGATAATGAGCGGAGTCGAGGGACATCTCTGTGGAAGATGTGCTTTTTGGTGAAACTGAAGGTTCAAGTTTTTGAATCGAAAACGGTTACCGTGGACGCAAACGCTCAGAGTCGCGCAGGATCGCGAATCTTTCCGTGAAACCGAAAAAACTCCTATGGGAATCGGCGGGGGGACGCAGAGCGATCGTAGGGCAGAGTTATCGTCGGTGTAAATCAAACGGTGCAATAAAAGTTTGGAGGTAAATCGTAGAAGTAAGGTCGATCCGGTGAGGTCGAGCACCAGCGGCATCCTTGAAATTTAGGAACCCAATGAAGTGGACTGTGAGCTTGGAATGTTGGTGAAATGGAAGCCTTAGAACACGGCTAGAACATTAACTACGAATTTCAATTCAAATTTTTAATTTTACACATTCGATTGAAAAGATCAAATCTACTCCACCTTTGCTTCCACATATTTTTACCCGTTTAAATTTCACGCAATCGCATACAAATTCGAGTTTTTCAACTACATTGTCTTCAAGTAAAATTCTTGATAACCCATAATTATTAAAAGTAACCCATAAGTAATGTCAAGTTAAATACTGTTTCCCGGATTCTGAGTATTCACGACAACTACACCGAAACGTTTAAGATAGACTGTACTTCCCTTCCCTCCGTTTTCGCGCCATCTCGCCGTTTATTCTTCACGGTGCTGTTCGAACAAAATCGAAGCACCTGATATTATCAGACTTTGGTAGCCGACGTTTATCTACGATCGTCAAATATTGAAGCTCGCCCCGAGGGGTAGTGCGCTTGTTTCGCGTAAAACTCGCCGCGAGTTATGCCCCAGCCTCACTTCCGGGCTGCAGAGGGTAGGTTATCTTGGGCGGGCGTTCGCGATAAAACGAACGAAAGCAGATTGTTCGGAACAAACAAAAGTGCCTGACCTCCGTCTGACCTGGCCGGCTAGGCTAACATTGCCAACTCAAATGTTTGCCACCTGGAACCGGTCCCATGGACGGATTCACAACGCTCGACGAAACGTTGCCCACTCGTCCCGGGCGCGTCGCAAACCGGATCGCAGTCGCACGCGATGCTGACGACGCGAAACATCGTTTGCCTTCCCGCTCCTGCGACCCATTCGGCTCTCGATTAATTCTCCTCCCCTATTTCGTGATTACTTAACGCCATATAGTAGCGGACAAATGTTTCAGATCAAAGATTCAACGAAAATAAATTAATTAATTTAGTAGGAATAAACAAAACTTGTATTGTATGCAAATCGATAAATAATGTTCTACCATAATAACAATAAAAACAAATATATAGACAATATTTGCGAACGGTAAAACTATATTTTATATTGTCCCCTCGTCTTAAACTTTTGTCCGCTACTGTACTTGCCATGTATTATACTTCTATATATTATATTTCTTATTTTTTTGTAACTTCAAGCGGATCGATATTGTTGGTTATTACTTGAAATTTGAAAAGCATGAAACGAGAATCGCCGTTGATCGCTTTACCCAGCTGAAGATAAAACTTCTGTGACTCGAATTTTGTTTTCTCGCAGAAACAAAGAATTATGATCCGTTGGATTGTTTTCATCGGTGGAATTAGAAAAGCGGGTTGCAATAGTTTGCGTTATAAAAATTCAATTAGTACGGTAGGCGAACGCGTTAAACGATGCGAAAGTTAGTTCCTCCGCGAAGCAAGGAAATAAAACGATCGTTCTGCTGCGGTGGAAATCGGAAAATTACACCGCCGGACAACGATTGCCTTCGCTAGTCATAATATTGATATACCGTGGCGGATTTATACGCGCATGATTTTCGGTATTTTTATTGCCGCCCCGAGTGCGACGAACGGTCGCATAAGTCAGGCATTACGAGACAGCCGTAGCATAATCGGGGACATAATGTGGAACGAAGCGAGACAAACGACAGGCACGTTCGACCGTTCACCGCGCGCGAACGTTCCTCTCGCATAATTAATCGAGCGATCAACGACGTCGACGATCTACCGCGAAGAAAACGACGAACAGTTTCGTAATGCAAACAGCCTAGGCACGAAGGTCGTAACTACGCGATGAAACATGCGCCAGTTGACTGTCGTATACACGCTTCGAGCTGATACTTCATTATGTACTTCGTCCATCATATTTTTCTTCGCTTCAACGTTCCCAGCACGGGTGATTAAAACGCTTGATAACACGATTTAGACTTCACCAGCGACATCATCGCGCACAGAATGCTGTAGAATTCTAAAAACTACAATAAAAGTATCGACGTTCATCACGTAAAGTAGTTTCGAGGTAGGAAGAAATTGTGTCGATTACTCATTTGCATACGATTAACGTACGATTAGGCGACGAAAACAGAATAAATCAATATCCGACTTTTATCGAACCTCTATAGGCGAATCCATTTCTCGTGGGAAGTTTCACTATTTTATCCGTCTCACTCTGTGTGACGTGACGTAACAGTACTATTTTAGACATAATTTCTCCGCTCTTTTTTCTTCTTAAAACTGGATTCGTGACTCAGAGATTACGAGCCTAAATTACGCGGGTTAGTTGGTTAGAATCCCCGTTTTCAGCACCGTTTTGACGATACGGTTCCACAGCATTCCCGACAAGGTCGTTTGCCGAAAGCGACGAGATTTAATCTCTGACACTTGAACGCGGCACGATTTCCTCTGGAATTCCGACAAATTCGACGCGAGATTCGACTTTCGACCGCCAGTATCCGCATTCCTAGTCCGTGATGTAATTGAACCCTTTTTCAGCGCCTTTTCGTTCTCTTACTCTTCTCTCTCTCTCTTTCTTTCTTTCTCTCGCTCTCTGGCTCGATTCGAATCTAGCTAGCGGAAGAAACGTCGGAAAAATGTGATACATCGCCTAGATGGAAATCACTCTTTCTCACAGCAAGCGCAGTGTGTTTTATTGTTTCAGCGATGATATAAAAACGGAGACTTTTATTCGAAACCATTCGACGCCATTCTTTACGTTTATTTACAACACCACCGCGTAATATCTCAAACAAAATTATATCGTCTCCGAATACAATAAAACACCGACTGTATTAAAAAAATGCGCACGTAATATATTCTGCCAATTGATTGCGGCTTTCAATTTAAAGAATTTAAAGATCGTGTTCCTCGAATTATCACTATTAGAAAGTCACAGAAACCTTCTTCGACCGATCATCAATCTCGCTTTATGATTATTGTTCCTCTCATTATTATACAAACAAAGACAGTCCTTTGAATTTCTTGAAAGACCATTATTTCTAATCAATTACGAAAAAAAAAAAAGAACTGCAATGTACACTCGATGACCATTATTTGACTCTTGAGTAGCACGAAAATCAGCAGTAACGGGTAACGCAGATGTACGGGTAACAGACAAAAGTTTAAGACGACAAGGACAATGTAAAACATAATTTTATGTTTCGCAAATGTTGTTTATCTATCCATTTTTATTGTGATTATGGTAGAACATTATTTACTGATTAGCATAGAATACAAATTTTATTTATACTGTTATCTCGTATCAATGAATTAATTTATTTTCTTTGACACTTTGATCTTAAACTTCTGTCCGCTACTGTATACTTTAAGCCGTATAAATAAAGAGATTTACACTTATCTGCTAAACTTCTGCGCGACTCAGAGTAGACGGAAAGTCGATCATCCCGCGGTGCAAGCTCCGCCCGTTGAATCTGTGAGAAGATTCAAGGGTGCACGGGGGTGGAACGTGAGGGCGATGGAAGGGCGAGAAAATGGGAGGAAGAAGAGGCCGGTTTCGGCGATATCCAAGGCCGTGTCATGAATGCGAATCGCTTCGGTGTGAGAGCGTAAGTTATAGACGCATTATTTTCGCGACAGAGGCACGCCGAGCTTTCTCATCCCTCCGCCTCGCGTTCCACCCCTTTCCCCTTTATTTCGCGCGTATATTTCCTGCGCCGGACCAATTCTTTTGTTTACCCCGCTGTGCAACCGGGGGCTGCCTTCGATCCTCTCGCTTTTCTCCCTCGGTTTTTCTGCACAGCTACGGGATCGCAGCCACGGCCAGATTTCGGACTGCTCGCCTCCGCTTGTCTCCTCGATGAAAAAGAACGATAAATCGTGGCCTCCATTCGATGGAAACGCTCGAAACTCTCTGTTTCCGGAATTTGGCTGATCAATCGCGGGAACGCAACATTTTTAGTTTATTTCCGGCGGGACGCAACATTCTAGCATTATTTTATGCGGGATGATTGTGTCGGAGGAAAATAATAAACTCTCAGGTGTAATAGGAAAAGAAACTCGATAGAAAGGCTTATTTAACCCTTTGACATACAATGTCGCCTGGGAAACGTCATTCATTTCATGGTACCATTGTAGACGTTGACGTCTCCGAGACGTCAGTATTTCTGACGTGAAGTATTTCATACTTTACAGAACTACTAATTTATTATTTTATAATGCTGATATATCAACTTGATTAAATGTTATATAGCAATGCAAATTTCAAAATCAAATATTCTGTACTTACAGTCATCCGACTCTTTTGTTTTTTTTCTGCAAACTCTCTATCTTTCTTTCGTTCACGCTCTCTTATTTAGACTTTCTCGCTCGTAGAAGTTTCTAGCTTTTTCATATTTACACAAACATTCACTCATTCATACCTTCTGCATCCAATCCTGCATTTTATTATCCTTGTTGAATAAAATTGCTTATCGAAATCGTTGCCACTTTTATCAGTACATCACAAAGTATTAAACGATACGTTAAATTCTTCGTATTTTATTCTTTTATTCTACACCACATGCAGTCCACCGTAACAAGTTTTTCACGTTGAAAAATTCCCCATATAAACGTCGTTATTTGTAAAGCTCACCAATTGACCTCGCGTGACAAAACGAGTAACGTTTCGAGGTTTATTTTGGGTGAATTTCTTTTTGAAACAATACGATCCCTCGTTGTAATGGATCGCAGCCGGAAAAATATTTAAAAATAGTATTTCATTTATTTTATAACCTACTACGCTCTCCTCTATTTGTTTCGTTTCATTCGGCAATATCGTGTGTTATTTCCCTGCAGTTTAACTTTGATACCATTTTTATCCCCGCTGCACACTTCCCACGTCGAATAACCATTTTTGCGATAAACAAGTTTCCAGCTTTGCAAAACACTGCAATGTATACAATCCCAAAACACCTATCGATCTCTACGATAAAAAAAAAAAAGAAACAATAACAAGGAACGATTCAGAAGAAAAGTCAACATGGCAAACGTTACAAAATGTGAAAATATCTTTCTCCGAAAATGCATCGTTATCGGAACAGAAATCGAGGTCTCGAGGAAGAAAAGAGGATCCCTCGAGAGAGAGAGAGAGAGAGAGTTACCATTAAGTTATTTTTCCAAACAGTTCACTATTTTCAGCCAGAATCCCAAGGTAACTGTTGCGATTCAGCATGCACCAGTTTCAACTGCGCTCGCTGTTAGTTTTTCAACGTTACGCCGCACCGGTGAAACTAGACAAACACGAAAAGAGGAGAGAGGACACTTGGAATCACAATCGTCTAGCAGATGCACGCGTGCAGACACGGGGTAAATAGAAGCGCGAGGACGGGCAACTTGCCGCCTGGCGGGTAGCACGCCGAGAGGGTTCGGCAATTTGCATAACGTCGCGAATATATAGAGGATAATCCGCGATAACTTCGCCCGCAGAGCGTCCCTCTTATCGCTAAGTAACGACGCGATAAGACAGTTTGCTCCCGCGACACAGATGTTGATGGGAAAATAATTCGCGGCCGGGTTCCCGACGCATTAGCGTCGACCTTGAGCAGAGTTACAGAAGCGTCTAAAACGTTTCAACCGTCGACTAGAAAAACACCAGAAATTTAATTCCAATGCCAGATAAAACGGTTACATCGGATTTTGTCAACGTTACGATACGATGTGATCATGTACAATGAACAATGAGGCTAAGATAGTTATTATAGCATGGTAGTTTTAAGAACCCTGACCAGAGAAATGAAAGCGAGGGTGACTAGACGAAAGCCAGGCCCATTGGAAAAGGACGTTATAGACGAACAATCCGTCGATGGGTCGGCAATGCCTGAGTGAGCTCGTTGTGGAAAAATGTGGTTGTGTGGAGGGAGAGGAGAAGGCTTATAAGGGTTTTCTCGAAGGTGGAAAGGACGACTGTTGAATGAAAAACCGAGTTGTAGAGAGTTGTATAAAGAGTTGAGAGTTGCGTGGCAGAGTTCGGTTAGAAGGAGTTGTGTAGGTTAAGTTAGAAATTATATTATATAAGTTAGAAATTACTGTGTACTATATACTTTTGCTATCGATCGCATTAATAATAATACAAATGATAATAATAATAATCATAAGACACTTCCTGTATTATATAAATGGAATTAAATGTTTATTTTTAAAAATAGTAAATTGACATTATGTTAGCGTAGGTGAGATGGTATCGTAAAAAGCGTGACTAGTTAACATTATTTTAATTAATATCTAATTCCAATAAGTAGCACAGCACAAACATCTCAAATCAAACTATTGAATAGCGAAGAACCACATATTTCCTTTCCAAAGGATTCCCTTAGGAGTCGCGAAAGTTAATTCGTAAATGCTCGGAAAAGCAAAGGAAGAACAAGAAAATCGATAACGACCCGAAGCAACCTGAAAAAACTTTCCGGGTTGGAACTTTCTGCCGTGATCCAAATTTCTCGAGCGAAAAAGCGCGAGTAACCAGATAACGGGTGTGTTTTCACCGTGGAGGTTTTCAACGCGAAGTTTTCCCGCGGAAGAGCAGGGGGAGGAAGGAGAAGAGAGGCGGCTGTTTCCGGCCGCGAATATGAAATTCGATTTCGAAGCCTGGAAGGTGCACTTACCGCGAGCAACTTCTTGTTTCGACGGCGTTTACGTCGCGGAAATGCGTCATCGGTGCACCTGCAACAGGAACAAGGCTTCCGGTCTGTGCACCGTACGCGAGAGAGAAGTTTCCGTGGCATCGATGCATCCGAAGTTTTGAGGAGAAACGACGGAGAAAAGCAGCGAGATCGTAATTTTTCTTGCTTCCGGAAGCACTGAAGAAAGCGTGCGGAAGTCGTTCAATTTCGATGAAACTGAAGCGAGTAACGTTCTGTAGTTACTTGCTGCTGGTAGAAAAAAGCGAAACAACCGTGTTAACTCACTGGCAGATCATCGCATTATTTAGATTAATGCGTATATTTAAGTATATGTAGTATCGTAGTTAAATTCAGATTTTAAGAGAGAGTGAAAGGTGGACAGCGAGAATTCAGGCCCGCTAGAGGAAAACTGTTGACGACGCCCGGGAAATGCCCAAATACTGGTCATGTTTTTGGGATATGCCCAAATATGGGCATACTAGAAAGACTTTTCCGAGTTGCGTAGCGGGAGAAAGGCCAAGGGCCAGCTAGAGTTTTTCTTTTTCAAAGGGGCAGAGTTGAATGAGACGTTGGAGCGTATGGCAGAGTCGTAGGAAGAATCAAAATTATACACAGCATTGTAATCATATTCCATTCTTAGTCCATAATAAATAAATCTTATTTTTATAACACTACATATATTTAAATATTCAAAATTGAGTATTTTATTCATGCATCGTCTCACGGAATGTATCTTTCAAGTTGTTAAGGAAATATCTGACTGTATCGGACAGACGCCATTTACACTGTTTCGATTCAAATAATTTAACCAGGATACCGTGAAAATTGTACGGCATGAATGTCTGAAAAGAATTAATTTGGTATGAATATCTGAAAGGAGATAATTCAAGCGAACAGCGGGGGAAATCGGAAAAGTCGGATGATTCTGTTGTAACACTTCGTGACAGAAGTGATTGGTAAAAGGTCAAAAACCACAGGGGAATGGTCTGCTACCGGGTACCAGCGTCGCTTCCGGTCCTGTTTTATGCGTTCGCCGCTTCACCGCAGACGTTCGCGGCCAACAATGCGGCCACACCGACCTTTTGTCCGTTCCCTCATTATTTTCCTGCACGTTCTCGGGCCGAGCAACAAAGACACTTAAAAATAAACACGATGGCAGCCACGTTAATTAATTTCGAAACGCTATCGGGTCGCTTTAATTGTGTTCAATGCTTTGATTCAAACGCGTCAATCTGACCGTTCCTCTTTACCAAATGATTATTAAATTGGTGAACAAATAAACGAGCGGTGGTGATGAAACTACATATAACCGATTGCTAAATTTATCCTGAACGTGGGTGGAGTCAGATTTTTTAATAAGCCCCAACGAATACGAGAGTACGGGGCTTAAAATTTCGCAGGCCTAGCATAATTCGACGGCGAAAGGTCGAAATTACGGGGGATTTAGATAACGGAGCAAAACTTTTGAGAATGCCTGCTGTGAAGGAAAATATTTGAGTGGATGAAGGGGCTGATACGTGCGTACAAACATTAACGCCTACAATTTATGAAGAAACTTTATTTAATAAGCAGAATTCCCGGTATACTCTCCGCGTCTGACTATGACATTCCTTATCTACTGCCGGGAATTTGTCGAAACAGACATTCCTACGCGATTTCTCGCGCAACATTAGCATTTTCTTTCCGTTTGAAATATTTCATTCTTAGAATATAAACGCATCATCGAATTAAATATAAACGAAGATTCCAAAGAAAAATCTATATATTACGACGTATCTAACTTATTAAACGATTTGCTTAAATCGTGAAATCATTTTCCGCTATTATTCCGTTAAACGATTTTCTTTTGTCTGGGACAAAGCTTATGGTTGAAAATGGGTTAGTACACGTGCATCGACCCCGCTTGATGATTAATCGACAGGAAGTGGCGCGCGTCACCGCAGGAAACAGCGGGAATCCTGTCATTCGGCTCATCGCGTGCAATTACCCGGCATTTTCAACGAGTCGCGTGACCTCGCACCTCTTAATTAAAAGAAAACTTTAATTTACGCCGCGACGAGGGCCGGAGGAATTCCAAGTCCGTTCGCCGGCTCGATACGTAGTCCGACGATGAATCACAAGGACGCGGCAATTAGAGCGGTGGCAAGAGACCGGAAAGACGAGGAAGAAAGTAGGAGAAACCCGTTGGGTGAAAGAGGTCGGGGAAACAAAATTCTAGAGGGGCTGCACGTTGTATGGGTCGACCTTAATCCATCGATTTGTCCCGTCGCTAATGCCTCGGGTTCGACTCTCTTGGACGCCGCGCAGGAAATACGAACGACGGTTTCTTGACCTTTGAGGGAGGAACGAACTAGCTGGTTGCCGGGCGAAACGAAATTGCGTTTACGTCCAGTAATACGTCACCAACTCTACTGGTTGTTACGTTTCTTTCTCCTCCCCATCTTCTCGTTTTTTATCGGGAAATGGACGATCGTTACGGTCGATCGAGAAGCGATTACAGGGAGATGATGGAGCGCTCGTGGTCGAGGAATGGATTGAGAGTGCGGCCATTGCGTCGATTTATAAGCCGCGCTGTCCCATTAGAATCGTAATGGATTACGAAAGTGTGCTCTAAAAGAAAGCTCGCAATTGCAACCAAACGCATTTGCCACTGCATTGATCGAACAGAGAATGTGCTTCAATGTACGCGAGGTGTACCCTTTCGATTAAATTACTGCAATATTCGACCCGTTGTGTAGAACCTGCTCGGTTATAACCGAAACTTATAGTACAACAAAGAGCTACGAAGTATCGTTCAGGAAGCTGTTTCCTAATTAGATTCTACGTTTTATCTTCTCGACGTCGAATGCCTCGTGTTCTACGAAGCGAATTTCTAAGGAAAATCCACGGCGTCCGTCGGAGCTCGAAACAGAGCGAAGTTGAGTCCGCATCGCGAAGATCTTGGAAACGCGAAGAAGGAAGAGTGGAAGCGGACATCGACGTGTTGCAATGACGACCGCAAGCAACGCGGTCGCGCAACACGGCCTGAGTGTTCGAGTCTGTTTCGAAAGTTGGATCGCGTTGATCCTCGGTGGATCATCCGCTTGAGACCCGCGTTAGCTTAAGTGGCTGCTTCCGGGCGGCGGCCGGAACGAGGAAACTTCCGAGTTCGTTTCGAGGACAAATGCAGAACGCCGTTCAACAAGCGTGCCTTTCTACCTGCCTCCCGCTGTTCCTCAGCTCCCTCCTTACTTCGTTTCCCATTTGACCTGTAGCTCCCTAACCTCGCTTCCGCGTTCCTCCTGGCTTCTCGAGTCAATCCTTTCAACGCGACGAGAGACAAGTTCGGTGCAACTTCTGAATCCGCACTCGCTGATTACTCCCAGGAGCTTTCAACTTCTTTTTTTTTTTTTGTAACTTTTTAACGATTTTCCCTTTTCCTCCTTTCTTCGGTTCTATCAACTTTTTACGAGCCCGTTTTCATCGTTCCCTTGGACAAGTTTTCACAGTTTTAGCTTTTTTTTTTACACATTTTACGGGAATACTCGTTTTATGCATTAATGCGTACTACTGTTCTAGAAATTCTCTTTAAAATGATTACACGAAACCAATTCTTCGTCTCGTTTAAGCCCTAGCTCTAGAACTAAATGGCTCCCGTTCGGATTTCTATCCGTACACTGCAAAAATAAGCTCGCTGTAGCGAGAATCGAGATGTTTCACATCAGTAGTCTAATTAAAAAGAATATCGATACGAAAAGGACGCTATTAATTTATCAATTCCCATCCGTTCCATTGGAACACGAGTCATAATCGGTTTCATCGACGAGCATCGAAGCTCAGAGAAGCTGTTTCGTTTTACCGGCAACGTTTCATCCACCTCAGTAGCTCGCCTACACAACCCCTCTCTCCCGTGCCCTTTCATCCATTTTATTCTCAGCTTCGATACCGTGGCATCCTCGATTTACTTTCATCGCAGCTAAGCTGCAACGCGCGCACAATATCTCGCACCGCGTAATAAAGATCCATCTATTTCCGTCATTTCTCGTTCATCCCTCCCTCTGCCTCCCGTCCTATCTCATTTCCATCCTTCCAACTCTCTCCCCCCTCTGCGGCGCCATTTCTCCCTCCTTGTTGTCCCTCCATCCTCGCGTTCGTTGTCCACTCCAATAACACTAGCCTCCGCTCCCACTCGACGATTCCTTCGAACCGGAAGGAAGAGGGCTTGAATAATGATTCCTGAGAGTCCGAATGGACAGCTTTAGGAATGACTCGCGCCGTACCGGCAGCCAATTCGAGGAGCTAGACGAGAAACTGCCTGGCAGCGGGTTCATTAACCGAGCCGGAGCTCGAACCCCTTCGTTAATTAGTCATCAGCTCGAGCACAATGCTCGTCGAGGCTGTTTTATACCGAGGAGCTCTCGTGCCCTCGAAAATTATGTCGTCCTTCGGATCGATAGGATCCATCGGGTTGCGATCGGTACTCGGTTTCGTCCCAAGTGCGCGATTATGAGCCGATTATTGCTTTATCGGTGCTCTGATAAGCGTAACCGATACACCAGGCTGTGGTTGCTATGGATAGGGGGCGAGAATCGATTGCGTTGAGGAGAATCGAGGTTGGAGAGTGTTTTTATCGAGAAAAAAAGGACGACAATTACAGGTACTGTTAGGTAACCGGTAGTTTAAACTGTGATGATTTTGATTTACCCGTTAAACACTGGTATCGGGTTAAACCGATGACACGTTGTCGGATTACTGGTACCGCTATTGAAATCTGTAGAAAAATGAAAAATGCAGTGTTCCTCGAATGAATTTGTTATAAGTCCAAAGAAAGATCAAATTACCTCAAAGACAGCAAATGATAAAAATAATGTTACTGGAATTAAGATTCTTTGATTTTCCACACATTTAACTCTTTCGCCACCGTTCTGCCAAGCATTGAAATTCCCAAATATCGCGACGATGAATTTTGTGACTCAAACGCGGAACAATTCTTTCTCTGAAACCGAGACTCGGTGGGAACGATTCTAATCCAACCGGAGTTCGACCACCAAAGCAGAGGATTGCAATTTAGTCGAGGAACGATGGCCCCGGATTTCAACTGGAATCGACCACCGAGCGGGTTCGATGAAATAATTACAAGCTGACCGATGTAAATTGAAATAGTCACGCCGATGTCGTTTACATTCGGCCGGCGACGCAAAGGGGAAATTAATTAAAGCAGTCCGATGCGACCCTGTGTGCTTCACCCCGTGTGCGGCTTGGGGGCGCACGGTGGCTGCCTCTGAATTCGGCGAGCCACCGATTCCCCGTTGGTTCCAAGACTGCGGAAAAATCGATACAGGCTATGAATTTTTAATGACGGCTGAGTGGATTGGTTTCCGAGGGGTGTGACCTGTTCGGATACAGGGCTCGTTGATTTTCCAGTAACCAGGCCAAGTTGCCGTTTCAACCCTTCCGCCACGAATATTGGGTCGTTTTGAATAGCTTGTGGCGAGCATTGAGTGTCATCCTATCGAACAGTTGCTACTTTATCTTCTTTTCTTATTTGTGTTGCTTATGATACTTACTACCTTACATTTATCGATTATCTTGGTTGTCTCACTTCCAACTTTTGGGATTGTTGCAACTCCTTGGCTATTTTTCACGCATCTTCGACAAATTTAAATACGGTAAGAAGTACAGAATACACGTTGTGTAGATGCGAAAATATATTCATCTTTCCAAACTAAGATTACAGTATTAGGTGTGCATAATGTATGAGGTTAGAACAATTTTTATAGTTATATTTATACAGCTATGAACCGGCACCAATGAAAATGGCCCGATATTCGTCCATATCGAAGTATCTAGTACGAGAGGATTAAAATTTCAAATTCGAGCTTCGAAACGATCGGTTTTAGGTTCGAACAACAGAATCATCGTGGCTGCTTGTAGCTTAATGCACAAATGATCGGCCGCAGCGAGAACCACGCGAAACGATAGCAAAATGTGGGTAAAATTGTCTGATTGTTAAGATATTAGCCAAGATACTGAAAACTGCAATAAAGATTACGAGTTCCGGAAGTAGAATAATCGCACAATTTTTCCACGATTTCGTACATTCGTAAGATCTGCTAACGACAACCGAGCTGGCTTACGCGTATTTTGTTTCGTCCCTAGGAGAACTTCCGGGAATATCCGTACACATAAACATACATTTTCGTTCGAGGCGCGTAACTTTATGGTGTCTCTAAATTTCCGCCGATAAAATCCAGGAAATTTACGGGACCGAAGCACCTGCCGCGCACCCTTATTCCGTTGAGAACCGACTTCCCTTCGCCGATGCGGTGCGAGAAACGTTGCATGGAATCGATGAAAACCAACGGGGGACGTGTTCCACGCTCTAGATATTAGGGGGATGTACCGCGTCGCGACGTTCCACTTAAAAACTGGCGGGCTCTCGTCTCGAAAGCACCGCGCGCTCATCTCGCGCGGAGACGGGAGTTTATACTCTCGAAACACGTGTGCTGAAAATTGCAACGCGCTCCGTAAATCATAGCGGGAATTCGCGATTAACACGCACGGTGCCCGGGAGGAAGGTAAACATTTGAACAGCACTTCAGATCCGAACGGGAAAAATTACATTAGAGAGCATTTTTGCTAAGAATAAAATAGCGCTTTAGGATGAACGGTACGACGTTCTGATCTTTCCCCTGCATTTACGAGATTGAGCCATTAACCATCTGCAACGTTGAAAGCTTTTTCTCCTTGCGATCGTGCCTTCGCAACGCTTGCTTGCGTTATGCAGAGTGCAATGAAAAATATTTTTGTTTCTCTAATCTCAGATTTGCTGGGTGACGCGGAACGGTATTATATAATACTAATAAAAACACACGTGAAGTGTTTTCGTTTCCTTAATCCTACGCTCCCTCTAACTACAATTACACATCCTGCTTTAACACTGTTTTAACGCGTAATCAACCGAATAGAAAAGTCTTCCCTTCTTTCCCCTGCCATTGATTCTATTTACTTTTGTTATTAATTAGTCTTGAACTAGTGTTGTTAACGGTTCATCAAACGTATTTTCTACTCTTCCAAAGTACAAATTTTAATAAATTCAAGACCACCTAATAACAAAAGTAAATATCTAAGTGTTAATATTTACGATACCGTTTCACGCACACATCTTCGTCGTCTCTATTACATTTTCTCTCGATAACTGCAACAGTCTGTTCCCCTAGTTTCCGCGAACGCTAAGACGTTGAATAAATAAAATTTCGATCAACTTGCGTCGACTTTCTCTCTCGGAATCGATTTACGGAAACGCGATTTCGAATTTGCTCGCGAATACCCGTAACAACGCGACGCGACGCGGTTGGACGAGCACCGTGGCGTGGGGAGGGATTTTGTATCGGGCCAGAAGGGAGCATCCCGTCGATTCGACGAGAAATAATCATCGAGAGTGGAGCACACGATGTCGGTCACGGTATCGTTTCGCTGTTTTCAGTGTATTGTTTGTCGCGCGCGCGATACAACGACGGCCTCATCCAGCGCGTGGCGTTGTTATTAAGAAGACATCGATTCCAATCCGTGGAAATTTGCCCCCGATTCGTTCGCCACGGCCCCGTTTCGCGCCATACTAATCGTCCCCGAACGTGTTTCCGGCCCGGTTGCGCCTGTGAAACGCGCGGCCCGTTAACAGGGATCGAGCGATACCCGATTAACCGAATTTATCCGGCGCTTCCGAACGAACGATTGATAATTTGTGTTGCGCTCAGCGATTGCCGCCGACAGCGATTCGCGGGCGAGCGGGAGGGAAATGGAAATGGGTGGGAAATTACCATAGCCGGTCGATTTCTCTTCTTTGTGTCGCGCGGTCCAATTGATGCTTTTAGAACAAACGGATGGCAGGCGCAGAGGGTGTTGTTGTAACGTGGTAATAATGTGTGCTCGGTCGAGCGAGGGCATTGTTCGATTTTTCCCTGTTTCGTTTTGTTAAAGGGTCAGAGGGGAAGCTGATGGGTTCACGGGAGAGATTAAATAGGGGCGCTGCGGCGCGGCTGATCGGTCGCATAATGTTGTTCAAACGTAACATATTATTGTTTAGACTAATTGGAACATCGCTGGCGCGTTCCTCAACTTTTTCAATCACTTTTACTACTTTTATCTATGCACACAAAAAGACATGTCTTGATTGACTGATTGACTGATTCATCGCAGAGCCTAAACTATTGAGACTAGAAACATGACATTTAGACAATGGGTTCCCTTTATGACGTAGGCACCTACTAAGGAAGGATTTTATTGATATTCCACCCCTGAGGGTATTAAATAGGGGTTGAAAGGTTGTTTGAAAATCCTCCACTTTTGAAGCAAGCACTATGAAAACTGGTATATAGCTTTTTGGTTAGGAATAAAGAAATACGTATTTCAACGTTTTTGGAAAATCAACCCCCAAGGAGGTAAAATACGGGATGAAAGTTCGTTTTAAAATCCGCCGATTTTGTAGCAAACACTATAAAGATTAGTGAATATTTTATTTTCTGGTTAAAATTAAAGTTAAGTGCTTGCAAAATTGGACGTCTCTTGAAAATAGTTAAAATTAAAATCAAAGTACTTCAGCACGGGCAACAGCTAGTCTTTCATGTCACAATAGGTAGTAAAGCGCGAGTTAACGTTGTACAGCTGACAATTGAAGCCCGAAACAATGTTATTACGCTATTCATCCGGTCGACGGGGTAATCGGAACTTTTCGTAATTAGTTAAATAAAGCTGATTACACTCTTGAATTAAACGATTCGCGCCTATCCGCGTGATTAATTAAATGTCCGATCGTGGTCGGGGTAGAGCGGGAACGAATTACCCGATGTGAATTACAATTTTCCGTCGATCAGCCGGATGGAATGCCATCAGAAACGTCGCGAGCATCACCGGAAGTTCGACGGATCCAATAGGACGCAATAACCTTTCAATAGTCTGCTTTCTCGAATCTCTCGATCAGCACGGAACACTGGCATTATTTCGTTTGCCTCGAAAGAAGCGTTTGTCCTCGCTGAAATTCTTTCGCCCTTCGAATCGGCGGCGTAGACAATCCATCGCAATATCGAACTTTTTCCCCGTTTCGATCGATGGATAATGCTCCGTTGGAACCGAAGTCCCTCGCAAAAGTTACAAGGACCAACAAAAACGCGGTACGAGAATCTCTCCTTCGCACCACTTCGATCTTCGGTTCCGATGTTAGAAACATGATCGTCTCTCGGCGTCTCGGGAAGAATTTTCGGGCAAAAACGTGGAACTGTCTACGATTTCCAATTTGCTTCGGCATTACGGTAACAACAAGGTTCACAATTTCACCAGCAGTACAACCAGCTTCTCGTTCAGCCCGTGCTGGAAGTTGAATTTCGTAGGAGCAAAATTGAAACCGAAGCGTCGCAAGCCCGTATCCGGATGCGGTCCTATCGGTTTCCAAAGCGCAACGATACGTTTCGGATAAGGTTCGATTCTCATACGCGTTCCTGTCACGACGAGGAAAACTCGAAGGACCCCTCGCACCGTCGTGGAGCTCCGTATTAGCCATTCCACGGAAGGACGCGAGATCGTTGATGAAGAACAACGAGGAGCAATTTAAAACTGCGACGAACTTTCCCAGCCGGGGAACGGAACCGGAAAATCAATAGGAAGACCCCGTGTTCCGCACACCCTGGATCCTCTATAAAATAACGTTCGTCCAACGGAACGGACTTTCGAAGCGTTCCCGTAGTTACGATTATAAAATCGTTAGGGCACTTAGCGAATTAGTTTGTTTGGCGGAAGTACCAAGACGGACCGCGTCCCGTAATAAAATCGAGAACTAATTCTGTCTTGTTCCATTTAAACTGTTCGGAGCCCCGAGAAACTCGAGATCTTCGGATATAACAAGGGAACAGGATTTTAGTGGATCTTGAACGAAAATACAAAACTTGTTAACCCTTTCTACAATACCGTATCCCTTGGAAATTGTATATCGATTTTTCTTGGTATTCTTCGAGTTTCACTTCTTTCACCTCTTATTGTGTTATTGATAAATTGAAACTTATTCGTTTAATAGTAACTAAACTGTGGATTTTTAGGCAAATTCAAATTTTTGTAAACGCAGCTAAATCCTTGAGATACATTGCACATTTTTGCATACATTCTATACTTTTTCGCCCATCCAAATTTCTCGTAAATTTCTTCTTAACAAAAAATGTGCAATCTATTCATAATTTTATAATCCAACAATCGAAGTACCGCCATCCAAGTATGTGTAACCAGATTAATGCTACTTCTGCACGCTACACGTCAATACCTTCATTGCACCAAGACCGGATACAGCCATCGTTGCGCACTCGACAGACTTTTCAACAGCGTTGACGCAAACATAATATTTGCGAGTTAGGACGCCGGGAGTGGCTTTGTATATCACGAGAGTCGAGTGTACAGCGAGTCACTGTATCCGAGAGTGTCTTCTTAAGGGTGAACAGCGTGCTGCGAATGGGAGTTTGGAGAGTTTCCACAGCGAGCAGGCCGTGTATCCGGGCAACTTTAGAGACAGCGAATTTAATACACGCCCCATTAAAATCCGCAACCCCCTTTGAACCGGAGCCTAACTCGGGGAATCGCCATCCAACGTCATAACTCGTGCCTGCCAACAACGTGTAGCACCACCTACCTCGTGCTTTTCGCGATTTTAAAGCCTTCGGGGTCCTCGTTTTCGCTCGTTGATCCGGTGTACCACGAGCCAAATCCGCGTTTACAACGCCGCAAGCAGGGTGAAAATTTATATCCGCGGCAGGAGAAACTCGTCCCCGAGACGAGGAAATCCGGTTCGTTGTGGAAACAAGGGGCGAAACAAAGGGGTCGTGAGATTTTTCGACCCTCCTCGCGAGATCAACCGCCTACCAGGTCGCGTTGACCTGACGAAAGGTGCATTTTCGAGGCGCGTGACGTGGTTGTCCGCATGCCGGAACAGTCTGGCACATGTTTCAGGATCCAGGGGACACGAGCGGAATTTTCGTCGATTTTTGAACACTTCTCTTTTCCCCGGTATTTTCGATTCCTTTTGTTCTTTCCGGGTGGTATGCTCATCCGTTGATGGAACGTTGAGCACGCTAAAGCAATGGCGCTCAAAAATTTCGGACCCCTCGCAGGATTTTTGTTCTACGTTCGTGTTACGAGTATCTACTTCATCTTATGCAAATTATAGAGTTTGGTATGTTATGGTTGTTTATTTCGTATAATTCAAATTACAAGACGAAACACCGCATATCAGTGTTTAAGCGAAATAATCCGTATCGTAAACTATCTCAGTTTATTTATTGTAGAGATCTATAATATTGTTTCCTGTTTAATCGTTACAAATAATTTCTAAGTGAAATCAATAATAAGCAAAAACAGAAGAACGTATGGAAAATAGTATCGAAGAACTATCAAATGGGTTAACTGCCATATACTAATGGTATAATTTTCTACACACAAGAAATCTAATGAACTCTCCGACAAGCCTAGGAAAAAACGTATTTCTTTCAATTTCTTTTCCCTTTTTAGAGAATCACGCTTCCTTTAGCAAAGCTGAACTAAATTCCCCGCTACAAAAAGTAATTTGCATTTATCTTTTCCAATAATCGAGTTCTATACAAAATTCGTACGTTTGCATATCGAAAAATTGAATACGCTTGTATTTGAATTATCAATAAACGTATAAGTTGTATAATGAATACAGATTACTTCGTGTAATTGATCAATTTCATCTCTCTGTAACAAAATTACAGAAATCCGATGTTCATGCGTCTCGTCTGTATAGCAAGGCGTTCATTTATCTGCAAATTTATTTCCCGTGTCACGAACGGCCCGGGTCCGATTTCTCGTGTGCCTCGCTGATCCGTTGTAACCACTTGGCCGTATCCACGAGTGCATTTCGATGTGAGACCGGATGCAGTACCCGCGCACGGGATTAATCCGAAACTCGTTCGGATCGCGTGCAGGGCGCGGCTCCCGTTCATCCCCGGCGCATGCAATCCTCCCGTGCACGCGTAAATTTATACATCGTTCCCGAATTCGCTTTATTCTTCTTTATTCCACCCCCTCCACGCTCTCTTTCACGCGAATCTCCTCTTCTTTCCTCTGCCCCTTTTTTTTTTGTACTTTTTTATCTTTTGTTCCCGAACGCGATACATTTTCCGCGGTGCAGGATAATTGCGGCCCGTGTACAGGGGCTGTTTAATTGTTTAATACATCCTGCGAAGCTTTCAGAACAATGATTCGTAGCTTACCGTGTAGTTTTGGATTTGTTGAAAAAATTCAATGAATTCGTAGCCTTTTCGGGGAAACCGAAGTATTATAACTCGTTACGAGCGTACAACAAACCCTTTTGTTCGTCCATTGTTGACATCGTTATGCTTGCATCGAAAAAAAAAGCATATTGTATCGTCGTACAAATTTGCAAGAACTGAAATTGATCTAATTTCGGTCGTTTTCAAAATTTATTTGCGTGAAATTTTAATCTGCGAAATAATCTCAATAATTGTGAGACGATCGTTAAAGAGTACCGCTGTGTACTGGTTCAAAAAATCTTAACAATTCCAATCGTGCGAAACTCCATCGATTCGATCAATTTCACGAACAGGCGACCACGTTGCCGTTACAAACCCAATTTCACGTGTACCTTTTGCGTGATTCCGAGCGCATTGTCGCGTGTAAACGCGAGCGGAACACGCGAGGGTGCGCGTGTCCCGAGAATTCGACGTGGTGGCCGTGCGTTATCCACTTTAACGTCTGTGCCAAAGCCCGAATCGCAGTACCGAATTAAACCGTCCGGATGATCCGTCCCGTCTAGCTTGCTTTAAGGCTTGTTTGCAATTTCGTCGTCGACAAATATGTCCTCCGCAGCCGGCTCCAAGCACGTTGCTCCGTTACGAAATTATGCTACCCCGAGAGTCAGATATGATCCTCTTCTCCGAGTGTTTGATACAGTTTGGAAGCAGACGAACTACGCTAATGAGAGGATCTCGCGTAACTAATTATCGATCATTCGACCCTAAAACTTTATATAATTAAATTCGAAGACCTCCTGCGGACATAAGATAAGGATATACACGTGTGAAATATATATAAACGAAATATGTATGGATATATTTACTACAAGTGAAGACAAAATATTTCAAACACTATTTTAAGTTATAGATGTCTCATAATGAAATGTGGATAAGTAAAATATTTTACTTTATTAGCCTGGACCGTCTTTTTTGTAGTTAAACAAAAATACTCTCAAAAGATAAATATCAAAATAAATACACCAATACGAAGCAGATACAAAAATTCGTTTTATGTGAAATATAGGTTTCAGGTCATTGTCTATTTCCGATAAAAAACAAAAACATGCATTTGTATAAAATCCGCGGAGCCGCAATTATTATAATTATTATAAAGCACAAATTGAAAAGTGTTCGAGCTTTGTTAAACAAAATCTATCGATGAGCGTTCAGTCGTACGGAAGATATTTAGAATTATAGAAGCACCCTCGAGATCGCTGGATCATCCACCAATGCGTCCGCTAAGCATCACGGACGACGATGCTGTAAGCCTTCTGGCGCCGGTCTTCCGGAGCAGCCATTCGATATCTGCAAAGGAGGTGATGACAGGCAGTATCCACCTCCACTAACCATTCTTCAACTCTTAACTCCAAAGTGCATACTCGCTCGAGACGCTCTTATCCCCTATCTCGCCGGTAGACAAAGGGGGAAGATTCCCTTACAGATATCGGAACCTACTTCGCCAAGTATTAAAACAGCCTCCCCCAATATCTTCCACCAAACTTCACCCGAAAATACACATTTCACCCTTACGGGGAAATGGATCTCTTCTATCCAGCAAAACGAATCAACGTTCCCCTCCGCAAGAAAGCCAGAGAGTCCCACCCACCGCATTAAGCTCGTCCCTCTCACCCTGTTCGCCCGGTCGCCTCGTTTTATTGCGTTTCAAAGTCATTTTTCCCCCTTTACACCCTCTACACCAGCTCATGCCTTTGTTCCCTGGCGTTATTAATTTAACGTCATCCCGGCGACGCGGCTTTAATTCGGTAATTTCCGTCGATGGAGCGGAAGCCTTCCGTCCCGGTCATCGACGGAGAAACGCGAAGAGGCTAGGCTTTTGTTAGGTTATGCGAATAAAATTTACACATTTCTTTCTTCAATTTTATAATATTTATTTTTCTGTATTAACACACTTTAATATTAATGATAAACTAAACGTTATCATCGTGCGGCGCTCACCCCTCGGCACGTGAACTATCGCGAGCGATAACCTTTTTTTTCTCTCCCAAGAAACATTTGACTGCCCTTTCTGCCATAGCCCGGGAAACTCAAATGGCTCTATATAATAGCTATCGATGCCGCGAAAATTCTCCTAAGCACCTATTTTTCTCGTGAATAAATTCGGACAATTTATGTAAAGTAAGAAGCAATCTCGACGCGTACAGCTGAAAACCCCGGTTCCTCTGTATTCCAGTCAGACGACGCTAAACAAAAAATTCTGGATCATCCTAATTTCGACCTGCGAGCGTATGAATAGCACCTAACGCTTAACCGAAGGTACAGGCTGTGATCGCCTGAGTGGGCCGAGTGGCTTTGCTCTAAAGCAACACTGAATGCCGCGCGAAACGAGCGGAAGCAGCGACAATGCGGCACACGGGAAACGGCGAATTTTCCGAGCGGCTGCACCCTCGAGTCCGTGGTAATAATTCCCGCGATCGATAATCTCATCAGTGAACTTTTACAATCTCGCTGGTGCGCGCAAGATCGATTGGCCGCGAGTGGCAAGGAACGGGGTGTGGAAAATAGTCGTGGGACGGTTTCGGAGGTGAAAAGGGGGGTTGCAAGCGCAACGGTACACGTGGACGCATTCCGTACACGTTCCTCGAGTTTATCTCGGAAAAGTGGGACTGACATATTGGGATCGTTCTGGCCGTCTAGTCGCATTTATGTACCCTCCGTGTCGGCTTGCCTCGCCAAAATGATCGCCCTCCTTTTTCTTGCTCCCTTCTATTTGCTTCCCGACGCCTACGGCCTTTCATCCGTGTACAGCAGCCGCGGGAAATACGAATTAGAGATTCTGACGGAGGTGCCCTTTTCTCCATTCTCGATATAAGAGAATAAATGTGGGCCGTGCCGTTTTAGGGAACTGTTTGAGATCTGTGTTTTATTGCAGAGCTTTCTATCCCTTGGACTTATTTCAGCAGGTTTCTTTAGGGCAATAGGATTTATAACGGGGTATACATTACGCTGCAGTTGCGTTTATGTGAAAATTTTATTTTAAGGTTTTTTACTTGGAAATTGAGATTGCGTGTTAAATGGGAAAATAATAACTGTGCAATTTAATTGTTGTGAAGGTTTTAAACGCAAGGCAAAGATCGGAGAATGGTATCAGAGGATTATCAGAAACCTTTGAAAACATTCCACGGATGAACGAAACAGTCCGATAAATCGGTAGAACGGTGCGCGCAGCGATTACCTGGAAATAGCCGTGGATAGACCGTGCCAATAATCGAGAAAGCAATATTTAATGATTAACGGAACAACGCCTCGCATGGCGGCGGTTCAGCTCCGAGTGGACCTGAGAATCCTCTTGGGATGAACCGATAAGCATATTAACGGACGTTACAACCGATAATGTCAAGAAGAAACCCGATGAAGCTGCGATCGATCCTCTATCCACGACGAGTTGATGACCCAATTATACCGTGCCCAATGTTTCATTAAAAGCTCGTTAGGCCGTAGCTTGATTCTAAGCTCTTCCGGGCTAATTAAGCCAATGAATCTTTCGATCCGTTTCAACAAGTTTCGTTTCATCTCGCGCCATTCTTGGTGCAGATGTTGTTCCTTTGTTTATTCACGTGTTCAGTTTGTTTGTTCACGTTTTTTTTAGGCTTATTATTAAGTTCATAGAATTTAAAAAGAATTTTTGGTTTTTTATTCCAGGTGTCGAATGAAACAATGGAGAAGAGACCTGCCACCAACGTCCGTGATAATTACTTTTCACAATGAGGCTCGGTCGACGCTGCTCAGAACTGTCGTGAGGTATGCTTAAACTTATAATGGCGAATAAAAGTTTGAAACCCAGGAAGCAGCAAAAATGGTTAACTTTTGCAAATAAAAGAGCGAATGAAATTCTAAATGTTCTTCCATGGAGCTTATTCCATATGCACACCGTTCTTATATGATAATAAACTATTGATAATAATTGTAGATGCATAAAGTTGTAATTAAACTGGTTCCTACTCTTTTAAAACGGGAAACTATATTTCATGCTGCTTTCCCATCTCAAACTTATGTTCGCAGCATCCGAACGATAAAACGAAAAGTACGGAAATACGAGAAAAGAAAATACGAAAAAATAATGGAATTCATTCACGTCGAATTAAAAAAAGAAATAAAGAACGCGTCGAGCACAAAAAAAAGCGAGGATAGAATTCAACGAAACGAAATTAATATTTCCTCGTTGAACTCGAACGGCTAAATTCCCGTGCGTGCAACGATCGTAGTACGTGCAGAGCGATGCAGTTTCGAAAAACGCGAGAGAACTCTCGTAGAAAACGCGAGGAAACTCTTGATCAGAATCCAGAAGCCGAGAGCTGATAGAATTTTTTAATCGTCGTTCCATTGTTCGGCGTCTATTACCTCCGTGCTATGATAAATCACTCGTAAAACTGACATAAAAAGAATATGACCCTCGACATATTGTATTATAACGAGCAAATACATTCATATTCTGAAAATCAATGCATTTTTATAGCTGCACGCTCGTTCAATAAGTCTTTGATCAATAAACGAACGAAAAATGTTGTTTCAGGATAGTTTATTTAGAATGCTTGTAAAATTAATTGTATTCTTTATTGCTAAAATTAGGAGGAAGACAAAATATTGTTGCTGAAACTGTGACTTTTGCTTATGTAATTATAATATTAGTACTCTGAAAATGACAGGAAACAATTCTTTTGGACAACTCAAAGTACCATTTTGTACTTTGCTCGAATCAAAAATATCCCACGCGATCTTACGCCAATTTAATTGAAATATTTTTCCATGGCGTAATGTCACGAGACTCGAACGAGATTACTCTCGCGATGAAAAGAATCTTTTTTCCCTTAAGAGAGTTTCCTCCGCGAAAAGAACGCTGCAGGCGGAACTTATTTAGGCAAACTTATTTAAGGGAGGATCGTTATCGCGTTCGAGGTACATAGTACACTTCGGAACTGAATCACATTATTCGATGAGATAAGAACCGCTTAATTTTTTGCACAGAACATTCCCACATGCTTCCCGCGGTGATAAAACTGATACAAGAACAGTGCAACTTCTCTTTTCATTTCAGCGTGTTGAACAGAAGTCCGGAGCATCTAATTAAGGAAATTATTTTGGTGGACGACTTCAGTGATCATCGTAAGTAGTTTTATACCTTTCTCACACCTTAACCATAACGTTTCATTGTTCACTGTAATCTCAAATTAAAATAACGAAACATTTTGGATATGTATAAATAAATGTACAATGATTCATAACACAATTATTATCGTGTAAATTAATAGATACACGATTAGCGTTCAATATTTCTTAAATTTCGTACGACTTTTAAATTCCATGAAAATATGAAAGAAGGACAAATCCCGAACGCTGCACACGTTGCAACTTCCCGATATTTTCCAAAGCTTGCAACGTGGCAAGTGCATCGAAAGGGTGCCGCTACAATTTACTTACTTTTCTTTTTGCAGCGGAGGACGGTGAAGAGCTATCGAGGATACACAAAGTGCGAGTGATACGCAACGAAAAGAGGGAAGGTTTGATGAGGTCGAGGGTGCGAGGCGCGGACGCAGCCACCGCCAGCGTGTTAACGTTCCTCGATTCGCATTGTGAATGCAACGCCGACTGGCTGGAGCCACTTTTAGAGAGGGTGGCTGAGGATCCCACGAGGGTCGTGTGTCCTGTCATCGATGTCATTAGCATGGACACCTTCCAGTATATCGGTATTACCACTGTTTCTTTGCTTTGTCAATCTCTATTAATAAATGTTCGATGAAAATGAGTATAACTAAGAATAAAAAGCGTTAAAAGTAGCCTAAAAAGGCTCCCAACGGAAAGAGAACCTTGTCAAACTCACTAGTTTGCGAAACATTAAAAGCATATTTGTAAAGAATTGCAGTATACCCGACACAGAGGATCAAAATAGACAAACCTAACGAAAGATGTTGATTCGATTAAATGAACTTGTCATTCAAAATCGTCGAAGAATATTACTCGAACAAAGAAATAAATCGATTTAACATCGCAGTCTTCTCTTTTCTAGTTAAAACTGTGTTTAAATCCTCCAGGCGCGTCGGCCGACCTAAGGGGCGGCTTCGACTGGAGCCTGGTGTTCAAATGGGAGTACCTGAGCCAAACGGAAAGGCAGGCGAGGCAAAAGGACCCGACGCAAGCGATCAGAACGCCGATGATCGCGGGTGGCCTGTTTGTGATCAACAAGGCGTACTTCGAGAAACTGGGCAAGTACGACACACAGATGGACGTTTGGGGCGGCGAGAATCTCGGTGAGAATCAGCTCTGGATATCTGTCTGTCGTCCGCAGAAATTTGCCGAACGTGATTCGAGTTCTCGACCGACGGCCTTTCAGAGATCTCGTTCCGGGTGTGGCAATGCGGCGGCAGCCTGGAGATTATCCCGTGCTCGCGCGTCGGCCACGTGTTCCGAAAACGCCACCCTTACTCGTTCCCCGGGGGCAGCGGGAACGTGTTCGCCCGGAACACCAGACGGGCCGCCGAGGTGTGGATGGACGATTACAAACAGTTCTACTACAACGCGGTACCTCTGGCGCGTAACATCCCTTACGGAAAGTGAGTACGCTTGTTTCGAGCCCGTTTCCGAACGATTCACAGGAGAGGAAGGTGAAGACACGAAACTGACAGTGGAATTTGGGGGCAGAGATTACGCGAAACCGAGAGCTTGGCTCGTAGTACGGGGATTGTAGGTGTTTGTTAGAAATAGATATTTAGGTAAAAAAGACAGACTGGTTACTCGGAAGGTTTTGGGGTAAGTGTCCGTGGGGTCAGCCTTCCCCATTCCGTGGCCAGATCCTTCAGGACGAATATTCTATCTTTTAAGCGACGCAACATCGAGTTGCTTATCATTCCTAGATTTTCCCACTCATACTATAAACGATACATCCCTCGACGTGTCTTCGGGACACTAGCCATCGAGCGACGTCTTGGGATTCCATTCATACTTTCAAACGTACTCTCTAACCAGTCATAAATCGTTCGATAGCCAAAGTTACTACTCAATTAGAGAAATTATAAATTCTTCATTACACGCTCCCTTTACTTTATCTAATTTATTGTATAATTCTACATTTGTCGAGCGACTTTCCGGATAATCGATCAAATTAAGAAATAAACTAATTTGTAACTTCATTTTTTCGAAGCACTCCGTTTCACAGCGAAAATTCCTTACAGCTTGAACAAAGAAAAGTTTAACGTGTTAACCCATTGACTGCCAACTACGAGATATCTCGTAGTGTGTGCTGCAAGTTTAGATTGGTTACAAATGACCATTTGAGTTAGGAATTATTACAAGGGATGAATGAAAAATATGTATATAGTGTAGAGAACGTATTGGCTATTAATTTTCATTAAAAACTATTGAAATTGTAGCTTAAACGATTAAAATGTCTTCTTTAAAATAAAACCGTGGCAGCCACGACAAGAAGTGTTAAATTTGCGTGGCAGTCAATGGGTTAAATCATGTTAAAATAACACTCTTCTATTACGCAGGGATCCGCGTTACGCTTACGAACGTGTTAAGCATACAAATGGGTACATTCTTGCTCGGAGTACATAAATTGTCCCCACTAACATCGACGCCCGTCCCCCGTTTAAGAACAACATCGATACCCGGGAACAATCTCGCGACACGATCCATTCATTGGACGGAGTTTCGCGAGTACGGAAGTTTCTTTTACGTCGGTGCCGGGAGAGATCGTTTATCACGAGCTAATTTCTGCGCCGTCTCGAGGAGGCGGAGAAAGGAGGCGGCTCGATTTATGGGCGCGCGAACGGGCCGAAATACCGATAGCCGATTTCATTAAAACGCGTCAGCGCACGTGAGCCGTATTAATAAAACGGCGGCCGGCGTCGTTTCCCTTGTTTCAGTATTCAGGACAGGATGGAACTGAAGAGGAAATTGCATTGCAAGCCCTTCAGCTGGTATCTGAAAAACGTGTACCCGGAGCTGGTTATACCGACCAGCGAGGGAGGTCCTGGAGGATCGCTAAAGCAGGGCACCGCATGCCTGGACAGCATGGGGCATCTTCTCGACGGAAACGTGGGACTTTATCCCTGTCACGATACTGGTGGTAATCAAGTAAGTACATGCACAAGTCATTATTTATTTTACACCCGCTATGTTTTAAGGAAACTCAACAGAAATGCTTGCTCGGCAATAACGATTTACCTCGGTGCCATTATTTAAACCCCTTTTATTACCGAAATCAATATTATACATTTTAGTCAACCATTTGGCTTATGATTATTTCAACGACCTTTTTCCACCGTCTTGGCCGAGTGTCGAGCATAAACTATTAAAATCTTACTTGTAATTTACATTCAATGATCTACAATGTTAAAAATTAAAGTTACCAAGGTTAAAATTAAAAACCAAATTTTATTAAAAATATTAAAGCCACAATTTCGTTATACTTAGTCTGTAATCTTTTTCACGAGTGTAACTCGTTACAAGGCAAGGGGTCAACGATTCTTCTTGACCATATCATAGCTCTAGCATAGATCTAGCATAGATCTTTATGGGGATAACAACCCCAACCCCAGATTTAATCGACACTATTCTTATAATCAGTATATTAAATTTTTAACTATGTTTGATCCGTTCAACTCAACCATATTCAACCTCGCTTGAACAATTTCTTACAGGAATGGGGTCTGACCAAGGACGGTCTCATCAAGCATCACGATCTCTGCCTAACCCTTCCGGTGTACGCGAAGGGTACCACGCTGCTGATGCAAATTTGCGACGGCAGCGAGAATCAAAAATGGAGGCATCTAGAGGGTGGCTTGATCCGACACTCGAGGATCCCGGTGTGCGTGGACTCGAGACACCACGCGCAAAGAGGTATCACCGCGGAGAAATGCGACTCGAGCGCCGAAACGCAAAGGTGGCACCTGTACAACCATAACCACTAGCTTCCGAGGATGACAAAAGATGGCTCGTGAAGATCGCGGTGCCGCCGCCACTCACGAAGAACCGAAGGAGTGCAGTATCTGATCAGAAGAAGGCGGGTGGATCTGATCAGGGAGAGCGATCTGATCGATCCGAGATCGAGGCTGCTCGATCGGGCCCGTCGATGAGCCCGTTACAGGGGGGCCCGTTGTTTCGCGCAAAAGGAAGAACCTTCTCGGCGAGACACGAACGAGAAATAGTCCGATATTATGGTATCGGTCTGATGCACGGTCGTGGATGTACATTCACCAGTTCAACGAGACCGTTTGAAAGGATATCGAAATGGATCGTGTGAAACTTGGAATTGAATTCCCGTTTTCGAAGGAATAGAGGTGGTCCTTTCTTCGTATTTTAAGTGAAAAGTGATAGAAGGGTTCGAGGTGAATCGAACGAGTACACCCTTTGCAGACGGAATTGATTTGTGATGAATGTAAAACCCATGTACGCTTCTTCGTTTTTTATTTTAACCGATCGATAACGTATGCTTGTGAGACTGTAAAAAGGTGTGTCGGTGACTTAGTCGGCAAAGGGTTCATTTAAAGCAGGCTGTTTCGAAGCGTTTTCATTCCGATGCATTTACATTAGCTTCGATGATCTCAAAACAGTAGTATCATTTCGAAATTCTCACTCGTGTAAAATGAAAGAAGAAAAAAACGAAACGTTCTGACGTAATTATTTTAAGTCAACCGTGTCGACCGCGTTACCATTCAGATGTCATCCAATATAGATCGAAATGAACGTTTATGAATTTCCATTTCATTGAAAAATCGAACCACGGAACAAACTAGTGTACCGTTCTAATCAATTCCCCTATTTCCACGGCCTTGAAGAGAGGAATAAAACGCTACTTCCTGATCGCGATTATTGTTTCTTAGCCGAACACTAAACACACGCGCATACGCGCACAACATACATGCACACACACACACACATCCACACGATTATACGTGGCACGTCGACTATCGATTTACGTTTCCGATCGAGTCGGGCGCGTCTCGATCCAAATACGTGCGCTACGATTCTCACAAAGAGATTTATTTTTCTATAAGAATATCGTATACTTACTTGGTTGTGCGAATAGATGGGAATTGCGATGTACTCGCCTCGCAAACACTCGACGTGTCGTAGATAACGCAAAAATAGCCGAAAAATGGGAATACGAGTGACCATTTTAAATAAAATTTAAATAAAATACATAATATAGTTTCCTTGCCGATTTGCAACACCTGTCCTGTTCATTTTTAATAGTATATGAGATACAAATTCAAATTACACGATTTCGATTTACACGTTACTCTTGATGAACCGATCCACCGTGAAAATCGAGGATTTCATGTATATGGTTTTTGATTATTTTATCTATTCCACTGTTTTGCTGAACAACTCTTGTCCCCGCTCATTCTCTTTCTCGCTATTTGATTTTTGACGACAAAATTCCTCTCATCGAAGATACATGTACTTAGTTTCGCGACGGCACGTCTAGTCGATCGAAGGCGAGAAAATGGTGCAACTACTATAATACAGCAATACATTAAGCGAGAGAACGATCTTTTTGTACACCGAGATACATCTCGCGTTCAAGCTCTAACCACGCGTACACGTATTATGTATACAGAAGTTACGCTAAGTTTACTGTAAGCTTTTGTATGATAAGATTGCGCGCCCCTGTTCGCCAACGCACGTGTACATTCAAAGAGGGAAAGACAGAGAAAGGAAAAGTGGTTTTCCTTATCACAACACGTTAAGCTACGACACATTAAGCTAAGCCATCGAACAATTATGACTCGGATTTAATCGACTCGAAATATGGTGCATTGTACATACGAATCTGAAGATCTCGTTTATTGAAAAATTCTTATAAATACACATATAACATGTAAGTACATCAGGCCATTGACTTGGCTCCAATTTTCCGCACGATTGGTGCACGTTGTTGTGAACGACGACACATCGAGCACGCAGAAGAATTTAAAAGTAACATTGTCGCAACAGGTGGATCCAGAAGCTTTGCTTGGATAGATTTGTTGTATCTTCTTTTACATGATTTGAAATTTGTCCGCAATTTATATTTTAACATTTTCATCTAGTTAAATTTAAATTGACGATACGTTAAGCGTATGCCTAACAAGCTTTTCATAATGCCACATCATTTTTCCTAGATTTTATTACTCGTGGAAGGAGATCGATCACTCCCAGCGATCCATCACTGATTATCGCCTACAATGTGCACTAATCATATATCTTGCGTTAATTTGAATATCTGTTTAGTCACTTTTTCATTTAAACACTGAATTAAACGGTACAGATGATAATATATTTACACCTAAGCCGAAGAAAGGATTCTTAAACACTACCAAAATAAAGCTAAAATATCGAAAGAACATTAAACGCGTAGAACGAAAGGAAACGAGCTCGTTCCTTTCAAACTTCCGCTTCCTCCCGATCGAACTCGCGAATCGTCGCACTGTAAATACCTACTTGTACGCGATCGATTAATCGTTTGTCTCCCGTCCTAAGGCGTGAATCCGAAGCGAACACACGTACACTGTTCGCCATAATTATTTCTCGTCACGCGTTACGCGGCTAACAAATAGAGGCAACAATAACCGCGTGCTAAACTGTACATAACGTGTCTACGATATAAGCTAACGTCGTACTTCCATGAATCTGTAAGCTGTAAGATAAAACGAGCGACTTCGACTTAACATTAGATTAAGATATAAGCGAAGAGCACACGGTTTTCTGTGCTCAGGCTAACGATAACAAACACGTTGTACATTAACACGAATATTTTCGGTTTCTCGATTATATACGCGTTACGTGAAATCGTTTATTATTCACCCGTTATCTTTTTTTAAGATAACACTCTGTTTCAAAGGTGACGATCCATTAATGATCCAGGGGATAGTCGTTTAAATCCTGTTAACTATCGATTATTTTTCTTTTGACTATGATTTGACACCGTGGACTTGGTATGTGAAATCAACGTTTGTATGGTACTTAAAGATGGTAAAAAGAGGATAATTTCTTGGAAAACTTCGTGAATCACTGTTAAAGAAGGGTCATTCGTTTTTAAGGATATTGAAACTATATCGAAATTGTAACGAATTTGCAATTTCTACGAATAAAAATAATATGGACGTTCGTTCTCGACGCTGAAATACCTGTCTTCAAAATGTACACGTTGTATTTCTACGATTCTGTATTTTGCAAATGTATTATACTGAAAACCTAAACGAAATATATATAAATATATACGGCTTGTATATGCTTATATATATTTTCACTCGTACATTAAGGACGCGATATTATAGTACATATAGGAACAAGGATTTTTTAATAAAAGGATGAAATACCAGAGACTATGCAAATGTTTTTTTTTTTTTATTTTAAACATAAATTTACCGACAAACATCTTATTTTATTAAAGGCACCACAAATACAATCGAAAAAGATAAATCTAAAGATTTACAATTCAGTGCTATGTTACGACTGTGCACCACGCTTTTTCAATCCCTTCTTCACTTTCTTCTTAAACTCCTCTATGTCAATGTTGTTCGTTTCCTGTTTCCTCTCATTTGGCTTCTCTTCAGGAGGTACAAATGCTTGTGCTCTACGTTCTTGCCTCTTCTTTT
Source organism: Tetrapedia diversipes (assembly GCA_033822845.1). Classification (NCBI taxonomy): domain Eukaryota; kingdom Metazoa; phylum Arthropoda; class Insecta; order Hymenoptera; family Apidae; genus Tetrapedia; species Tetrapedia diversipes. Next base: position 217,820 of record JAOPTO010002304.1, read on the forward strand.
CAGCCTCTTGCTGCTTGGCTTCCAATTCCTTCTTCCTCTTGACCCTCTTTTGTTCCGCTGTCAAGAAATATTCTCCAGAAGCGATCATCTTGTCTATCTTACTCTCTTGTTGAGGAGGTGGGAATGGAGTGTACGGTTTCTTCTCCTTCTTATTCTTAGGTTGCTTTCTCTTACTAACATTCTTGCTACTGAATTTAGGCAAAAACCTTTCCCAATTTTCGTTTTTCAATTTTGGATCCTTAGCTAATTCTCTCTTAATCATTAATGCTTTGATATTGTAAATGGGATGAACATTTTTCATTGTATCCTCAACAATGCGTCTAACCTGTTGAAGACCCTTGTAAGGACCTAATGCAGCCACTGTCTGTCCTTGAACAAGCACATAACAGTTTGTTAATAATTCAATGGACTTTAAAGTACATCCCTTTGGTCCTATTAACCTCTGACGCCTCTTGACAAATTTTTCCCTGTTGCTTATGTAAGAGGATATCTTTATAATGTCCGAGCCAATGTCATCTTGAAGCACTCTCACCGCCTGTTCATAAGGGACAGACCTAGATAGAAGTTTGATCATATCACGTGCTTTAATTATAATGTAAGGATCCCATGTTTTCCTTGTAGTTTTCACTGTCATGCTACCCTCAACTAGGTCCAATTCTCCCTTGAGTGCATGTTCATTCAAAGCTTTCTGAACCAACACCCAGTGTTCCTTTAAATATTTCTCTCTATATTTGGGAAATAAAGTCGCGAACGAACTTTCTTGGAGTAAACGATGAGGATTGTCCTCAGGCTTAAAAACTGGAATTTTCAACGACCAAGCATTGTCTACTGGCTTTGTTGTTTTAGTACCATCCTCTTGCTCGGAATCACTCATTTTTACACGACACTTTACTGTTTTACTACCGCATCAAATACTTAAATGTATGAACACCATTTATGGGAAATTGTATAAGAGGTTATGTAAGCTACACCACAATCTAATAGAAAAGAGTGCTATTTTTTCACGTCATTTGTATTGAAATCTTCCGTATTTATTTATTCATTTAATACACGTTATTTTTAAACGAATTGTGATTTAAATTGATGCTACGTTATCGATTCTTACTCGTATCTATGATGCCAGACTGAGGACAGGAATTCTCGAGAACACCCCCTTCCACCACTGGATACACTACCGCAGAAGACGCGTGTACGTGAGCTCAGCGTTTCGGACGACTTCGGAAAATCGATTTCTTATGGTAGATTTAAACCTCGACTTTCTTTTCTTTCATTTTCCTACCTTTTTCTTTTCCGTGGCAGGAATTTCCCAAAGATTACCTAATCACTTGATTAATGGACTAAAACTCTTATTTCGGTATATAGAAGTTTCGATTTGATTGTTTTTCGGTAAGAAGTTTAAGATATAAGATATTAAAGTTTATATAAGTTTAAGTTTACGATATAAGAAATTTAAGATATTAAAATTCGACCAACAGAGATTTTATATGAAGGTTCATCATTTTTTACTTAAAAAAAGAAAAATTCAATTTTCGAAAATGAATTACTTTTAGACATACACAGTATATGCATAATTTTATTTGCATTTTTTTAAATAGTCAAAAGGTAGATACAACGTTGCATTATAGAAATAACAGCTATAAAATTTTTCAAATTAATTTACGACTGTTATATCATACGATTTTATTTTTTTCGTTTTTAATTAATGCTTTACTTTATTTACACGTGTAGTTCAATAAATATATGCGAACATACACATACGCTTAAGCATTAGCAACTTATAGTGGCATATAATAATCATACAATTTATCTTTTTGTAATATATAAAGTCATTTTTAAATTTCCCGCATATCTAAAACATTTTAATAACGTTAATTGCGCCATCTCTCCAAAAAGTGTCCAAACTGTTGACAAACATTTATCGACAAGTAAACAAAAGTGGTAACGGACTTTGATGAGGCCTGCCACCTACCAAGGAAACCCGTAAACAACTTGCACATGTTTACCAACAATAAAAAGAGACAGAGAAAAAGACATAACTGCTCCACTTATACGGTAAATAAACAAACTACTTCGTTAACAGTTTGAACCGTTCTTCAATAGATGGGGCAGCAAACTAAAGTTAATTTATGCGCAAAAATTTAAAAACACTTTCTTCGTTTATCATTTACTTAATTTTTATTTCTCCAAAAACATACTTTCAACAATAGTTCTCAATTTCAACAATCAATTAATTGAAATTTTATGATGCAGCATAAAGAAATTTAATTAAAAAATTATGTAATTCTAATTTCTTTTGCACGAACTTTCATCTTAGTCCTGAATTGGTATTGTCTTGGCGATTATTACATTTTATGCAATTATGGTGGGGTCTTCTATAATAAACATAAATTAAGCATAAACCTACCACATTAAAAATCATCCAAGATTACTTTTGAATATTATTTTAAATATAAGAAATTACTTATAAAATTCATTACGAAATAACATGCAAATAGAATTACAACGCTATGTATTATAGCTTCATTTATCAGCACACGCTTTTAAATAGGAGAAATATAATTAGTTCATAAAGAGTGAATATAAATAAAGTGATTATTAAAGGATTAAATTATTAACTATTAGTTAATAGTTAGAAGGTAAAGTAAGTTGTATGTTATAATTAATTTCAATCAATATTCGATTAGGTTTTAATGAATAAAGGAATAAGTTTCGTAGAATATTTTTTATTTGCTATTAGAAGTTTAATGAAATATTAAAAAATCTTACATTAAGCATTGAAAATAGTAACAAAATGTTTAAAAAACATAGAAACATAAATAATTTAGTGGCACTTCGTTGAGCACAAAAAGAATTTAGGAATATCTACTTTGCGTTAAAAATTGGCTATATTTGTAAACTAACAACTACTTAAACAATGCCGGTCACTAGATACTGTAATAATTTATTGTACGAACAATTAAAATTTAATAAATTATTCGTGTTTTTAAAGATACCATAAATTTACGATTCTAAAACATCGTTAATTGTTAAAAGAACATGTTCTGTATAATATTCTTGGTATTTATTATTAATATTTTTACAAAATATAATAAATTTTATATAAACTGTTGCAAATACTATCGAAATGTTTAAAAACTATGAAGAATTTAGTTGCAGTTCATTAAGTACGAGGAAATTTAAGAATAACTCTGTTTAATATAAAATAACGCTATATTCGCATAGCAAAGGATAATTAAGCAATAAAAAACATCAGGTGCAGTAACAATTTATTGCGTAAACAATTAAAATTTGGTAAATTATTATTAATATAGCGAAATAAATGTTCATATTCATGATCATATTTCATTCAGTGATGATCATGGCTATGCCACGGAGCATGCACTATTGCGCATATCGCTCAACTGCGCAACTCGTGGGTAATATACTGCTCATTCATTGGTAACACGTTAGTCGTCGTCTGACCTTCCTCCAGACAACGTCTCTATGTCGGTTGTGTTTCTGAACACATGTTGACATATCGACCCGTGACGTCACGGGTACGCGCGTACCCTCGCGACCTTTTCTTCATGCGTTACCGCATATTATCACACGTGTTCGCTATCGATTATAGCGATTCTTCGCACGTGTTTTCTACTGACTATCGCGAGTTTTCGCGACCTTTTTCTATCGATTGTTACATTCTCTCGCGTGTCTTTTCTTCTGACTATCGCGAGTTTTTGCGAGCGTTTTTGATCGATCATTGCGATCTTTCGGGTATCTTTTCTTCTGACTATCGCGAGTTTTCGCGAGCGTTTTCGATCGATCGTTGCGACTTTGGCAGCAACATGATAACCGAGTAGCCGTACAGTGCCACGATATATCTCGCGATTATAACATTAGATTCTAGTGTTGCGAACATTAAAACGCGTTTTCGAAAATTGGTTCTATAACGTGAATACTATTTGAGGGGATTAGTGTTAGGTTAGTAGTTCGCGTTAGGGGGTTAAGGGTAGGGGGTTTTCTAACAGTTAGGGGGTTTTGGGTAAGGGGTAATCGGGGCGCGTCGGTTATGGGTGGTGGGTTGGGGGGTCGTTCGTGGGTTATCCGTCCGTGGGGTAGATGTGGTGCGGTGGGTTGAGGGTGGGAAGGTGCGGGGGTAGGGGGGGAACTAGCACAAGGATCTGGCACCGTCGGTCTCATGGGGCCCTCCGGCTCACACCGGAGCTTATGTGTACCTATGTACGGTCATCTGCCTTGTGGTAGTTCAGGGGTGTTTGGGCGGGTGGGTTTCGCGAAGGGTAGGGAGTTGGGTCGCGTCGCGGGGGTAGGGGGTACGGTGGGGAAGTAGCACAAGGATCTGGGGCCGTCGGTCTCATGGGGCCCTCCGGCTAACACCGGAGCTTATGTTACCTATGTACGGACATCTGCCTTGTGGTACTTCAGGGGTATATTTGGGGGGAAGGGAGACGTAGTAGGGGGGAACGGGTTGGGAGAACTAGCACAGGGATCTGGCTTCGTCGGTTTCATGGGGCCCTCCGGCTGACACCGGAGCTTATGTCACCTATGTACGAACATCTGCCCTGTGGTAGTTCTGTTTTCCGTGAGGGTGGATTAGATGGCGGGGGTTGGGAAGGTCGCGAGTTAGGCGGTGGGGTTTTTAGAATCGGTGTAGGATATGGGGTGGTTTTTGGGGGTGTAGATTAGCGTTAGGGTGTTTTGGGGTACGCGATAAGGGTTAAGGGAAAGGGGTGGGAAGTACAAATAGTATTCGCTTGTAGTTTATGGAGCCAAACGTTTATCAGTTCTTTTTGAAACAAACATTGGTAAATTTATACCAAGTCAATCATAATACGAGATATTTATGGCATTGTATGGCTACTCGGAATACGTTTGCTCTTAGTTTTTCGTTGCATATTCCAAAGAGTCTTAAGTGGCAGCTCGCGAACTCGTTGGTTTTAGTGTTGGGTTTTTGAAGGCGCCTTCATATTGTTGTATTGTATTTTGTTGTATTGTTGAGTGTGTTTTCGACGGGTCTTTAACAAGGAGAATCTCAGGATAAATCCTCTGATAATTTGTTGAAATTTGGTAGGTTTATAGGTGAATGTGTACAGTAATTGTAACCGGAAGTATAGCCGTAGATGAGCAGCCATTCGCAAAAAAGTGAATGCAAAAGTTGTGGAACCCACTTATTTGGGTATATTTAAGTAATAAGGACTCGTAATAGTTTTTCTCTGGTTCAAATCTCGTCGCGCTTTCTTCAGAAATATTTTTTAGTTAACCATAAGTTAACATATGTAATATAATTTATTACAGTTTAACATATATATAATAATTGTTAACTAAAAAAGTAATTTATGACAACAAGTGACATGATTTGAATCAGAGACAAAGTATTACGTGTTTTTATTACTTAAATACTCCCGAATAAGCAGTTTTCCCAAATTTTACACTCATTTTTCTTGAGAATGATTTCCCATCTGCAGTTATAATTCTGATTGCAATTATTGTGCGCTACAAGCCTACCAAATCGGAGAGGATAAGCCCTGAGATTCTCCTTGTAAGCGTAGTCACCTCCTCGTGGTGAGACCTGGTAATTGGTATCGTTTTCAAAAGTATAAATCTTTAGAAAACGATACCAAGCTAAGAACTACGCATACCTGTAGTCCAGTCTATTTGATTAAAACATGCAAATCGTAGACTGGTCTACGGGTAAGAATTTTATGGCACTCTAAAAACTATATCTTACTCACATAATACTATCTTTATAATGTCTAATTATACAATAATTGAATAAAAAGCGTTACAGAACTCGTCTGGACCTGGAAATAAACAACGGGACAACTCTCAGCATCAGAAATCTCCAGAAGAAATTACACACATATTACAAAATCAAATTATTTATTGTAAAATTATTTTATACAATGTATTTTACAAAAATCATAATAAATTAAATTAATTTAACAGTATTACAATGCTTTATCATTTATTCCCTCTCCTATCTTATCTAAGATAATAATAAACAATATCCTGCAAAAATTAAAAATAAGATTCGAAAAAACTAGTAAAAAACGTGAAAAAAATAAAGGAAGTAACAAATCTGTTGAAAAACTCCGAGAAATGACGTCAAATTCTAAGAAAAATATTCCGTGCCACCTCCTCGGTTGTTATGTTCTCCTGATACAAAATCTCAATTTTCGAAGTAAAGTTCGGTTGCGTTTCGAAAATTCCGCGCTCGAGAAATTCCGAGAAATCGCGAAATTCCAAGAAGTGACGTCAAATTCCAAGAAAAATATTCCGTGCCACCTCCTCGGTTGTTATGTTCTCCTGATACAAAATCTCAATTTTCG
>JAOPTO010002304.1:224165-389694 GCA_033822845.1 Tetrapedia diversipes
AAAATCTCGATTTTCGTAGCAGAGTTCGGTTGCGTTTCGAAAATTTCGCGCTCGAGAAATTCCTAGAAATGACGTCACATTCCGAGAAATCACAAAATTCCGAGAAGTGACGTCACATTCCGAGAAAAATATTCCGTGTCACCTCCTCGGTCATTATGTTCTCCTGATACAAAATCGGAATTTGACTGAATTTCTCGGAATTTCTCAAGCGCGAAATTTTCGAAACGCAACCGAACTCTGCTACGAAAATCGAGATTTTGTATCAGGAGAACATAATGACCGAGGAGGTAGCACGGAATATGTTTCTTGGAATTTGACGTCATTTCTCGGAGTTTTTCAACAGATTTCATTACTTTTATTATTTTTTTGTTCTTTTTACTAGTTTTTTCGAATCTTATTTTTAATTTTTGCTGGATATTGTTTATTATTATCTTAGATAAGGTAGGAGAGGGAACAAATGATAAAGCATTGTAATACTGTTAAATTAATCTAATTTATTGTGATTTTTGTAAAATACACTTTATAAAATAATTTTACAATAAATAATCTGATTTTGTAATATGTGTGTAATTTCTTCCGGAGATTTCTGATGCTGGAAGTTGTTCCGTTGTTCATTTCCAGATCCAGGCGAGTTCTGTAACAATTTTTATTTAATTAATGTTTAATTAGACATTATAAAGATAGTATTATGTGATATAGTTTTTAGAATGCCATAAAATTCTTACCTGTAGACCAGTCTACGATTTGCATGTTTTAATCAAATAGACTGGACTACAGGTATGCGTAGTTCTTAGCTTGGTATCGTTTTCTAAAGATTTATACTTTCGAAAACGATACCAATTACCAGGTCTCACCACGAGGAGGTGACTACGCTTACAAGGAGAATCTCAGGGCTGATCCTCTCCGACTTGGTAGGCTTGTAGCGCACAATAATTGCAATTAGAATTATAACTGCAGATGGGCAACCATTCTCAAGAAAAACGAGTGTAAAATTTGGGAAAACTGCTTATTCGGGAGTATTTAAGTAATGAAAACACGTAATACTTTGTCTCTTATTCAAATCATGTCACTTGTTGTCATAAATTGTTTTTTAGTTAACAATTATTATATATATGTTAAACTGTAATAAATTATATTACATATGTTAACTTATGGTTAACTAAAAAATATTTATGAAAAAAGTGTGACGAGATTTGAACCGGAGAAAAACTATTACGAGTCTTTATTACTTAAATATACCCAAATAAGTGGGTTCCACAACTTTTGCATTCACTTTTTTGCGAATGGCTGCTCATCTACGGCTATACTTCCGGTTACAATTACTGTACACATACACCTATAAGCCTACCAAATTTCAACACATTATGAGAGGATTTATCCTGAGATTCTCCTTGTTAAAGACCCGCCGAAAACACACACAACAATACAACAAAATACAATACAACAATATGAAGGCGCCTTCAAAAACCCAACACTAAAACCAACGAGTTTGCGAGCTGCCACTTAAGACGCTTTGGAATATGCAACGAAAGACTAAGAGCAAAAGATTTCCAAGTAGCAGTACAATGCCATGAATATCTCGTATTATGATTAAGTTGGTATAAATTTACCAAAGTTTGTTTTAAAAAAGCTGATAAACATTTGGCTCGATAACGCGAATACTATTTGTACTTCCCACCCCTTTCCCTTAACCCTTAACGCGTACCCCAAAACCCCCTATCGCTAATCTACACCCCATAGCCCCAAAAAACCACCCCATATCCTACACCGATTCTAAAAACCCCACCGCCTAACTCGCGACCCACCCAACCCCCGCCATCTAATCCACCCTCACGGAAAACAGAACTACCACAGGGCAGATGACCGTACATAGGTACACATAAGCTCCGGTGTGAGCCGGAGGGCCCCATGAGACCGACGGTGCCAGATCCCTGTGCTAGTTCTCCCAACCCGTTCCCCCCTACTACGTCTCCCTTCCCCCCAAATATACCCCTGAAGTACCACAAGGCAGATGTCCGTACATAGGTAACATAAGCTCCGGTGTTAGCCGGAGGGCCCCATGAGACCGACGGCCCCAGATCCTTGTGCTACTTCCCCACCGTACCCCCTACCCCCGCGACGCGACCCAACTCCCTACCCTTCGCGAAACCCACCCGCCCAAACACCCCTGAACTACCACAAGGCAGATGACCGTACATAGGTACACATAAGCTCCGGTGTGAGCCGGAGGGCCCCATGAGACCGACGGTGCCAGATCCTTGTGCTAGTTCCCCCCCTACCCCCGCACCTTCCCACCCTCAACCCACCGCACCACATCTACCCCACGGACGGATAACCCACGAACGACCCCCCAACCCACCACCCATAACCGACGCGCCCCGATTACCCCTTACCCAAAACCCCCTAACTGTTAGAAAACCCCCTACCCTTAACCCCCTAACGCGAACTACTAACCTAACACTAATCCCCTCAAATAGTATTCACGTTATAGAACCAATTTTCGAAAACGCGTTTTAATGTTCGCAACACTAGAATCTAATGTTATAATCGCGAGATATATCGTGGCACTGTACGGCTACTCGGTTATCATGTTGCTGCCAAAGTCGCAACGATCGATCGAAAACGCTCGCGAAAACTCGCGATAGTCAGAAGAAAAGATACCCGAAAGATCGCAATGATCGATCAAAAACGCTCGCAAAAACTCGCGATAGTCAGAAGAAAAGACACGCGAGAGAATGTAACAATCGATAGAAAAAGGTCGCGAAAACTCGCGATAGTCAGTAGAAAACACGTGCGAAGAATCGCTATAATCGATAGCGAACACGTGTGATAATATGCGGTAACGCATGAAGAAAAGGTCGCGAGGGTACGCGCGTACCCGTGACGTCACGGGTCGATATGTCAACATGTGTTCAGAAACACAACCGACATAGAGACGTTGTCTGGAGGAAGGTCAGACGACGACTAACGTGTTACCAATGAATGAGCAGTATATTACCCACGAGTTGCGCAGTTGAGCGATATGCGCAATAGTGCATGCTCCGTGGCATAGCCATGATCATCACTGAATGAAATATGATCATGAATATGAACATTTATTTCGCTATATTAATAATAATTTACCAAATTTTAATTGTTTACGCAATAAATTGTTACTGCACCTGATGTTTTTTATTGCTTAATTATCCTTTGCTATGCGAATATAGCGTTATTTTATATTAAACAGAGTTATTCTTAAATTTCCTCGTACTTAATGAACTGCAACTAAATTCTTCATAGTTTTTAAACATTTCGATAGTATTTGCAACAGTTTATATAAAATTTATTATATTTTGTAAAAATATTAATAATAAATACCAAGAATATTATACAGAACATGTTCTTTTAACAATTAACGATGTTTTAGAATCGTAAATTTATGGTATCTTTAAAAACACGAATAATTTATTAAATTTTAATTGTTCGTACAATAAATTATTACAGTATCTAGTGACCGGCATTGTTTAAGTAGTTGTTAGTTTACAAATATAGCCAATTTTTAACGCAAAGTAGATATTCCTAAATTCTTTTTGTGCTCAACGAAGTGCCACTAAATTATTTATGTTTCTATGTTTTTTAAACATTTTGTTACTATTTTCAATGCTTAATGTAAGATTTTTTAATATTTCATTAAACTTCTAATAGCAAATAAAAAATATTCTACGAAACTTATTCCTTTATTCATTAAAACCTAATCGAATATTGATTGAAATTAATTATAACATACAACTTACTTTACCTTCTAACTATTAACTAATAGTTAATAATTTAATCCTTTAATAATCACTTTATTTATATTCACTCTTTATGAACTAATTATATTTCTCCTATTTAAAAGCGTGTGCTGATAAATGAAGCTATAATACATAGCGTTGTAATTCTATTTGCATGTTATTTCGTAATGAATTTTATAAGTAATTTCTTATATTTAAAATAATATTCAAAAGTAATCTTGGATGATTTTTAATGTGGTAGGTTTATGCTTAATTTATGTTTATTATAGAAGACCCCACCATAATTGCATAAAATGTAATAATCGCCAAGACAATACCAATTCAGGACTAAGATGAAAGTTCGTGCAAAAGAAATTAGAATTACATAATTTTTTAATTAAATTTCTTTATGCTGCATCATAAAATTTCAATTAATTGATTGTTGAAATTGAGAACTATTGTTGAAAGTATGTTTTTGGAGAAATAAAAATTAAGTAAATGATAAACGAAGAAAGTGTTTTTAAATTTTTGCGCATAAATTAACTTTAGTTTGCTGCCCCATCTATTGAAGAACGGTTCAAACTGTTAACGAAGTAGTTTGTTTATTTACCGTATAAGTGGAGCAGTTATGTCTTTTTCTCTGTCTCTTTTTATTGTTGGTAAACATCTGCAAGTTGTTTACGGGTTTCTTCGGTAGATGGCAGGCCTCATCAAAGTCCGTTACCACTTTTGTTTACTTGTCGATAAATGTTTGTCAACAGTTTGAACACTTTTTGGAGAGATGGCGCAATTAACGTTATTAGAATGCTTTAGATATGCGGGAAATTTAAAAATGACTTTATATATTACAAAAAGATAAATTGTATAATTATTATATGCCACTATAAGTTGCTAATGCTGAAGCGTATGTGTATGTTCGCATACATTTATTGAACTACACGTGTAAATAAAGTAAAGCAGTAATTACAAAAAAAGAATTACCTTATACTTACGTATACACACGCTTCACGATATACGGTTCGTGCGGTAGTGTGCGTAGTGGAAGGGGGTGTTTTCGAGAACTCCCGTCCTCATCCTGGAATCAAAGATCGACACATTCCGCATGTATGCGAATAAAGTAAATAAATGAAATGTAGGTGCTTTGGTGCACCTCTCATTTTATATATGAAATTATATGAAATTACATTTGTTATATTGACCGAATTGTATGGGATTGATGTGTTTGACGTGATTACTGATGACTACTATCTGTTTTGTCTTATATTTAAGTGTTCTTTTTAAGTATAAAAGTATACAGTACAACATGACATGAATAATATTAACTTTAATCAAATTAGTTTAGAAATTGTAATATAGAATACTTTTTCTATAATGGGTAATTGTATGCGAAGTATACTAAAGAGGTTACAGAAGAAAAAGCGTTCTGAAAAGTAATAGACTTTTTATTCTGTTAGAAGAATGTCATTTGCAATAACTGTATACTTAATAATAATATAATTTTTAGGACTATTATTTTACTTGTCGTGGGTCTTGATAATGCGGGGAAAACGTCAGTTTTAAACCTTATAAGTGGAGGTATATATATTTAAGTTTTACTTTCATTATCTATTGAGAATAAACACTTCTGTTTATAATTTTATTAACTTGCAGTTTAATTCCTTTGTGTTTGCATGTACTTATCGTTTTTAAGCTTTCAAACCTTAAAAAATCAATTATGTCTTTTTAGATTCAGATAAAACCGTATTGCCTACAATGGGATTCCGTACAGTATCCTTAAAGTACAAATCGTATATTGTAAAAATATATGATATTGGTGGTAGTTCTCAAATAAGATCCTTATGGCCTAAATATTATAATGGTGTAAGTAATTTATATGTATGTGAGTATTTTATAGATCAGGGCTATATTTTATAAAAATGCAGTAGTCTTTTTGAAATTCGTTATTCTCCAATTTGCATCTTTTAGATACATGGTCTTATATATGTGGTGGATGCTAGTGATATTTCCCGTCTTACAGAAAACAAAATTGTATTTGGTGAATTAACTTCACATGAGTATATTTCAGGAAAACCATTATTATTGTAAGAAAATTAAACGTATTTTTATGCTTGCATATTATTGTTTATGCACAGAGCATTTTGTAAATATGATATGCACCACACAAGATTACATAAAACATTTATATCTATATAAATTTGTACTAATTTTCATAAAATTTATCATCTACTTCATTCTATTATTTTATAATAGACTTGCAAACAAACAGGACATAAATGGAGCTATTGATGAGTTAGATGTGGTTGAAAATTTAGATGTTGAACATGCTGCTAATACTATGAAATGTCCTACAAGGGTTGAAATATGTTCATGTGTTTGGAAAGATCAATCAAAAGATAATACTATAGGCATTAAAAATGGATACAAGTCTGTAATTAATTTTTCATTTCATATTTATGCAAAAATTGTTTTAATCTTTATTAAACAAAAATAAGTTTTGCAGGTGGTTACTAGATATAATAGTGAAGAACTACACAGTCTTAAATGGTAAACTCAAAAGTTTTCAAAACACTCAAAGTGAAAGAAATACTGAAGTTCAAAATACAGAATCAGATACACCATCAAGATCATCTATTCATTCTAACCCCTTTAAACCAATCAAAGAATTAATTTCAAAAAAGGTAGTAATATTAACAAAAAACTTAATTTATCAAAATAATATATTCTTATTTTACTCATTACGATTTTAGGAGGATACTCAGGCAGCAAATATTTCACAAAACGGTATGCACTATTTGCCTATAAAATAAGATAAAAAGTAACAAAATTTTTGTATATATGAAATATATTTATAGGCATAGTTACAAATGGAAAGAAGTTTCAGAAAATATTTATTCATAGAAATAAGACTGCACCACTCACTGCTGAGGAAACTGTTACTGAAATTACAGATATATCAGAAAATATTGAACCTACCACCAAAGCACTAAAATCTCAAAAAAGCCTACAAGCACTTCCACCAATATTAAATCCGTTAACATTAGATACATCTTCAAGAGCAGTTACACTAAAAACAAATCGTCCATATACAGCTCCAGAACGTTCACAACATTTTATCCATAAAATAACAGTAATTAACATTCCTGGACAAGTAACACAAGAAAGATATTTTTAATTACAGTTATATAGTAATAAGGGACCATTATTAAACGAAAATATAGTGATGTAACACATTGCAAATTGTACTGGAATAAAATATTTTAATGACGAATTTTTTATTTTTCGATAAAACTTAACTGGCTATTTTAATTTATAATATAATGTAAAACAATTACTAATAATATTTGCTTTTTGCGACTTGTTATATAAACAACATTTATATACATACAACTGTTCTAGTCGTTAAGTATGTCAATATAAACCATTCCTGTATCATTTTTGTAATACACGTGTAATTGATGTTTAAATTGTATTTATATGTGTTCAAAAATGTATGATGTTTCTATTTCATAATATTAATTACCGTATCTTTTTTACTTTAACTTTATTGTATTTATATATTTGTATACAAATTCATGTACATAAAGGTTTGGCAAATACATGAGTTAGAATACACATTGAAGGCTTATAAAATGTATAATATAAAGATACTAAAAAATTTTCGATTATATAGCATATAAAAGTACATATAAAATGTTTTGTGAAAGCATCATCGGTACTTATCACAATTTACCTATACAATAAATATTGTAAGTAGTCTTGTAATATTATCTTATTGAGCAACTACTTTACTGTATATAATATACTGATATATTGAAAGATCATACAAAACATTATTATAATAAGGAACAATGTATTTTATGTAATGTAAAGATTAGTAATTCTTATAAAGAAATTAGTTTACATAAATTACATTGTATCTATACCAATGAAAGCATAGTGGCCAAGTGATTAAATGCAACCTTAAACATTGTAAAATTACATTAACTGATGTTTAAAAATTATATATTCATATCATGAAAGACTGTTATATCACGTTTTCCAGAACTTTTCGTAGATGATAATAATGCCATTTCAATTATAAATATAGCAATTTTTATAATAAGATTTGATTTTATTAAATTCTTACATAGTTTATTTAATAATGCATTTTCCACACTACGAAGCAACATAACATTTTACATATCAATTAGCATTCGAAAAGTGTATGCAAATTGCATTTTTAAATTTATATTTATTTCTTAATAATAGATAAAACTTGAATATTCGTTGTAATTGCACCTTACATAATCACAAGTACTTTAAGTAGGCAAGTTATATTCATTTATTACTAAGTTGAAAATATTTCACTTTCTTTTATATAAGGTAGGCTATTGCTTGTTGAGGAAAGACAGATTTTTGTCCTTTTGACTTTTGTACAATGAAGCAGGTATTAAATATGTAAATTTTTTTTTTAGTTGTTTGTATTATAATAATTAAAAAATATCTCCTTTTAAATATAATGTCGAAATTGTATATTTAATATACAAATTACTCATTAAATTTTGCAGCAATCACAAAGGCAATTAACTACCTACACTTATAACACTGCTGTCCTAATTTTATTTTCCATTTGTACTTACTTTGTATTTCACAATGGCTTTCAGTATATTTTAGTATAATTTTTCATCATCACTATTATACTTATTTTATGAATTTTTCCAATTGTTAAAAATTACATTAAAAAGTCCTATCATTATAAATTTCTACTTTAAATATAAATCTTACAAAACATCAGATTTGTAAGACTTTTTAATTTAGGCAAGTACTGAAATTTATATATAGCATAAAATCTATATTGTATTGCTATAATGTTATGTCATATAGTGCAAATGTATAATTGGCAGTTTGTATAAGGTAAATGCCATCATTTAAATGCAATACATTGCAATCACATTAAGTAGAAATTATTTATGTAAAATATTATCTTCTAATCCTTAATAATATTATGATTAGCGCTACGAAGGTACGCAATGTATACAATATATATCTATATAATACTTCATAAACCTTTCACATATAAAACAACTATACAATTCCATTCCTAGGAGCTGTAAACTTTACTAAACGAGTTAGCATCGAAGTAATGCACGGAATTTGTTTTTGTTGATGCATTGTAACATTTTCAGGAGTGTTTGACTCAAAATCAAGAGCAACTCGCTGGCAAACAAACGTAAGCAGCGTTAGTAAATCATAACGAGTACCATTTTCTCGTAATTCCATACATAAAGCCTGCATGAACCATGAGCCGCGAGTAGTATTTCTCCATGAATAATAACCTGTATACGCAATATTTTTTAGATAAAACGTTATAATAAAAAAATTAATTCTTTTAAATTTTATTTGTAAATTTAATTATTTAAAAATGTAAAAACAAATGTTCTAAAAAATTAAAACAAAATTCTAAAGATAGTTTTAAGATAGATTAAATTCCACTAATACTCTAAATACTAATGTATTATTAAATTATTTTGTCATAAAACTGAAATTATACAATGTTTTAAATTTCTCTTTATAAATAGAATGCTAGGAAAAAGTCAATTAAGTTGTTTTTAATAGGACAATAAAGAAACTAGATTTCAGATGCAATGTACTTTTAAATAGTATTTACCTGGTACGGTTGAGTAAGCAATTAAGAAATCTGCTTGACTAGGTATACGGAATGTTGAAGCTGGCTGACCATCAGTTTCTGTACGGTCTTTTAATGTTACTCCACCATCTAATTTATCTCCTTGGCAAGCTTGAATAAAAAATAGCTTTGGTTTTCCAGCAAGTGTGGGACACTTATCAGCTGTAAAATAAGTCCAAACAGATTCAGGTTTATATGAAGTATCATGAGCATAAAGTAATCCTAAATCTCCATGACTTAGTACAGCTATAACTAGGCAATCATGTTGAGAATGATCCATACCAGCCACTGTAAAAAGAAATATAATTTTTAAGAGTATATTCAATAAATTTTAATTTATACGCTATCATATATAATTTAACAAAGCATATTATTCTTTAAAATTAAAAAGGAAGTTCAAAATTATAACTGGATAGTATCAATCAAGTACCTCTTTCTAAATTTTTCACTATATCTCTGTATGTATAATTATGAAAATCATTTACTTCAAAACCAAGAGTTTTCAATGTATTGATAAGATTTTCGCAATCTACATTTGTTCCACATCTTGGTTTAAGATGTGTTATAGTGAAAAATTCATGGTTAAAAATAATAGCTAATCCACGCTTTGCATGACTCATATTGTAATGTGTAGCATAGCGTTCTGTGGGTGCTGTCTGTAAAGGACCCATAAAAGGACTGATGCTGTTTCTGTAAAATAAGAAGAAAAGCATGCCTGATATCTGGGTTTATTTAACAAAATAGTAACTCATTATACGTGAAAAACAAAATATAAATTGAAATTTTGTATCTGTAATTATATAGCTTTTTCACGCATTACTTTTTATTCTATTAATTTGTTACATTGTAAATCAAATAAACTGGACTCATAACACAATAAAAATGATTACAACCGATTCTAAACATAAATTTTCAGTGTTCCATGCAAGTAGATAACATGTATCAATGTACAATATGGAAAATGGTAAAATTATATGGGTAATAATATTGTTACAATACATTGTACAATTATTTGCAGACATGCTGAGATATTAAATTTTACCTTGAACATCCGAATGCATCTCTATCATCAATACTGTGTTTGATGCTGTCGTTCACATCACTTTCTGTGGAGCCCATAATTACACCTTGTAATAACCTTTTAATGTGAGAGAAACAACTTTCTTACGAAAAGCACTGGCTAACAACTGGTAGACACTATCAGATTATATTATCTGATTATACGATATCACAGAACTTTTAATGACTCATGTATCATTGATTACTACGCTGTTCCAATAGGGTTCATGCAAGTCTATCGATTCTAATCGTCTTAACGTGTTTCAACACAAATGTATATATAGTTGTGGTTTTATGTGAAACGGTCGACTGTACAAAAATTTCTTTCAACGGATCTATATTAAATTTCTCTATATACAAAAATTTATGGCAGTTCTGTATGAAACTGTTTATGTAAATGCACAAATGTACTAAACTAAACAGAAAAAAATAAAAATTTTATTTGAATAATTATTTGAATCAAAGTATTATTTTGATAATGCAGTATTCTCAGTATTATTAATTATTTCGATAATATTTTATCTTATCACACAAAGCAATTTTTACACTTTTTATTTGAGATAAAAGTAATGAATCAAAAAAACAGTTTCAAAGAAAATGATAAATAAATTTATTAATGTTTATCACAATGTTGGAATCGTATCTATGGAAGACAAAGCAGATTGTATTAAGATCAAAGCAATTAAAAACGCATTGGGGTGAACGTGCGGTTAAGCTTTTAAAATAAACCATCTGAATAACTCACTTTTTTTTAATAACAGAAAATAAAACATCTTGTCAAAATTCATTGAGTAATTGTTTTTGCTGTCGATAAATCAGCTTGCTTACTTGTATCAGTAACTTGAAGAATTTTTGAACAGATGGCGGGATCAGATAAAGCCTATTAACCAATTCACTTTGTTGTCGATAATAATGTGCGATCAGTTTGAGCAATTTCTGAAGAGATGTCGCAAGTAGCGAAGGTTGGTAAAATGGTTCACTTTACTATCGACAATAGTGTACGATAGATTTCAACATTTTTCTGAAATAATTTGTGCTAAGTTCATTGTTTTATTTATATTATGTAATTATTTAAATAAATAATATTACCGTATACATTATTTACGGTATGATTCACAGCAATAACGAGGTATTATTAATTACTGGTTTTTTGAAACTTGGAGGATGATTTGAAATTTAAATTTAAACTAAACCTATTACAATATACAAATTTTCATTCATATAATATTATTTGTATTATCTAGAACAATAGAAAGAAAAATAGAAAACCTATCTCCAATTGTTTAATTTAATGTTAATATTATTAAACTTATTAAATATGCTGCTGTGTAAATACAGCAATAATCTTTTATTACTGATAAGGATTTTATTTCAATTTTGCCAGGGCATATTTATTTCCAAAGTATATATATTCTGATAACTTGAACTATAGGAAAGTGATCTAAGAATGGTACCAGTATTCAATATTTTATGACTTTTTTATTGAATGTTTCTAATTGTTATCGAGAAACAATGTGATGTCTGTCATACATATTATAAACTGGTTTTTGTATATTAAAACTTTTTACACGAATGTAACCAATGATATATCAGTGTTTTTTTCATAATGTGCACTTTTTGTATTACAGTTTACACAAGTCTGTACCAATAACTTATGGCGACTGTGATGATATTTTGGGTATCGATTAATGAAATATTATCTACCTATGAAATGGTTAAATGATTTATGAAAAATTTCGGGTGGTAATCATAAGTCAATTTATAAAAATCTGATGTGTATAAAAACATTGTTGTAGATAGAAAAAAATCGGACCACGCAATGTACTGACTTGAAAATGAATTTGAAATGTTTTTAATTCATTCTCCAATAGCTTGTACATTTTTTACAATTGGCTATTATAATTAATAATTATCGAAAGATGAAAGGTGTTAAATTCTAATTTCAGACTAGTAAAATGGTGGCCGTTGCATTTTATCCTCTTTGAATTATAATCATGATCGTAAACTAGGTCTGCTCAGTTACTTTACAGTTTTTAATTCCTGTTCTCTTTGGTAAAATGCTTGACACATTTGTCTTATTTTTAAATTGATGAGTCTATGTTAAAGCAATCTGTATAGCTTTTAATATGTTAGATACTCAAAATATACGAACACATTACTTCTTGAATTTAATTGATTTTCGTAAATTCCACTTATAATCAAAATTTGGTCCATATTTAGATTTTGTAGATAATTAAAAATTATGCATATCTGTAATGTATACAGTAGTTAAAATTGATAATCTAAACTATGTTAAATTTTTAACAAATTTAAAATATGTACTGACTTAATAACAAAATGAAATTATGCGTAAATGCTTACCAACAAGCTCTCTAAGCTTTGTTGAATCCATTGAATACATTCAATGTGCCATAAGTAGGTACAGCTGTGTTATATTACATGAAAATATTTTATTTTATTTTTTTTTTGTGAAGCTTTTCAGGTCTTGAACAAGACAACACACACGACATTCTATCATTTAAATTTTCCGTGGCGCACTGTAGGATCAAATCATAGGCCTCCTAACAATAGATAAATAGATATATAATCATAAAGTTGTAGAGATTTATAATAATCTGATATACTATTACGTCAATATTGAAACAAATTTTAAAACATATTTATTATAACTTCACTGTTTATTCATTGTTGCAAGATTTACTACACGATCCACATCATTCATTAATAATATTTCTTTGAGAAAATCAGTTTTATTATTCTTTCGGTATATAAATTTTTGTTTAAATCAATATAATTTTATCATTTTATGCCTTTTAATTATTGAATATTAATAATTAACAATACAGTACGTTTTATGTATATATATATAGTACTGTTATCCTGTTTCTAATAAAAATTCTACTTTATAGTTTCATACATACATTTTTTTTTTGAGAAGAATTAAACTGCACTGTTTTACCAGATGCTTATAAAGCCCCACAACTTGTAAACCAAGACCGTGTATGATGTATTTTAGGATATTATTAAGTAGGTATAGGTAGATATTGCCTATATACAATTGCAACAAAGTTGCATATGCCTACTTTCTGGCAATCCTAAGTAAAGCTTATAATTTGAATAAACTTTTTTCGATAATTATGTCTTTAGTAGGTAAGTAATAATTCTATTAGAAATAACAGTACTGTGCTTTTGAACTGTTATTATCCTGTATCCATTTACATATTACATTTTCTAGTTTTAAAGTATTCTCATACAACGCTTGTATGTTTTGGTTCTGAGAAATAATTAAGATAATTATTTTACTATTATAACTGGCCAATAAGTATCTGCCACTTTTCTTATATTATTAATCTATTTATCATATATACAGATAATATACAATAATCTCGCTTAATATAGGTAATATTATTATTCTATTTTCAATAATGTTATAATAGTTATATGAATAGAAACTTGACCGCATCTAATCTGTCAATGTGCGCTATTGTTGCACACTGGAATATAAATACACTTTTATATAAAATTTGTATAATCTACATGAATCACTTTAAGTATATCTTCTCTTTTAATCACAAAAGATATAAATGTAATAACTACTACGTAAGCTGAGGGCCATTGGTGGTTTCACTCTGGCAGTAGCATGATACAAATAATTAAAAATATGAATTTTCGTTAAAGGAGAAAACAGCTTTCTGAGAATTTGTGCTAAATTTGTTGTATAGAATTTATTTTTGCATACTGAATTCGCATAAAAATTAATTTTTTTTAAACATTCGGTTCTCGGTAATTTATTATTTATGTTTCTCTTTATGTCGAACTCTAGTCAGTTAATCTAATTGCTTTAATATTACGAAATATTGTTTTTTAATGAAAATGAAAATGAAAATAATTATTATTAATATAAATCATTTACATTAAAATGTAAAAATAAATTCTATAGACGTGTACGTGGTTTTGATGTGTCTTTAGAGGTTTTATACATTACAAAAATATTTTATTATTTTTATTATTATACTTTCAACATTCTCAAACATAGATAGAAACTTTCATTATTAAAAAAAATTACACAATTTCATATGAATTTTTTGAAAAATTTATACACATAATATTATTAATGCAACGATAAAAATAACATTTATAATTAATAAATTTAAAAATAAATAAAAGTTATTTACTAGTAAGCAAAAGATGCTTCATAAAACGTAACTGAAATAATTTCTAATTACATACTTTTCAAAAGCTCAAAAAGTACCTCATATCAGATGTAATTTCCAGTGTGAAACCCGATGTGCCCTTGGATTCTTTTCATCTGTTGTCACTAATCATCTAAAGGAAAGGAACACTATATGCGCTATATCCATCAATAAGCAGGGTAATTCGCAACAGATGAATGTCTTATCTACTTTTTTTCGATTAAAACTTATTTACAAAGGTTACTGTACAATCATAGTTCTGTTGTGATGTAGGTCCATCATAGCCTTGAATGCGAGTAGACCGGTTCTGAGGTAAAGATCGTATTGCAGGGAGAACTTCGAATTGAAGTCTTTGAAATAGCACAGCACATTTTGTCAAGCAAATATTCCAAAATCATAAATTCGTTAAGAATGTTAGATTTCATTGGTTCGTTAATACGGATAGGTTTTCAAAATTATTTCAATATTGTGCTGACATTGTTCTCAAAAGTACGCATGTTTAATCTAAAATTCTATAAATGTGCTATACGATTTTGTAAAATTTATTAATGGGAAGTTATCGATTTATTATATCAAACATAATATTAGTAATTCTTCTATTCTACAGCGTATTCCTTGAATATTATCTGTGTAAAAACTTATTTTGCAATAAAGAAGTGGATAAATGGGGATGTGTATAAAATGTATGCAAATTTTTCGATCGTATTGCACATTTACCGTATCAAACAAACATTTTCCCACAATATTAATCTATATGTAAAACTCTTCATGGAAAATATTATTCTATGTTCGGTATTAAAAAATTCGATTACCATTGTTTTTGAACACAATTAATATAATTGTGGTACATTCGTGGTGATCAGTTCTGGAACATATGCCCGGCACAATGTTATGTAACGCGTTTTTATTGGAAACAAAAATTTCCAATATCAAAGGACTAAACATAATCCATGCAATAACATCTTTACAAATAAGCACTACTGAGTGGTGCTTTCTTTCGCCTATTAATTAAAAGTCATCATCTTTAAATCTAATAATATGCCCTAACTTCGTCAATAGGAATATTATAATTAGAGCTAAGATTTTTTGTACCATTGAATTAGGTGAAAGCACCCAACAGTGACCCCAATACGTTTCTGAAATCCCTTATTACAGGTATTTGCCTTCGAATAGAAATACATTTGTAGTAAGATGCAAACCTGTCAATATCGTTTTCTTTCTTAACGTCAGGGTCGTAATTTGATTATTTCTCTTACGAGATACCCGTTCCCTTTCATTCAAAAAGTGCTAGTATATCATCACTCGATGATGGGTTACCGCTACTAGCGCCGCTGCTGGGTGGGGTATTCAGATCTGGTGGATCTAGATATGACAGTAATTCCATTGGATCCACAACATTATCTGGCAAAAGCTGTAACATAATGCAATAAAACATTAAGATTCCATGAATATTTCGCTGCCCTGTAAATATTAAAAATATATAAACAAATACTTACATTCAATGCTTCTTGACCAGTACCTTCGCCATCTATTACCGCAGCTGGGTCAAAATTTAAATCCGATGGTATATCCGCAGTATCGTTATTTATGTTTGTATTCGTATTACCGGATGTGTTGTGGTTCCCAGTGGATTCCTGAGATGCAGGAGGAACACTTGGTGGACCACTATTTCCACCACCTGGTGTGTGTGGTGTATGAGGAGTATGAGGTGTATGCGGTGTATGGGGCATCTGCAATACATAGGAACAAAATATTTCATTTATAAAATGTTACACAGGATTATGAAATTCAAAAATTATGAACTTATAACATACTTGATCGTTAAGTGACTTCTCCATAGCATTAAGAGGATCTAAAGAATTCACCGATTCATTTAAATGTGAAAGGGGACCTGCTCCATTAGTGTAATCATTATTAGTATTGGTATTCGTTCCAGAATTAATATCGAACGATCCACCCGATGAATTTCGATGATTGATATTGTTGTTTCCATACGTGGTTGGTGTACTATTCATCATAGAGCCGCTTACAATACTACTCATATCAGGTGGTATGTAAGGGCTCATTGCCTGATTCATATCCCAATTATTCATAGTAGGCATATTCATACTTCCAGGCGACATTGCTTTTGTCATTCTTTTGCAATCGCTTTCTTCCTCTGATTTAATACCAGTTAAATTCTTCGCCGGCTTCCAATTCGCCATTGAGTCTATCGTAACTTCCTCCACTTCTGCAGTGTTTAGAGTGTTCAAAATGCCCCACATGTATTGGTCGACCTCTAAACCTTCCAATTGTGCAGGTTTCCTATAAACAATAAGTAAGTATTAAAAATTGAAGAAAATATTTAAACTTATAATTCAATGTGACATTATTAGAAAACTACTTACGTGCATACAGGACATCTCCAAGATCCTCGTTCACAATTTAGTTGAAGGTATGACTCCAAATCGAAGCATTGAATGTGTTTACAGTCGTGTCCTCTAGCTGGCAGTGTAATACGTTTAAAAGTAATAGGACATTTTAAGGATACCTGTAAAAAAAATGTAGGATGGTAAAGAATCGACTCAAAAAGTAGATAAAATATTTTTAAACATTAGTTAACAAATTAAAGATTTACCTTAAGTGCTGTTTGTTCTACGACATCTTTCTCTGATTGTATACCATTATTTGAAATAGTATTATTAAAATTTCGTTTAATTTTAGTAATACAATGTTCCGCCGTGAGTAGCCTTTTACGTAACAATCCATGAAGTACGCTTCTCACACTGGGTCGGTGAACTAATTGAAGCACGAATAAATGCGACTGTAAATTAAGAAGAAAAAAATTGATTATCTTAGAATCTAAAATAACAGATAATTACTGAAAATGAATAATATTGATAAAAGCTTACACAACAACATGCTGACACGGTGATTTGTATCGTGTTCCTTCCTGGTTGACAAACGTCCTTCAGATATAAGGGCTTGTGAGAAGTTTTATTCTCACCACGATCGATAACTAACGGCGTAGCGTTAACGGAGACTTGAACGCTCGCCGGCCAGTTCGTGTTCATTTGCCTGTCTTCGTGATGGAAACACTTGAGTTGCAATTCTAAGTCGGATCGCCACATTAACGTTTGATGCACCGTGGGCTTCAACTGGAATACATGGTTGCTTACAGCCAGATTATGTTCTAAGCGGAAGGGTGGAAGAATGATGCCATCCCTCACTGGGAATGTTAATCTTAACTCATCGTCCTCTGTAAAGAACAAAAAATTGCACATGTTTAATCTTAACGTAACAAGTTAACGCTTCTAAAATGTGCAACACCATCGATTCAACAACTTACTCTGAATATTGACCGGCGATTTCATTTCGTTGAAGTTAGGTTTGATATCCGGATTCGGGCTAATGTAAGGAGGCATGCTGGTGGCTGGAGTTAATGGCGGGGTCGGATTACCAGGGATAGGACTGTGCTGGTAATTCAGATTCCCTGCGCCTGTCGTTCTCATCGCCGTGACATCCTGTTGGTACTGACTGGTCGCAGCACCGGCTGCCCCATACGAAGATGCACCACCGGCGTATCCTGAGTTCGGTTGGTGGCCAACGAATTGGTTCCCAACTGTCGTAGGTCCCATGCTAACCGGTATACCGTTGCTACCGTAATATTGGCTGTTTGCTGCCTGACTGGCAGTATTATAGGAGGGCGCGGTTTGCCTCATGTTGCTGCTACGTATCATAGTGTTAGGCCCAAAACCAGCAGCCGACGGATTTATACTTTGCATTGGTTGATACTGAGGTTGGAAATTCGGCCTCGTTGCTCCGGGGTAATTGGTCGGATATTGCGACGACGACATGCCGTTGAAGGTTGGCTGCATCGCAGCAGGATTAGGGCCTGCAGCGTATGGGCTTTGCTGCCTCTTTTGCGCCATGTGCATTGTAGGGTTCGGGTAAGGCGCTAATCTCCTTGGATACCCTTGGTGAGGTTGAGTCTACAAAAATACGTATATATACATATATTAATAACCTGAGCGTTGAAATAGAGGAAGTTGTCTTTTTTAGATATGCAAACATTTGGGTGTTGTCCATTGCATTACATGGAAAAAACATGTATTATAATATATACAAAATTAAGTGATTCTCAATATTATCAAAAAGGTACATCGACTATTTTATACGATAAATCAGTATTAACAGCATTAGGAACAGTGTTACAAAGTGAATTCGATATTTTACATACCTGCATGCTCATCTTGTTCATTTGCATGTTGTTAGGTCCCATCATATTATTCATGCCCATATTACCCATGTTACTCATGGAGCTCATGGGGGTCATTCCGTTCATACCATTCATACCGTTCATACCTCCCATCGACATAGGATTCATCGAGCTCATGCCATTCATACTGTTCATCGAATTCATGGAATTCATAGAGTGCATCGGGCCCATCGTGCCCATGCTATTGAAGTTGCTCATCCCGACTGGCCCCATTCCGGCCATTGGTCCTCTTTGAGCGTACCCTGCGTTGTACGTCTGGTGGGGTATTCCATGTTGGCTCTGCATCTGTAATTGATAATTAACATTTATTCGTTCTTCTCTTGAAACAAACGAATTAATTTATGCCGGAGGAAAAGAGCCGAAAATAAGAATCGGTCATAGTCTTAGACAAAGAGATGATACCTGATTGAATTGCGAGGGGATGTCTTGGCGGTCCTGCATGGCCACCACGCTAGCAGTGGCGGTGGCCGTAGCGGTGGCAGCTGCCACCATCGCCGCGGCACTAAATGTCGAACCACCACCCCCGTTCTGGGGTGGCACCGTGCTATGATAGCCGGATGATAACACGGGCTGCACCCCAACACCAATCGCCGCCGTTGTTGATGGTGTTCTAGAAGCTACTTCGGATGAAAACCACGGACGCCTGCCGTGCGATACAGCCGATTCAGTGGAACCAGGGATGCTGCAAAACATTAACAAAAAAAGTCACGTTTAATGGGAGTCCGTCTAAAACACGATGATTTCTACGATTGCTCGTCTAAGTGAAATATATATTTGTGTAAACAAAAATGTATCGAGTATTATGGAATTAAAATTTGTTGCACTTGTCACCAAATAAAGTAAGATTTTTAAGATACACAAGTTATTTATCGGAAGAGTGTGTCATTAAGAAATGAAACTGGTTAACGAGCAAATCACCGATACTCTAACATAATACAAAAATCTCTTTATAGGTCGGATTCGTGCTCGAACTGTTTCTTACTACTAATCGATTGCATCGCTACGATACTTCATTTTCCGTGGCGCAACAATAATATATGTCAGTTATTCATGATCGCTAAATTATTTGAGAAGGTCGTCAACTGAAGTTACACGTCGCGTGCCCACCATTAGGGACAGACTGTTATGGACAATTTTTAATATCATTTTATCGATGCTCAATTATCGGAATTAGCTGATTTTTAAAGCACTGTTAAAAT
Organism: Tetrapedia diversipes; assembly: GCA_033822845.1. NCBI lineage: Eukaryota > Metazoa > Arthropoda > Insecta > Hymenoptera > Apidae > Tetrapedia > Tetrapedia diversipes. Next base: position 244,292 of record JAOPTO010002304.1, read on the forward strand.
TAAATTTCACGAAATTCAAAAAGTTCCTCAAATACTTTTAGGTATTGCAAAATGGAAATACAAACAAGTGTTTCAGCGTTAGCTGTGTACTTTGATAGAGTTCTCTGTTCGCTGAAATCAGCAAGTAAAACTCCTATCGCTACTATAAAAAAAAAAAAAAAAAACGAAGAAAGAAAAAAGGAAGAATAATGATCAAGCATACTACACTGAGTTCACGCTACTTTTAACAGTTTCGTTAATATTACCACGTTACTAGGGCTCGCAACATTAAAAAAAAAAAGAAAAGAACAAGAAAAAGGGAAAAGGATAAACCTATAACAGAAAGAATAAGAACTAAATAAAAATTTTTTCAATTCTTCTAACGCCTTCTAATTTTCCTCTAAAATCGATTTACCTGCCTGGGTCGCTTCATCGGAACCTTTTCTCATTTTACAGGCACAGAATTACATTTAAGATATAGGAAAGGAAGTTGGACGCTTTGTTGTGCCCCTCTCTATCGATACGTTCCAGGCCACGAACATTGTTCGTTCTTTCGAGTAGCCTTCGTTCTCATTTCTGTCCCCGTTCCGTGGCATGTATACCCCAAAAGATCGAAAGACAGACCGAACCCTGCGAGCACCGTTCATATTCCCAGCTGGCCAAGGCCCCTATTGGTTTTCGGTGGGAAATGCACGTGCTCGCTATTCACACACTGCTGCTCTCTGTGCTTATAATATCGTTCTGCTACAAACACTGCTTGCCGGTGCAATTGTGGGCCCCGGGAGCCGACGCGCTTTGCACGTTCATTTTTGACTTGTCCGATACACTGACGTGAACAATTTCAATGGCGGCGCGATGCTTCGACCCTCTCTGCAAACGGAAATATCACGGTTCAAGTAGAAGATTTAATGAAGTCTGCTCGATCCTGATTTCTCGGTACATTTTTCGCTATTATTACTGGATAACATTTTTCTTTTTCTTTTAACTTTTAGCTTCGATTACTTTAATTAATTATATATATCAGAAATACAAATAGTTGTTTCTCTTCGGATGAATCTATGGCGTTATTTTCTGAATAAATAAAACGGTTCTAAATAAAACGTCTACACGCTTTCAAGTTGCGTTATAAAGACAAGGAAGTTGTTGGGTGTTTAGTAGATCGTGTTGTTGCAAAGAAATTTAACTTGAAATAGCGACGATATCCGAGGGAAAATTACTAAGAAACGTGAAAGAAGTCATGAATAAGGGTATATGATGACCATTGTTCTGCATAATGTTCGAAACTCCGGGAACCGCGTGAAAGAGTGCACCATGTGTATCGTAGCGTATCCTTCGCCATATCATGTTGCCGTGTGTATACCGAAACTCTTGCATGTACTCGTGGAAATTCTATAGAACCGCTGGGAATTTCTGCGCAAAAGCAGAACAATCTCTGCCCTTTAATTTTACAGCTTCAACAGCGTGTATCTTTTTAATGGGATATGAATTTAGAAAGACAGATTTCTTTCGCGCGCTTTTGAACACGGGTAACGCCATCTAGTGGTTTCTTTCAAGGCTTCTGCTCAATTTAAAAATTGTACACGTGAAATAATGAGTTAACAGTTACAATAACGATTGCATTTTGTTACTAACTTATATTTTCAATTTTTTGCTTTTTTTTGTAGTTTACACTAACATGTAAAATTTATTTAAATACATTCTAATTTTTATAGATAATCACGAGAAGTTTCGTATTTTAATGTGTTACTTTATATAGAAAAAATGAAAGACTTCTTTCGTTTTGGCAAAAATCTGTGTTTCAGTAGCACATCGTTTATTGATTGCAGACCTTGAATTTAACCTCGATATGCTCGCTCATAGAGTGAGCAATCGGTCGATTTGATAAGATACCAATTTATGGGCACTTGCTTTTTATTCTGAATTATAAAACAATTTTACCTTTCAACATATAAAATACAGTGGGGAATTAGTAATTTGTAGATTTTCTTTAACCTTATTTAAATACATTTAGAAACGAAATAAATCTTCGAAATTATCAGGAGTAACTTAAAATATTTATTCAGTGTCGCATCATGGAATAAAACCGTCACAATCAACAGACGAAAGAAACGTCCTCGACTGTTAGAACTAGAATACAAAAAATGTATAAAGATTTCGTTAATCATTCGTTAAATACATAACTTTTTTTCTCACTCATTCGGTTCCACCGGTTTTCAAAGTCAACGGGAAAGGAGCGCCTCCTCTGGTTAGTGAAACGAAAGAAAGCCTTCTCTCCCCGTGTGCGGTGTCCTCGAGACGCGATTATGGCACATCGAACAAAAACAAATTTCGAATAATAGCCTCTCTCGGTCGAACTCAATACGTTAACGGTAGAAAAACACGTCTGTTTCATGCTGTGGTTTATGTATACATACATTATACACACGTGTTAGTATATATGGTGGTTAAAAGGGAACACCTTGAAGAATATTATTAAAATTGTTATTAGAAAGTTTTAATACATCGTATGGAGTCATTATATCGGGTTATAAAAGTATTATCATCCTAATACATTTGTCCATTAAACATTTTACTGTTAAAAATATGTTAAAAAAAAGAAGATGAAACATTTTTATTATTATTCTTATAACTGCTGTTAAAAAGAATTATGAAAAAGGCTTCCATCTTTTTGCTGTATCTTATGATGTATTGATAAAAAGTAACAAGCGCAAATTAAAATGTTATGACAATGACGTCTGTACTGTTTTTCAAGTGAAAAATTCCATTCATTTTACTCCACCAACTACGATCCAAATCTTTCCACGCGTTGTAACATTCTGTTATTGAACATGGTTCAATATACCAGTGTAAACAGCGGTCAGGTAGTCGATCACAATTAACACTATTGCAAAATCAATATCGTACAATAGTTATCTTCACGCAAGCTATCTATCATTAATGTATCATAATCATCAGTGTTGCAATTGTCTCCTTCGATTCATCGTGATTTTTGTTTTGTGTTAAACTTCTATGACACCCAGTATAGACAATATATGTATACGTATAACGTACTTATGCCTAGGATGTAACACGTACAAGGGAGCATTTTGAAGGTGACGTCATCCGAATCCCACCCCCTATAGATTTGTGCTGAATGCAACTTTGGGACAAAAAGAGGGAGAAAGAGTAAGAGGGAGAGACGATGAAAGGGTAGGCGAGAAAAAGACGAAGGCTGAAAGAGAGGGAGAACCTATGCCTTTTCCCTTCAACGCTCTCTCTGTTCTCCCTTGTCCTGACCATATATTCTGTCTCCCCTTCTGAACGGTAACTGGGGGCGGGGTGGGCCCCGCTGTAAAGCTCGCAACGGGTTTCTATTCTCGGATGTCAATATTTCGTCAACTAGAGCCCACTCGGAACGCAACAAAAGCCCCTACATACAGCTTGTGCGGATGGTGCGAGAGAAAGAAAGAAGGAAAGACCCGTCGAAACGTTCGTGATTCGTTAGATGGCGTTGTTTAGTGGAGGATGCAACACAGAGAGAGAAAACGGGAGTCCCCTCACGGACCCGAATGCGACGCCTAGCGGGAAACCGAATACGAAACGCATACCGTTTTTTTTATTAACACATCATACCGGGGAAGAATTTAAAATACACGCCAGAAGAATGTTTTAGTAACGTTCATTGTATTTTTTCCCTAATATCTTTTGTTATTTACCGTATTCCATTATTGGTGAAAATATATAACGGTACTTTTCTAAGGTTCTTGAAAATATAAAAAGCTAACAATTGGTTGAATAGTATACCGATGTCCTTGATGTAATTGATTTTAAAAAAATGTTCCAGTAAGTGGGTCAATGCCACTTTTAGAGATACAGACACAGCTGCTTAAAGATTGACAACAGACGTATATTACGATATAAGAATGATTGAAAAATTACTTCGTTCGTGAAATTGGAAATAACTAAAATGATAATTTTTTCTAAAAATCAAATTTAATTTAAATTGGAGTTCAGTAAGAATAATCTTAAAGTGAATCTAATATCTTAGAACATTTATGTTATAAGCTTATGTCATACTTTTGTACATCATGATTGTAAATATTTTTCAGTTACGCATAAAATTAGTGAACCTATTGTGTAGAAGCAGTTGTATTTTTTAAAATAACTTTTTATACTATTTCATTCCTGTATAAAACAGTCATCGTTTAGAAATCATTCACATATTCATGGGGACTAGCCTAAAGGCTGTTTCCCCATTTACAGAAACCGAGGAGGCGACTAATACCGACGATGCGTGTCGAGGTGGAGGCGAATAATATCGAGCAAGGAATCCTTGTACGAGATAAAATGGGTTCCTCACGGTCATCGCGCGTCAACATATAATAGCCGCGTTCTCCTCGCTTGGTACACTGTGAACTCGTATGTGAACCTCGCCTTAACAAATCCAGTTTCGATCATCGCCATCACCGATCACGTTTATATCTAATTATAGAATGATGTCAGTAAAATAACTGGTAGATGGATGTATTTAAAGATTAATGGCTCTGTAAAGAAACTAAAAATTTCAATTAATGCAAAACTGAAAAGGATGTCCGATAGAAACAAAAATATATATCTTTTTTGAATTTGCTTATACGATTATAGAAATATAAATGGAATGATATGTGTCTATAATTTTTATTAAACTTGTGCTGATATTTGATTGTTTCACAAACTACTTCTTTTAAATCTCATTAAAGAAAATAATTTAACCGGCACTAATATTATCCACATATTTTAAGATAGTTCACCCATCGAAAGCGTCCAGAGGTAACTTATCAGAGCACATATCGTATCGTTTAACCGGTCTAAACGCACCTTTAAGGCGAATGACAAAGAAACAGTAAACGCGAGCGTAAGGAGGACAAAAAACGAATACGCTGAATGTCGATCGCAACACTTCACTAAAATCAGGACACAGAGATAGAGAGGAGGATGGGAACGAGGATTCGAGAGTCTCGAGAGCGTACTGCAGGCGAGCCTACGACACGTAAACAAGAGCGTGCGTCCGAGGTCGACTCGCTGAGAGAATCGTGGGAGGAATTCCTTTTTTTCTCTCTTCTCTCTCAAGAGAAGACGTATGTGGAGGGGCGAATGAGGGAGAGATAGAAAGGAGGAGCACAGAGGGCTTTGATCTCGAACGTTGCATCGCGTATCGTTATTTTCGGTACGAATTGCGGAGACAAAAGCATTTTCACGGAAATCCTTGTCTTTTGTTCGGTGGCGATGGTCATGCTCGTAAATGCCGTCCACCATTAACTTTTCTTATATTTACGAGTCTTTGTTGTTTAATGTTAGGCCATGAAATAGGCGTACAGGAGTTTTCGCTAATTTTTCTGATGTCGCAGAGGGAACTGTACTGGTTGAAGTATTTTATAAAGAATTTTTTTTTAGCAAGAACAGTGCACAGAGGAATAGAAAGCACTACACAAAGCAAGTTACATAAAAATCAAGGCTGCGAAGAGGAAACCGAAGTTTCAAGTCGTACGTGACACGTGCCTGTTACCTAATAAGATCTCGCGTCATTATCGTAAATATTTTCATTTTCAGTCGGTCATCTTCGGTGACATCGATTTAAATTAACCGTGACTGCAAGAAGCACACGGATAAAAAAAAACGCAACGTCGGTGGACATGCTAATAATCTCAACCTGTGTACCTCAACGTAATCAAAGAGCACAAACGCTTTGCTTTTTATCGTTTATTCTGCCACGAAAAATGAATCATGAACATTAATGATTAATTTTTTTCGATCATTAGAAACTTCGTTTACCGTGCTTCACCAAAAATTATATTTGAGATCACCGCGTTGTTTGTTTTGGAGATGCTAATTGTGTAATTTGAATTGTACCTGCTGGAGAAATACAAATTGAAGTATCTCTTCCTCTGAAACTTCTACGTGTCTTTTTTCATCGAACTGTTCTTCGTTATATTTTTTATCAAAAAAAAAAAAAAAAAAAATGCACGTCGAATTATCAGTGCATAATTAATTATATAATTAAGAAAAAAGAAACCTTAAAAGCTTCTTTTGATTGCATGAGTATCTATCGAACGAACATTGTAGAGGTATTTCAAAAATTGCATCTACGGTACTTTTATGAATTGCAAATTTGTATTCACACATACATATCGCACGTGTAGCAACAAGGTGGCATGATTTGTGAAAGATCAAACGTGTTCGCGGTACATTTGTTCCCCCCTGCCTGGGTTCGACCAAGAAAGATTTCTCTCACCTCTTCTATGAGGCCATCTATGAGAAGATTCTGTCATTCGCAATAAACGTTCGTGGCATTTGGAGCCTGGATGAAATCGGTTTTTCTCGATGCCTCGGGAAAAGGTCGAACGACAGAAGATGTCGTCTCGAACATCACCGGGGGAAGCGTGGCGGTTTCTTCTATCAGTTTTCTCCACAATGTCGGTTGGCGGCCTGGCGCGAAGCACGTGCGCGCTTTTCCTGCGCGCACCATTCATTTGCCGATAGTCGCTGCGCGCCTCGCCTTCGAATGATTAATTTATCGCTTCCATCACGTATCCTGCTGGTGCATCGCCATGGAGTGACCTTTAATCGCCGCGTTCCTTTCTACAAATTCGAACGGAAATGCTCGTATATGTGCGAAGAAATAGTAATTAACAATGATATCCATGAGATCCTTGAATAAGCCTCTCCGCGTCTGTGATCGAAGCTCACGGTGACATTAATTGGCTTTACAAACATACTAATTGAGAAATATGAATATCGTTTTCAGTCATGCGTGATATCAGAAAGTCACAAAATGGAGACGAAGCGTTAATTTGTTAACCGGATAAATTTAGTATGAAAATCATTTGTATCATTTTGCATGTACTTCTTTTCTTAGTTTTTCCGTGTCACTCTTTCACTTTTCTTATTACGATTGAATGGACTTTACTTGTTTACGACAGACACTTCAATGCTTGAGCGTGAATTTTAAAGAAATATTTGCATGGTCTTCATACCGAGTCGAGCCATCCATCTTGCGTATTTGTCGATTCTTCTTCGTGTTTCTACTCCAGTATCGTCACTGCTACGTTTCATGATGAATTAGTATAGCGACAATATTGTTTTCGTGTCTTTGATAATTTGAGAATGGTAATTTTTCATTCATCAGTTCCTGTTTTTACTCCCTGAACGTGTCGTGTGTTCTTCGTTCTACTCGTGTGAAACATATCAAACGCTACGGTAAACGAATTCATAAGTGGGCACAGAAGAGTTGATCTTTTTTTCGATCAATAAGTTAACAGTAACGCTAATGCGACTGAAATTGAATTTATATAAAAAGGATCAAGGATTCTTTTTCGTTTCACAAGTTTTCCTTGATCACTTCCGACACGTTCGTAGTCACCAAGAACACGTGCGCGACACACGGGTAGTGCGTGCGTCTATGCATAAACGGAAATAACATCTGCTTGCTGTATTACAAAGAAGCCGAAAACTGTAAGATTCGACCGCAGAGGACTTCCACAGAGCTTTAGATAATTTCCTTCTGTTCGGACGCGAACACGAGAAAGCCGTTCGCACACAGAGGAACGTTTCGCCGTCGCCCACAATGGTGGCCGATAATAAGAGCAAACACGAGCAGAAGAGAAATCTTGCTTTTACTCTGCGAAATTATCGAGCGTGCATTCCTTGAAGTTAGCTCTCGCGTAAATAAAAATCGGACCGATTAAAATGAAATTTTAACTGAATATATTATTCGTAGAACGAACGAAACTCATCTGATTTTTACCTGTTGAGAAACTTAATTAGAAATTATCCTTCCAGGAACTGTTCACGACACGAAACTTGGTTTTAATTTTCACTCTTTTCCTGTCTCTAATAAGATAAAATGTTTTACGAAGATATCTTTTTGTAGTATCTGAGATCCCTGAGATTTTCAAGGTCTCTCTCTCTCTCTCTCTCTCTCTCTCTCTCTCTCTCTGTCTCGTTGTATTTTTGCAGTATTAGCAACGAAACGATTCTTAGTTAGAACATTCAGAACGAGTGCAACGCAAGAACAAACAGATTATGCAACTGGACGATATGCCAGTTCGTATTATCATTATGTAAGGATCACAGTCCAATTCTGGAACAATACTACGGTGATTTAATAATTACGACCTATAATATATGTGACGGTGCATAAATGGGAAGAGTCGCAAAAGAGTTTTGTAACAAACCTCAGCGTTTGGTGTCACGTTACAATTCCACGAGGTGTACCTCATTACATTTCAAAATTCACCGTGAAACACATTACAGTAAGATTTTTACACCATATTGTTTTTTGTTACATCCTATTTTTGCTTACAACTTTTGTTCCATCTTTCAAAATATTTTTCTGTGCTTTACATTATTTCTTATGATTTTTTCCCAACAGCTATTATTTTATCCTGCCATCACAATTATATTTAATTTCATTGCAACAAGAAATTAGTAAGACTAATTACAAAATCGTGGATTATATTTTTAAAAAGTAGTCTTATCGATTAGAACGAGGTAATACTTGCAAAGAATTTAACTCACTTTTTTATCATAATCATTATTGAAGGGGTAGGTCGTTGGTACTGGATATATATAACTTGTCCAACGATTATGAAACCTTTGTTGACACGTTAACAATTTTTGGACGTGATGTCGGTAACTTTGGAAACCTCTTGCATGCTTTATCTTTGTGTCAATTAAGATGCGGAAGGAATACTTTATTTATAAATATTGATCAAATTCTTGATCGTTTCGAATATTAATCATCTGAAGAACATCGATACTAATTATGCTAATTATAATTGATAAAATTTTGTATTTCTTTTTCTAAAAACAAAACTTTATTGTTTGTTTTCTAATAAAGGCTATTAATTAAATTTTGACCTTACAAGGACAATTACATTTCTATAAGTGTTACATCACGCATGCTTTCGAATATCGCAAAATGTAACGGAAGTAGTTTATCAATGATTCAGCGGTGGCGTAATATCCGCAGCTCAAATATTCATATTTTGTTCTGTTACGCATACAGGTTTAAATACTCTTTTGAATTACATCTATTCGAAACGGAATCCAATTGTCCCTTACATAAAAAAAGAGGTGGTTTCTCACTTAGTGGTTTCTCGATGAATAATTTGATGTACCAAAAAATCCTTTCCTCTTCGACTCTACATTGAATTACCGAATTGAACGATTTTTAAATTGTTTATAATCGAAGGTCATTATCGATCGTATCTCGAAACTATAGTCCACAAGAATAACTACATTATTTAAGGCGATATCAATGAGTTTCCTTATAAATCACATTATTAAAACTTATACAATTGCGTTCGTTATCATTTCTGTCTATCATTTGTCTCAATTCGAACGTGTTGCAAAAGTTTAAGCTCGAAGAAGAGAAAGGTCGACTCCCGCGTACGGAATATTAAACGAAATTCCCCTAAAAAGTATTGCCAACTTTTGCATACCGAGTGCGCGACTACTCTCCATTTATGGTGTTGCAAGCGTATTCCCGCGCTTTCAGTGTTGACATTGGGTATCAGCGAATTATTACCCGCCTTATGTCATGCTGTTTTTGAGGAACGATAAATTCCCCGAAGAATGCATTTCTGCAAATAGAGACGCGGTTAAGTGCGCATGCGCAACCACGCGAAGGAAGGTCTGTCCTGTCAGGATTCGGAGAAAGTTGTTTCGGGGCGTTGATTGGCGGATGACGAAATCACGGAAGCCGCCGGCCAATCGTTGCTCTGGAAACTTTCCCAGAACACTTAACCCCTTTGACCGTTACATAAATATCACTCGATCCAGTGCAGCATGTTACAGCAATGTATCTTGCACGATGAGATAAAGGGAACGGCGGGCGACAACAATTCGTTGTCGACTCTCTCTCCCACGTAAGAATACAACGATGTGTTCGTACATGTTTGTAGAAGTAACAAAAGAACAGTGGTTTCGCGTGAAATTCACCTCAAAGTTTCATTTAAACAAGTTATTGAATAATGGATCAATTTGCTTCTAATTGTAATTTAAGGATTATAAGATACAACGTTCAAAAGAATTCGTATAGATGGCGCAGATGCAGTTTAGGTTAAAGATGGATGTACGTTGATGATAGTTGTCGGTGCTGTCAAAAATTATGTGGAAGAATCGAAAGCAGGTAAATTAAAAAGTTTAAATTTGCGCGTAATTTATTGCGTAAACGTTACGTGAATTTATTATTTACGTAAACTATAAAAATGTTTTTCTTTATTCAGAATCAATGCTTATCGAAGGGCCATAAAAAATGATTCGTTCGTGTCGTTTAAACGGATAAAACCAAGAGCTTTTAGAAGGAAGCAATTTATTAAGAATTAGAAAGGTAGGCTGGAAATCACCTTGTTACCGGAGAAATCGAGACAATTGTTTCGAACTGTAATGTATGTACGAAGTGGAGAGACATACTTTCTTTAGAGTCCGTTTATAGTTTGACACGTACATAGTTACATGTATGTATATGTATATGGCTAGGGTCTTAGACAAGGAAACAGAGAATATACGTGCGCCTATAAGTTACTTGGAACATCAAAATAACATCGGTCGTTTCACCGACTCCGGAGAAACAACTAAACGAAATCCTTGGGAAAAACTTTGATATAGTTTATACCGGCGTCTAGTAACTTGATGTATGTCAGGGTTAAACTGGAAGGCATCGATGACGGAGACTATCTAGGAATTATTTTTCACAGGTATGCTCGAGGAAGACCTCAGATTAAAGCCGGATTTTTATTAACCTTTTGAACTCGAAAGACGAAAAAATTGTATACGCAAAGTGCCAAAATTAAATTCTACTACGTTTACTTAATTTATATAAATAATACTGAAATCTATAAATATGACTATTTAATCCTTTGCATTTGAAAATTTATGAAACTGATATTATTTAACTATCCAGTAACGCCTTCGAGTGCAAAAAGTTAATGTTCTTAAATATTATATTTATTCGCCAAACATATTTATCAAATACATTTGAAAATAACAATGGCATCGTTTGATAAGATCTTATGCGCGCGACACCTATCGCATTCACAGTGAGACGCTCGTTAACTGCAAATAATCGCGCTCATGTTCGCACGTGCGCGGAAACGGCCGTTCAAATGTGTATCGCAAAAAACGCTGTACCTAAACTTGCTCGTTGCATTAATTATTTCAGATTATAAAACCCTCCACTTTCTTAACCTTTTCCCTTCAGATAGAAGTTGCGCGATAACTATATCTCCGCGACGTACAAGGAAAATGATTAATACGACGCTTTGAATAAAGATATGCATGTACCAGCTGCACCATCCGACCGAGCAACAAAAAATTCTCCAACACTGTAAATATCTCAAATTTACAATTGAAAGCAACACCTCGAGCTATACTTACGACTACTATTTAGAATGGAAATATATGTATTTCCAATTTTCACCGGACACATTCGCTGTGCTTCCCGCGCATAAGTCAAATCACGAGCCTCACGCACTTGAGCGCGATAAAAGGTGATTAACGCGCGTGCCGTCGATTGTAACTGATAGTAAGAAAGAATGAACGACAAGCAGCTAAGGTTGTGACAGCTGACATCAGTGTGTGTCTTCCTGGATAAGGTGAGCTACGGCCTTGCCACGCGCAGTCGCTTCCGGCCAATCAACGCACCCTGTTTGCAATTCTGGTTATTTTATTAACCGATCGTTCCTGCCTGCACGACTTTTCGTTGCCAGGCTGACATGATTATTTTCTTTTTTTTTTTTTTTTCTTTAACAGGTTATTAAGCATCATAATAAATCATAAAACGCATTATCGTCACGGTGACGATCAATTTTTCCAGCGGAAATCCGATAAATACAATGTTTTAATGATTAACACCGAACTACGAAGGAATTGTTGTGAATATTTTGCGCGTTTCTATCATGATCCTTTATACGCATACCGAAATCACGGGGAGAAACGATCGACATGTACGCTGCGAGGGATAACTAATAGCTTACTGCAGTCGTGGATAAGGTGGAACGGCGACCTTGCTGACCTGCTGCCGCGCGATTACTTCTTGCTAATTTGACGCATCTTATGCGTGCGACTGAACTCACTTCTCCGCACAGTCGTTTGTTTATTCCCGATATAAATCCTTTGATCGCGTACAATGGCTTTGTTACTTCTGTCATAATCTATACATGTTTATGTTGTGAAAAATGGTTTGCCAGACAGCACCCACAAAACACATTTTTTTTTTTTTTTTAATTAATTTAATCTATCTCTTAGTTTCTATTCTATAATGTATTCTATAGCGTCTGTTTAAAAGTTTATGCTTGGAATTGATTCTCAATCTTTAATGATGAGAGTAAGTAGCAACTGCACTCCTAAGTTGGCGTTTCTGCTATCTGAGAATACTGAAGTTTGATTACTTTAAATTAATAATCTCGTTTGGAAAGCAGTTAGGGCAAATGAACGAGGCTGTTTCCAGATCTCTATAAAGCCCTTAAGACTTTATAACTTCACTAAAAAGCTTCGAATATTTGAATATAATTTGAAGAATGAAAGAAATGGAAGATAGGATTCCTTAACAGGGTTCTTTAAACCGCATACGTTTTTGTTTATACATAATTGGAAATATCGAATTCTTGCCAGGGTTTGACACCTAACTACGGAACGAAATTAGGTGGTTGATGCTTTCCAACGATAGTGTGCACACAAACCCGCCAGATCAGGCGTTTTCGCACACAATGCCACCGATTTTGGTTAGAAACGAAACGTATCTACTATCGCACCGTTACGATTAATTATCGGTCCTTATCGCCTTAATCGCAGTTTCTTGAACAAAACGATCAAATTATCCGAATCTAAATCCCCCGTACGTTATTCACTGCTCGAACGTGCACTGCTAAAAACCAAACATCATCGAAAGATAATCGCTAAAGGTCGAACACAAAAGGACCGCCCCGAAGAAAGGAAATATCCGAACAGAACCGTCGTTCTTCGTTTATTTGAAACACTATATCGCCTCCCGTAGCAACGTGTAATCAGTCGGATAAAAACGGGCTAGCGACAGCGATAAACGATTCCGGGAAGGTCCGCCGACTACAAACGATCGGCACGCAAGCCACGGAGAGCGCGGTCGATTTGAATTTAGTGTGTTCGCCGTTTCCCCGTCTCGATTCACGCACCGCGCCGCGTCAGGAGACGCACAACGTCCCGAGACCTCATTATGCAACGGACAATTATGAAAATTTAATTACGCCTCACCTTGAGCGCGCGTGCGGGGATATAATGTTCGAAGGCTGCTCCATTGTCGTCGGACCGCGAGCGTCACGAGCGGCCGCTTTGCGCCGGCAAAACAAACGTTTCATAATCCAACCGAGCGGATTCCGTCGCGTGTAAACCAATCGTTTGCGCAAGCGGTACGTACTTACTTACGCGGCCGTCTTCGAAGGATAGGACCGAGCGCGCCGCTCGTTTCGTTTCTCCACGAAAGTTTTTCTTGCTTGCGTCGGCGATTTCAACGACGGTTCTCCCAAGACCGTTCTCGAGCCATCTGGCGGGAAATTCGGTTGTCCCGATTTGAAAATTTATATCGAGATATAATCGTCGGGCGTAGCAATGAAATTGTAGGATGATTTTCGATCCCTGAAATATTTTATTCCCCTCCAATTGGTCGGTATAGGGACGTTCATTGAGAAAATCGAAGCATAAAGAAGCACGATTACCGAGGGAATGAAAATCACGATATGTCCACGATTTTCCACGTGCCAACGTGCCAAGGTGAATTTATAATATGCTGCTCCTCTGACATAATTCCTCCTCAGTTCCGAGGCGTCTGTCCGTCGTCCTTGACAAACAAGTACCCTCGCTCCACAAGAGGAGTGCGCAATCAAAGATGACGATATATTCCTGACTTGCTGATATTTGCCAATTTGGTAAGTAGCGCCGACCCTCTTTGTTGAAACGGTTACGATTTACGCGGAATCTATCCACGCGCGTCAAGATCGCTCCTCTTTTATATAAAAACCTCAAGAAACGTTCATAAGATTCTCATGGCTGTGCACATATCGAGAAACTACAGCATTCTGTATGAACTTTCCACGTTACTCGATGTGTGTTGAAAAATTTTATTCGAAAATGACAATAAAATTGACAAAGATGATAATAATAAGACGGAGCAAGAAAGAGAAAGAAGAAATGACTGGTGGCGCACACGGCACCGAAGAACTGTAGGCTCACGCGCGAGGTATGAATCGGCAAGTCGACCTCATTTATTTGTGGATAAGGGCAAAGTGTGCGCAGCACAGAGCGCGGCTCTCCCTGCTGCATCCCCACCAGCGATCCACCGGGTGATTCCCCCCGCGGTAATACGTCCCTGGGAAGCACGGTATGCGCCATCGAGTGTACGCTTATTTTAACAAACCTATTTCTGATATTGTGCCACCGCAACGGGGCCTGTATCGAGATTAGAAGGCTTTTAACGAAACCGACTTCTTGTGCTCGTACTGCGGAGACGCAATAACGCGAGAAAGAAAAAAAAGGAATACAGAAATGGTGGCAAAGAGGGAGGGAGGAAGCGAGAGAGACAGAGAGAATGAACAGCGAGCAACCGCGCCTCTGCATATGGACAGAGATCGCATGCATTCGATGTATGTACGAGTACTCATGCACCGAGCACATTCGACAAGTACCCCCCTCTCTACATTGTGTGCGTTCGTAACAGTGGTTCTGTCTCTATGGCGTTAGGTGAAAGCTCAACGTTCGTAGAAGTAGCGCTGGACACCGAGTTGGAGGTGTACGCGAAGTAATGCGAGCTATCGATGCAATGCACGTACAACTATGCGATACTTTATAGATAAAAGAAGAGTACTCGTTAAAAAATATTGGTTCTATCTACGTGGTAGCAGATAATATAGTATACGGTTTAGACGCCATAGTAATATTTGTATAATAACATAATTGATAATACGGTGATTTAAATAAATTGGCCTAAATCATTAATATAAAATGTTAACATGAAATAAGTAGCAGAAATACAGAAAAAAGAGATCGAAAGTATTTCGAAACAATGGCGAAAAACGGACTAATAAAGCTGGTAGTAAAGCGGGGCGCTACAAGGCTGCAGCCACGAAGCAACGGCACATAAATGTCAAGGGATCCTGACATAGTTTTTAGGATCGTTGAAGTGACTGGTTATCGGGTGGAGAACTCTATACTTTTGTCGATTGTATTACTTGACGGACGGCGTTCTCTGTAAGATATAAACGAGGATACAGTTTCGGCAAACTATCATCGATAATACTGTGACTTGGCGTATGACTGTTGACGATAAACGATTAGATAGCCCGGACATAGCGGAGCCTTTTGCGCGTTTAATATTGCCAAGATTATCTCAGCGTACGCCGGAGAGACCGCATCTACTATACACGATATTATACATGACACGTAATATGGCGCGTAGTCTCATTCAACTAAAAAAATTCGACGGATTTTTATCTTTTTATTATTTTTTTTTTTTCTTTACGTGAATTGATAATTATGTCAGTAACAATGCTATACCGATTATTTTCACGTCAAGCAATATACTTGACGATCCAAACAAAATTATCCGTTTGTTCGAATTTAAATTTTTCTCTTACTCGTGAATCACGCGATCAATCTATAACATTTTCTTTATTATTCGCCACTGTAGTACAAGAATCATATGTTCTGTAATTCCAGCGATAACAAATATTCATGATCGGTTTCAGGTTAGTTCGGTAATGAATTATGGTAAGACTATATGCTGAATTGTATAGACCGCTGCTGTTGTCGTAAGTTCCCCCAATAACTCGTTGCTTATCGATATAAAACACGAGTCACTCAAGAATGCACGGCTCCGTAATAAGTATCGCACGCGAAAGACTTACTATAATGTGTTCCCCAAGCATTTCATATTGTAAATCTCGCAAGGATATAACATAATAGCACTCGATATAGAATATTAAAGACTATTTACTGTGGGTTATAACTTATTCGACAGTGCATCATCTCGTGCTGTGTATAGTTGCTGCACATAAAGGTGTTAATACACCGGGTATAATATGTTACGACACCATAGCCAATCGAAGATTACAGTGGTCGTGATTTTCTGCCTATTTTAGTGTCTTTATCTTTATGGGATCTCTATATCTATCCCTTTTCTTTTCTCTTTCACCGACAATTTACTCTTTCTCTTACGATTAATCAGGATCATCTCAAGGAAAAAATAAGATAGAGTGACACATCTTTAGAACAATCACCCGTTGTGAAAGAGCTTTACCAATTTAGAATATATCTACTACGGCAACGTAATACATATCGAGCAAGTGGATAATCGAGAGAACGCGAACCATTCTGTTCTCGATCTTTTGCTTCGATATGATAATCGATAGTTCAAATGTTTCCCGCGTTAATGTTTTTCATCGAACCGAAAAATTTCGATGGCAATAGTTTTTCATTAAAAAAAAATTGATTTTTAATCATCGTTAAGCGATAACGGAGCAAGCGTCACAATTATCATTGAACAAGCGTTGAAAGCCATGATCACAAGATAATTAAATAAAAATATGTTTATACACTCCATTCATAATTTTGAATACATTATATCAGCAAGTATGAATAGCTTGAAAGTTATCCTAAAAACCGGCAACCACTTCCGATAATGTAGAGTGCATCCGTATTAATGAAACAATACACTTACCTAAAGGATGACACAGAAGCGCATTATCCTCGGTCGATACACCTTGTTCACGGTATAATCCAATCTTTCTTGTGGCAAATAGAATATTACAAGGAAAACACTAAGATCACACTACCGAGCACACTTCCTCGCGTTCACGAAAAGTGTACATTTATCGTCATCGTCCGTCACGACGATGAGCACGGTCACCACGCTGCTCGACACTGCAACGCTTTCGTCTATTCATCACCTCGTCATAACAACGACAAAACAAGTGAGAACGCGCTCCACAACTCAGGCTGAACGTGCGGAACCCACCAGAGAGTGTTGCACGCGCGTGCGACTCGGATGCGCCGTGAGAGAGGGTAAAACTCCTCTGCTCGTGGCCGACACCGGTGTTGTGTCCTTGCGGCAGCAGCGGCAACAACTTTATTGAGTCGCAACGTCGGTCGAACGCGGTTTTGATCACACGTTGTTGTCAGACGAATGTCAAAAAAGTACAAAACACAAAAACTACACGTTTTTTTCGTTTTCGTTAATCTGTTTCTTTCTTTTCGTGTAAAGTTCTCTCGTACACTCTCTCGTTCTTTCTTTCTCTCACACACTTCTATAAACTTTATTTATATCCACCGGGTTGTGCTACTCGCGCGCCTCAGTCTGTCACAGGCGTACTGTCGGTACAACACAACCACAAACTGTTAGCAAAATTGATGACGACATTGATAATAAAATGATAATGACGTTGATAACGGCGGCGACAGGAGCAGCAGCAGCAGCAGAAGCTTCGAGGATAATGATGAAAACATTTGATATTGCCGCGTGAATAATCGTGGACGACGATACTCGTGAACCAAGGGAGAGCGTCCTCTCGGTATTCGCGGACGGCTGACTCTGACTGCTCGGCTGACTGACTACTCCGCGCCGGGTAGCATTGGCCCCGCTAAACGGTTGAAAGTAATACTGTCTAGTGAGAGGCTGTTGGGGCCAACATCGGTCTTGCTTGCTCCCACTTTGTCCGTCTCTCTTACTCCCTCCGAACAGCGTATCTCTCTCACTCTTGCAGCGCGCTCTCTATCGGCCGCTGTGTGTATACGCTCTGTGTATCCAAGGTGTGTGTCCCTGTCCGTCGATTCGTCGTACGATCCTGTATCACATACACGAAGCCTCCCCTGGTGTGTTGGTAATTCACGTTGACGGTAGAGAGTAGCAAGAACAGCAGGCACGATGATGTCACAGTGGTAGTAATTTTGGTTACTGGTGTTGGTATCGAAGCAACGACTACACGAAGATGCTAACGGTGTGGTGAGGTTGGATGACGCGGTGGGAGTAGTTGCACACGCACACGTATACAAGCGCAGGCGCACACGAACGCCCTCTAGCAGGAGAGCGACACTCGCGTACACGCACATACGCACGAACACTGCGGCACACGCGTGTGCCACTGTATAGAGACGCAGACAGACGAATAGTTGGATGGTGGGGATGCGGTCGACTACGAGGGACAAGCGTAGAAGCACACGGGTGGGGGAAGGGGAGAAGATGCGGTTCGATCTGGTGGGGGGAGTAAAGGAAGGAAGGAGCCAGATGGATAGAGAACGAGAAGGACGTGTAGGGGTCGGGTGGGGTGAGAAATGACGGAGAGTGAACAGTGGCGAGGGGTCGCTCCTCCGACCGAGGGGTTGTCGTGCCGGTGGGGAGGTTTGACCTGAGCTAGTTCCCCTCCATTCAATCCACGGCCACAATATCGGTTATAGCGAGCCACTGTTGCCAGATTGTGCGCCTCGACGGCGGCGGTGGCGGCGTGTGGGTGGAGCCATGCGATAGAGGGAAAAGGTCCCCCGTAACATCACCACTGTCCTCTTCTCTCGTCCTCGTGCATACTGCTCGATCCGAGAAACGAGCACGTCTGTCCGTTTCTCCTTCTCCCTTGTTTCTATCGTTCCCTTTTCCTCTTTCCTCTCTTTCTCTTTCTTCCTTTCTGCCATGCATTCTCTCTGTCTGCACTGGTGTCCTCCGTCTTCCGTTCTCGGCTGCTCCCGCGCTGTTGTTGTCGCTACCGGGACGCACGCAGACCCCTTCGGAACCGAGGTGCATGTGGCATTTCTACGTGCGCCGCCCGGAACTTATGTACCAACGGGTATGCGTGCTTCTATCGATAGTGGTATATCGTGTGTACATACTACTCTGCGTTGTATAGCCGATCGCCTCGGATGGGATGTTTAACGCGATCTTGTTACAAACAGGATCGATTAGTCAAGCAAATTGAAATTACTTAGACAATTTGTAGAGAATCTTGTAAATTATCTCGAACCGGTTTTAATAAAAATTGACATCATAAATGTCTTTATGCATAATAACGATTATTTTTATTATTCTTCGAGCTATTTTATTCCAGTGCATAAATTTCCCTATTGTCAGATTTATGAATTGTAACAGATAAATTAGATTTATTTAAATTAATTCGGAGAATACAGAACATGTTATTTTTTTCTTAAAGTAAATTTTAACAAATTTATAATTTTCATCCAAAGTATGTGTTCCGTTAGCACGTTCCAATGTATTCTTCGACAGATCCAAACGTAGATCGGGAATGTTTGAAACGGGATTTCACGCTAAGTTACTAAAGCGCGCGTGTATATGTGTGTGTGTCCAATACGTTGACATATAAATATATACATGTAGTACACAGAAAGATGGGTCGGTTCACGCGTTATTTCTGTATTTGTGTGCCGATGAATACGAGGTTGCTCTTCGAGTCCTCGTTACGTGTCACGGATGTTTAGATTGATACGTGTGTGTATGTTTCAGACAATCATGGTCATCTCGACGTCTTTCCAGCAACAGCCTCGAAAGATCGGTCGCAGCGTTGCCTTGTCACAGGTTATATAGGCGTATCGATATATATGTGAAATAAAATAAAACGCAATAAACTAAATAACTACGACTTGTTATTAGTCCCGTCCAGATATTAATAATAATCGTTTGTAAAAAGATCATTTTGTTACTTTCAAAATTAGCTACTACATTCCCCTTTTGGCAGTATCGATTAGAAAACGAAGAAAGTACTAAGATATTATTAAAAACGGTTATAACAGAAATTTATTTCGTGTGTAGCTTTAAATAGCTTCCTCTTTGTTTTGTGGGGTCGTTGCGCGACCAATCCATTGTGCCCACAGTTTAAGCCGACATTGTATTTGAGGTTGTAGAAGTTTCGGACGGTTGCTTGGATATCAATCAGGCAGCTCCATTATGCATCACGAAGCTTAACCCCAGCCGGCTCGAGAACAAACGTCGAGGAGGGTGTTAGCCTGAGTTCAGGACATAGGGGAAAGTTTAAGTATTTCAAGGCAACGAACGTATTATTCGAACTTCAAATTCACACGGTCTCGATAAATCGAATATAAATCGCAGCAAGATGATAAATGTAATAAATGAATATCTTTTCACGTACATTCCCTTTCATTTCTTCTTCGTTGTTAATAAAATGGGGAAAAAACGCAAAGCATATAATTTCATGCTTAATGCCCGTATATTTATGTTTTGCTTCAGAAAGCTTTCTAAAAATTTCAGGAAAGTTTTACTTTCAAGATGGCGCGTGGAAACAATGAAGTAACGAAGAATTGACGAGACCTGAAGTTACTCGTAAATATGACTGACTGTCAAAATAGAATCCACGGTCATGATTCTCATTTCACGTCTCACTATACAATATTATCGCGCCCTTATTATTTAGTGCATACCAATTCAGCGAGTGTGAAGTAATAAAATCTTAAACGAGTGTAAACGATCCAAAACGCCAGTTATATGGTTGTTGTGAGGCTCGAAGTCTTTGTTAAAAACGATTCGGAACGATATGGAAGGGTTACACGTTATAATCGTGCGTAAAAATTACTGGTGCGTTGTGCGGCATGGTGGCAAACAGGGAACTCCTGTACTTTGCCGTGCATCGAGAGCGAAAGGGCCCTCATCCTTGCACTGCTCTACCATCCCACGCCTAAATCCGTGCCTGGGAGTTGTTACCTTCTCTCTTTCTCTCCCTCTGTCGGCCACTTGTAAAATCCTTTCTCTCTACTCCCTTCGGGTTAATCGTTCTTTCTTTTCCCCCCGCTGACTGTTTCTTTGTCGCACTTTGAAATACACGCGCGGGCTCTCACCACCGTACCGAGTTATCCAGTAGCGTCACCATAATGTATCGAACAATAGCGTTTACTCGAGCTGTTTAATTAAAATAATGCGTGCACGCTCGTCCATGGAATCCTAGGATCGGGCAATGGTAACGCATGAATTTGTTGGGTGACCGAATTTTCAATGTTTGTAAAAGTCAGTTCTGCTTGTTTCGATTGAAAATTTCTATATTTCATCGAATCGTATTACGATAGAATCTCGATTATAGGAAAACAAGGTAGAATTTCTGATTATAACACTCAGATAATAATTATTAACCCCTTGCGCTCGAGAGGCGAGTGTTAGTCACCGAATGATAGTTTCTCAAATTTTCAGACTGCAGTTAGTTTATTTATTAATCAGACTCAGAGGTTAAATGGTCATACACGTGAATTTCAGTATATTGCTTAAGTAAACTAAATAACGTTTAATGTAGGCGAATATTTTATTAAATATTCTGAATTTGAAAATTTTGAAAGTTAGTATCATTAGACGATTAACAGTTACCTCTCGAACGCAAAGGGTTAATAATGGTATTACGGAAGTTTAGAAATGTATAAGTAATTATTCAAGAACGCTAGAGATTTCAAAATATTTCACGTGTACCGTGAAATATAACTACAAAATTTTGGATACCTACCGATGCCCGATGGACGTGTCCAACGTGTAGTGGTTCCCCGGTCGGAATTCCGACAATTTTCTCGAAATTTCGTCCAGCCGAAAGGCAATAAGGAGCCTCTAACCGGCGCAAGCAGGAAACCGAGGTTCTTGCACGAGGACGGGGTATAACGGTATGCTCCTTTTTTTTTCTACCTGTCGCGACCCTTAAGTACGAACGGTTCACGGGGCCAGGCAAATGTTCCTTTATCTGCTTCTGAAAATGCCTGGATTTTCAAGCAATTTGGCCTCGACTGCGACGCGTACTTAGGTATACTTCCTCTTCCTCCTCTACTTGGGGAAAAACGCTTTTATGACGGAAATTCACCGGTGTTTGACGGACAATAAAGCGTGGTCGTTGCCGCAGTACCGACCTGGTCGACACCAGCGCCGATTATTGGCCAAGGAATCGACGATAATTCAACGATTAGAAACGTCAAAGGTCTCTGAGGATCTCGTTATACGTTTATGATTAGTCGTTGGTGGGAAACAAGCGTGGCAAGAGAGCTTCGATAATGTCACCACCCCTCTCTACCTCGCTCCATTTGTCTGTCTCCCTCCGTTTTTCGTTCGCTCTTCGTCGAACAATGATGATTAGCGGGACGTATCGTGTCTACGATTACGCGATCGGAGACATGGATGAACGATGATTCGTCGTTGGTCGCGCATTGTGCGCGACAGATTATCGTAATTTGGCTGTATTGCGAACGGTGACGTCCGCCAGTTTGTTCGAGCGATTCGCTCGATCTTGAATCGGTCGCCATTGCGAAGGTGCTCACGCGAGCACGTTTGCCTGCCGGAGTTGTTAACAGAAGCATATTATTACATATCGTTGGCGTTTGCCTCGCAATGGATGGTACTGCGTTTCACACCGACGATACTTGGCTTCTGTTTTTTGTAAGAAGAAGCGGTATTCTGTTTTACTATAAATTCTAGAATTTTTCAGGTAGAAGCCTTGGGAGAAATGGTCAAATTCAATTTCTTTAATATCTCGACTTGATTTTCAACAAATATTGTCTGAAAATGCTGGTTATTCCTTTCTTTAAATTGGACCCAAATTTTAGTGGCCATTTCATCTATCACAATTCAAAGAGTTCGAAGTATAATTTGCGAAGATCCCTTACGTGGATAGCACAGGTACCTGTGTATATTGTTCGGACGGGAAAAAAGAAATAACCGTTTTGGTAATAAAATATATCATTCATGCAGAAGCGATGCACGGTTCGATACAACTACGTTATCACGATTTAATAAGCTAACCTGTCTATTTGATAACGTAACGTTTTTATCGGATCGATTTAATTGAGCGATCAAGTCGCACGAGTAGGCGATCCTACAATTATATCGAATTGTGTTTTTTCCTGGCCACATCACGGATAGCTTCTGCAAGCGTCCAAGTATTTTTCCATTTCTTTTTATCTATTCTTCCAACAAAAAAGCAATGGACAACAGCATGCTGCTGGACTAGACCGGGAACATTATTATTAATATTTATACAGGAATCAATGAGAAAAAAGCGTCCGTGTTCTTCGTTAAGAAAAATCTCTCGTCTCGAGTAAAGAAAATGAAGAGAAGGATGAATTACGTTTGGTTTTGTAAATGCTCAAAATTTCGGAACTTAGATAACTCGATTCCCTTCTGGTTCAAACTGTACGAAGAGTACATAGCCTTTCAAACGATCAGGATACCAACGACGTTTCTTTAATTATGCATACACGAACGCTGGCTGCAACGGCGACTTCTGATAGCCGCGGCGTGACGAAAACACGCTATAATTTCGTCGATTACGCGACGACAGGAGAATTCGTTGCCGCTGTGCAAGTAATTCATCAAGTCTAGCAAAATAAAGAGGAAAAAGGCAGCCAGAGAGAGAGAAAGAGAGAAAGAGAGAGAGCAAAGATCGGTGAGAAAACTCCTTTTGCTACGTTGCCGGTCACTCGTAGTTTGACCGATCGAGTTAAACCTTCTAATACGTTAATCGCTTCAGTCTGCCGCGATTGCAGATAGAGTTTCATCACCGAGAGGTATTGCTTATGGCACGAGGCCTTAAATGGTCCTTCGCTACGAGCGATTTGATACTCGAGGCTATTTAGCCGCGCCGGTGTACGTTTTCTTCAGTTTTCCTGCATCTTTGCCACGCGATCCTTAGTTTCTCCCATAGTCCATTTTTAGTCTGTTCCCGTACCGCTTTTATAGCGATACCACTTTCGACTCTAGCCGTGTAACGTCGCTAGAGTCCGTCCGAAAAATCCTAGCGGCTTTTAGTCCATGTCAGGACTATCGACGCTCTAACAGAGGTCGCTAAACCGCGCCAACGTAATTTCCTTCGCTTGGACCGTAGAACTGGCCTGTACAGGTTGTTTCAAGACTGGTAGCAACGATGTTTGAATTCGATCTTTGGCTCGTACGGTTTTTCTGGAATCTTCCTTCAGCTATCGTGCCGCCGTCTTAAACTGTGAAAGCAGAAAAAGAAGTGTCCGACAGAAATGGAGTTCAATTATCTTAAATCGATAATGTCGCTCGAGAAGCAGTTAGGAAAAATGAATTTCGACTGGTTCTGAATTTCTGCAGAATCCTTAGGGCTATCTTAACACTTAGCCAACCGAATGGGGAGATCTCCCATTCCTTCATCTGCCATTGATTCTATTTACCTTTGCTATTAGTTAGTCTTGAACTGGAGTTAAATTTATTAAAAAATTATACTTTGAAAGTGCCCGGAAAATGTATTTGACGAACTGTGAACAACACTAGTTCAAAACTAACTAATAACAAAAGCAAATAGAATCAATGGCAGAGGAAAGAATGGGAGATCTTCCCATTTGGTCGGCCAAGTGTTAAGAAGCAAAGAAACGCGCGGTGTTCCAAACATTCTCATGTATCTCGAAAAATGAACAACTGCGAGATAGGGCATTTTAACAATCAGACATGGTACAAGTTAATGTCAGAAAATTGTATCGTTTTTCATTGTTACACATTGGAAAGCACGAATTAAATTAATCGAGAAGTTCACTCTCTATCGAGAACCATTTCCACTAACCATTCGGTTAAATCATCCACGCGAGCAAATTTATCAATTGTACCGCTTGGTTTCTCAATACGCAAGAACTCTCCAGAACGATCGTACCAGATCTTCGGTTGCTTCGAGCAGCGGTTGCGTATCGGAACACGTGGCGCGAAAATGATCGGAAAAACGCGCGCGCCACGAGTTCCGCGTTAATTATGCATTCAGAAATTCTCCTTTGTCATATCTGGCCAAGAGAAAAGAAACGATCGGTCGCTCGGTTGCGTAAACATCGTCATATGCTAGACGCGTTATCGTTCGTATGCAACGGTCGCGTATTCCCGAGGTAACGGGGAAACGATCGCATAGAAACGGCCAAAATGTGGTACGGTTTGCTCCATCGAGAGTTGTTCGCGCAATTTACGCTCGCCAACTTTTTCCCGTGCTTAACTGGATCGGATTAGGCGAACAAAACTGTCGTCATGGTTTCAGATGGACGCATGACGATCGATGTTTTCGTTGTTGTTCGCTTCTACTCGAAATAAAAGCTGCCACTACGACAGAGAAGACACTCGTTCGCTGTCGGCTGGTCGAAGGAAGATACAGTAGGTACATAATTGCGATAGGGAATGATCTTTGTTCGGGTTCGTAGGAGATATTCAATTATCTTCGCGGTTCAATCAACTGTGTCAACTGGACACTATTTTCTACGACAATAAAATAAAACGGTCGTTCCGTGATTAGCCTCGAAGGAGCAGACGTTTCGTCTGTTGCATTCGTTAGGGGGTCACCGATTCTTTTGATTTGTTGTTTTTTAAATTCACTCGAAAAATCGGCTTTACGTGATTGTGTCACGTTGTTCAATCAAAACGAGGCGACACGAAAGCAATTATTAAACGATGACTAATGGTTTTATGATTCGTTACGTATATATTTCTGAATTATTTTTAACGTTAACACGGTAACACGGTGTAAATATGATTAAAATTTAACACAAAGAAAAGCGTGACCGAGTAGATTCGCGAGAGAAACGTTCGATTTAATTTAAACAGATTTATCTTAATCACGCTGAAAACATTTGACTTGGTTTAATGCTTGACTAGCTTCAACGATTTCGTTGTTAATTCGAGTGTATCTGACTAACGTTTGCAAAGATAACGTTAAACAAGCTTGCGGTGTCTCAGGAATATCGGTCAAGGTGACGAGGATATGACGTGAAATGAGGTTACCCGACGAAATCGCGAACTTTTCAATAAGAAACTTCAAGGGCTTCGCAATAAATGGATACAGTGACGAAAATGTGGCTTACATACGATCCCAGGATTGCATACCGAAAGCTGTTTCTTCGGTATCTTAATAACATACGTGCACAGATGAATGCACGAATGATCGAAGCAAAGTGCTTTAAAAGAAGTTGCGACAAAAAGCTTGAACGCAATCGATTTTATGTATCGTACTCACAGAACACATTTTTACACGTAAAATATGAACATTTTAAACAATTTTCGTTATCATCGAAAACCTTGCACAACCTTCCATATGCATTGCCCTGACCTTTCAAACGTTCCACGATTTCATTCATAAAAATACTCAAAAAATCCGCGAAACCTTGTCAAAATGCTTCAAATCCTGACCTCATCGTGAAACGCTTCCAAACGTTCAACGATCTCATCCATAAAAATACTCAAAAATTCCGCGAAACCTTGTCAAATCGCTTCAAAACCTGACCTCATCGCGAAACGCTTTCCCAAATTCCCCGTTGATATTTCAATCTAGTCATTCCGTGGTCAATAACACGATCTACCCTGTAATCCCTTTTATCCGAAAGTCTAATCGTCCCGCGGACTGCAATTTCCCGTGGCCACACGCGGCGGCCTGGAATCCCGGCTGATTATCAATCCGGTAACAATATTTTGACATGCAGCCGCGGAGAGCTCGCATGGATGCGCGCGCTCGCGCGGATAACGCGCCGTGCGACAGAATGATTTACCGCGGCTGCGCACCAGAAGGCTTTCAACCTTCGAAGGACACCGTGGCGCACGCGCGCAGCGCAGCGATGCACCGAGCCGCTGCACCTTAAGCGCGAACCAACGTTTTCCCCGTTCGGGAGGGAGGGGCGGAAATCGTGTGCGTGTCACGGCGCGACGATCTTACGACGTGTCAAAGGTCAGTGTCGTGCTCGTAAAAGCGAGCACGGCTCGCGACGACCGTCGAACCTAGCCATCCGCGACTCGATCGCAGTCGGATTTCGCAGTAAAATGGACATTTTGCGAGAGGGGGGGGAGCAGAGACGGACGTTGCTAATGTCGCGAGATGACCACGAAGATTTCAACGATCGAACGCCGCGATTCGTTAATGTTTAAATGAAGGTTTTGTTGATCAAAGAGACTGTCGATAAATGCAAACGTGGATTTGGACATGGGGATCGTGTTCTTCTGTTTTAAACTTACGTGTATACTTTGTTCAGTTACATTTATCTTCACAGAGATAAAGTACACCGCGAGTTCAGCAAATGCACCGATATTTCATATTAAGTCCAACGAATTCCCTAGGAACCAAAAGCGCTAGGGATCCCTAGAAACGCTGTGCACCAATCTCCGACATAACCTCTGATATCAAACGCTTCAATGTTGCTCGTGAATCAGCAACGATTTTCAAGCAACCCCTCAAATATTCTCAGGTAATAGCCAAAAAATATAAATATAGATCGAGGAACTTCCTCTAGGAACTGCAGGAGGGGGGTGAGGGGAGGGTGAGGTTGTACTCAACCTTTGGCACGGTCGACGAAGCTGCATCGACTGCAGCGGCCGCGTACGCCCTCTTCCTGGCCGAATCGATATTCCCCAGTAATGCAGGTAATTTATTGCTTAACACTCTGATTACCATGTGAATAACGGGTGGTACGGGGATAACTGTGCTCGCGTTAGCGTGCCCGCGCGCCGCTGACCGCCGCGTGCACGTCCTTTGTGCACGAACAGGCGTAGGCCGCGAAACAAAAGCGGCTTGGGGGCGTCTTTTTTTTTCTTTTGCGAAATGACAAAATTTTACGGCACCGTTGCGTCATGCGCTCCGTTTTCTCCGTTTATTCGTTCGTCGCGCGACTATCGACGATCTTGATCGCGACGCGAGATCCTATCGGTAACGGTGTTTCGAAATCGCCAGATAAACCGTATCGTTCGAAATTTTATCGCGCCCTGAATCATTTCGTTTCGGGAAACGTTCGATCCTTTGTTCGAAATCACGGGGACCTAGCTCGAAATCGTCGCGTCTTTTCGACGGTGTTTCCTGTGATCATCACGTTCGTTCGACGGTCGAACGTAGAGAGGCTGACAAAAATGGCGCACCCTCTAGAATCCTTAAACGTGACGTGTAAAGAAACGACCGACGGATGACTAAATTTATTTTACCTAATAAGGCGATTGATAATTAGTATCTTTTTTTTTTTCATTTTCAGTGCATCGGTGATTATGGCCATTATTTAAAACAGCTTTCCAACCGATTTTGTGAAAGTTCTGTATCGCGGTAGCGCTTGTTTACTGTCAGCACCTATTATGAAATATATTTTTGTATCACTTATAATACCAGTTGCGCATTTACGCAACGAGAATAGATTGTAACGTAGGAGAATCTATTTCGGTAGACGGTTCTGAAAGGTATCCTCCTATTTTTATGATTCATACCCCTTCTCATTTGCTCATTTGTGAAACAGGATGCATCCTTTAATGTACCAGAATAACGCAGAAAGGTCAGTACAGTGGATTAGAACTTATAGAAATATCATATTGTCAAATATAGCCGTATCGCCGAGATATTAATAAAGTCCGTGTTAAACAGACGCAATTTAAATAGCAGTTAATTTGGGCCACAAGTATTCTGCGTCGAAAACCCGATCGATTTACAGATAACGATCTAATTGTAATTAACAAAAATCGCGGTTACTTTGCTTCTCAAAATTACAGTTTCGCTGCGTTTATCTTATAAAATAACGATCGTGCATCATAACGTTGAAGATAATTCTGATGCCCATCGGTGACACCAACCGGTACCAGATACACGCATACGTGCAAACGTACACTGTCCATGAAAAATCGAAATTCACCACAAACTTTATCAACTGTTCACCGGTCAACATTTTATCCATTTTCAATGCACGCATTCACGTACGCGATATACGTTGTTAATTTCAATATTTTCCTTTATCGCCGAACGTATTTCCCGGCGATCGTTTCGAGTGCGTTCGCACGCGAAAAGATTGTTTGTTTTACGGCCGCAAATAATAAGCCCGAGCGCTCATTTGCAAATTGTCGTCGCCGTTGCATCAAGCCTGCCGTCAGTCGGCCGCGGCTGGCAAGGTTGTTCTGGGGAAGTCGTTGAGGGCGACGGACTTATACGGTAGGAAGTTATTCTTGACCTGCAATTTTAATAATGCGCCGCGATGCTCGCATCGCCTTTGCGAACCGTTCATCCTTTCTGCGAGCTTTGTCCACCGACTATACTAGTCGGTGCATCGTTTGTGCACTGCTATCTCCAGAGATTGTCCGGGTCCACTATATTTCTATTCCGATACGATCAACGAGTTTCCAGATCTTGACGATAACTACGATGAGTTGATGATTACTAATAAAACAACCACTTGCGGATCTTGTACGTTTGTGATTTCAAAATTTAACGTCACGTAAACTTTGCTCCTCCAGCTTTGTTTCGTGTAGAATTATTGGTTATATTTTTGTGATTTTGTGGGAAGTAGTACAATTACATTCGTTGATTTTTGACGAAATGCGGAAATAGCTAACAATAAGTAAGGGGCAAGCGCCCTGTTTGCACCGTGCTAAAGGCCAATACTCTGACTACGCATCATCTCTATATCTGTTGACTAATCATTCGAGAACTTTAACTTTGGACGTTTATCAATTATTTTTATCGCGCCAGAAATATAAGTTATATTACTTTTTTAAAGCCTACACTAAGCACTCGCTGGAACCGGCATCCATTGATTTATAGACGAGACGTGCAGAGTGAGTCACAGAACTGTTCACACTCCCCTACGTTCGTTGGTTCGTAGGACAACCTTGCTCCCCTCGATTTATAATAATAGATCAGCGAAACGTTTATTTATATCAAACCATATCGAATCGTGCGAATCGAACAACGAGGTACACGATGATCCTACACGATGATTCAACAGGTATACAGGTATCCGCGAAGCTAACAACTTTAATCTCACTTTTAAATCGTTTCATCGTCATCCCCGAGTAAAAATCTAATTCACCCCGTCGAAATTGGCCTCGTAGCCGAGACAGTGAAAATTGGAAGAGCGAAAGTTAATTAATTACGGGGAATTGTCCGAAAAAATTTGCTAGACAAAGTTTTTCGGCCACTGTAACGAGATAATACAGGCAAATGATTCTGTGGATATTCCGCGGCTCTACCTAAGTACACCCTGCAGATAAACACGAGTTCACCCCGTGTAAAAGCCCCGGCACTCACCCGCTGAAACAGGGGGATGTTTAGCAGCAGCAGCGGCTAGGGATGATTCAAGCACCCGGCCACCGACTGGCTCCCACTCCCTAAGCTGTGAGCTGTCCATTCAACCGGTGCTGTTAGGGCCGTCTTTCAAAGTGGGCTTTGTTCCAGTTATTGGTATATATACCGCGCAGTAACCGACCAGAACAGGAGAGGAGTTTCGTCTTTACAAAATCTTCCCGACGTAAGGGAGGAGGCCACCTCTGCACCCCATGCCCTCTGTAGGTATTACGAGTCACAAATTCTATTTCTTCCTCCATTCCCCTGCTTCGAGAGGGTTTAATTAACCAGGGTGCCTCGGTGCCATTGGTATCCGCAGTTTGGTAAATATCTCGTGTCTAGGAAGTACAGGGTGTTCCATTTCAAGCGAATTCATCGGACTGTTTAATCATTCTCTGACGCCATCGTAGTGAGTAGGTTACGAATTTGTTTGCAAATTTGATGAAATCAAATTTAAATAGAGATCTGTATCACCCTGTAAATCTAAATAGTGTAACGTACACTATACTTGGGATATTTTCTATATATTTACGTATTACGGGGCACTCTATATGCTTTTGCATACCTATTTGACTTCTCTGCAGAAGCATAAAAATTCTCCAGTAATAAATTTTTAAGAGCAGAAAGTTTGCTCTTAATTACAATACTCGTGATTATAAAGTATAGAGACATCAAGAAGTTCGAAACGATATTCGAAAGACCATTCCTAAAGAAATAATTTTCTTTACGAAAGCTACCACCATGAATACCACCATTGTCCTGCACCAAACTGCCCCCGGAGCCGGAAGAACTTGCGTATCGATCCAGGGGCGATGGAACCAATCAGCCCTGGTAAAGTCTCGTCCAATTCGCCAGGCGCGACCGAAAAAATTTCAACATTGTCCAGAACGAACGCGATCGTCAACGTTTGTGCAATTAGTTGTCAGAGACGGGGAACCCGTTTCCAGGGAACATCATGGATTTGGACGTATACTAAAAATACACCTGGTATTCGTGACACGTGGAACGTTATATTAGGGAATTAAAGGACCCGTATTCTTAGTACACGTGTACACATCGCACGTAAACCGTCTACTTTTCAAGGAGTTAAATATCATCGGTATTCTTGGATCCATGTACACGTGTATGCACAAGTATTTAAGGATCGCTCCTACCGGGCCTAGAAAGTGGGGAACGTAATACGAAAGTGTGATTTCTTTGTTTCAGACAGCTGCCGTGATGCGACACGAAACCCCGTGTTCGACCGTTTAACCGTTATACAACTATATTTAAATACACGTATAATGGAAATAGACGGGCAGAGGTTCCAAGTTGTTAAGTGTACACGTGTATTTAGATACACGTGAAATAGGGTTCTCGGTTATCCAGTCCCTCGACGACGTAACGTTACGTCAAGTACGTGTTTTGTCCCTGATCTGAAAACCTCTGCGGAGAGAGAATGGGAGGCGGTTGCTTATTAAAAATGGCAGAAACACCGGCGCCCTCCTCTCCACCCTCCCAATTAGTTCGGTGGCATGCATATTCCTCGACGTTCCTACCGGTGTCGCGATCCAATTACTCGACGTCCAACGATTTCCTCGACATCGAGAGAGAACGTTGCGCTGCAACGACGACAATGCATCGGGGCGATCATTTGTCACGCTGGTCCAGGCCACGACACTGGCCTGGCCGGTAAATTAGGCGTGAACAGGACGAAGAAAAGAACGAGGAAAAGGGTGGATTTCGGATGAGGATGAAAGGATCACGTGGACGTATAGTTGCACGTTCGGGGGATCGGTTATTAGGATGCGACGAACGGGAGAAAAGCTTGCTTACGAGGTCCATGAATGCCGAGGACATGTTTCTAATCGCCTTGGAAGAGTTCCTCGGCTTTGCTCGAAGGTTTTCGTACAATACAGTTTGTGCCTGGGTACATTTGTTGGGAAAGCTGAGGTTTGTTTGGACTGGAGTGGTATTGGAACAGCGTAGACCGTGTTTTTGGACGAGGGCAACGCAACGTTGCAGTTTCACTTTACCCCCTCAGCAGAGGCTAGACTCGTCGCGTCTCATGTATTTCACAACTCTTAATTATTCTTGTTTACCGAATGCTCGGTTGAAATTTGTGCAGTTTCAAGACGGATCATAGAAACGATTTCTAAAGCGTTCCAACGTTGAACGAAGCGATAACAGAAAATGTTGGTAAGAGGTTACCACCCAACATGAAATGTGAGAGCTACGGATGCGATCCGTTACAGACGTGATTGAACAACGGTTAACCATACGTCCATCCGCACAGTTTTAACCCATTCACAGCCAGACAAATTTAGAGCGTCTTGCCCTGGGTGTCAAGATTTTATTTTAAAGAAAACACGGAATTTAGCAAAATCTAATAACATCAAGTTACAGATATAGTACTGAAATGGCATTTACTGTGATTTGAAAATGAAAAAAAAGAAAACACTACGAGATATTTCGTAGCTAGCAACGCTGAATAAAATTTTGATTACTACGAGATATCTCGTAGTTAGCAGCGAACGGGTTAACCGGTAAGATACACGAATCGTAACGTGACCGCAAGCATATCGAAAGCGGCTTCGAAAATTCGTGAATCGGTGAATGTTTACTGCATCGAGTGGTGAAAAACAGAATGGAGAAGAGCGACGTAGGTTTTGGTAACGACTGTAAAGCGGCCGAAAATATTGACCAGTCCCCGAAACAGGAAAATGATAGCAATTGTGCGCGGACGGAAATTGTGTTTCGAAGCGAGATCGAAGGGGCTCCGGTTCCCTCCCTTCTGTCCAGCCAGCGAAATAATCCGGGCGAGATTCCATGAAACGACTCCTTGTTTGTCGTTACAAAGATTTCTTTGCCGAGCTCTCCTCGAGCTCGTGGCGCATCGGCGACGGCAACGAGACGGGAGCCCCGAAAGATGCAGGTTCTCGTGGAAAAATTGGAATTCTTCGAAGGAAAAACGAGGCCAACGTGGGAAAACGTCGATAGAATCCGAGAAGCGGGAAACGTATGCGGGCGTTGTTTGGTAATTTAACGAGGAGCATCGTTATCGACGAGGGGAAACGTATCGATCGGATCGATCAGAATCGGTCAGCGCGATTAAACGAAATACGGAGAGGGAAAGGGATATTTTATTAGGGGGAAGAAAGGGGAACGGGGGGTAGGGAAGCTTTTAAAAAAATTAAAGAAAGCCAGGCTGAAGAGAAGACCTTCGAACAAAGAGGAAATAGATAAAGAACCACGAGATACCGAAAATCGGGGAAAGAAGCGTATTATTTCTGGTCCGCCTCGAAATAAGGGATCATTTACTTTAGCTGTGTCGCACGGCAATCGATATCCAGCAATCTCTAATGTGTTCAGCTAGCCAAACTATTTGCTGCGAAGTATAAAATTTTCAACTTCACGTGTATTCGGAGAAAGAAGCAGACTAAATTTCAGCTAATTTGGTATTCTAATTTTAAGACATTTATCGAAGAAGCAACGATTTCAACGTTTATGCGCACACTTCGGCGTAAATTTATTATCCGAATCGATTTCGGTGCTCGCCAACCGTGGCGATACTACGGAAATATTATTTTCCGGGATAGAAAACGCGTTTCGTACAAACAAAATCTCATGGACGAAACTTTTTAATTTTTAACTGGGTTTTGCTCTATTCTGTCGTCCCCTAATTTCGGCAGAAAAAAGACGATTCTTTAACATAAAAATTGGAACGATAGAACAAATGTCAGTATTAGCTTCTTTATGTTTTGGGCAAAATTAATAAGATCTTTTTATAAAAAGGGAACAGATTTGGGTAAAAATGACTAGAAGATCATAGGTATGTTAAACGGCTTAAAAGTCGAACCCTAGTTAATGACGATAGAAGACGTTAAACAGGACAACCAAAAATTTCCAGAACAACCTACAACTCTTAAGAATATTCAGCCCCTTCATCGGTCCCATTTTCTTTTCCAAGAATTTCCGTTTTTCCTCGTAACCTGTACATCAGCCGAGTCCTTCGTTCCTCTTCTGTTTCGTTTACGTCATCGACCGATTCGTTTTCAACTGGGAAACACGGTTTCACTTCGGGTAAGAGAGTCACGATGTTCCTCGAAGCGTGTTTTCTCAAACGGCTGGCAATCATCTTCGTCGATCCATACGATAATTATCGCGCTGACGAGCACCTAAGACATGCAAAATAGTGCAAAAGCATGATGAACCAGTCTTCTCCTCGAGTTTAGCTTACAACTATCTATATTCCGTTATGTGCTATCAAGTTGTCTCAATTGCTCATTGATCAATCATCCAGACGGTCAACATCTTCGCAAGTGTTAACGTTCGACTAACAAAATGGATCTTGAACGTATTCAATAAGGGGCCCAAAAAGCTGTCGCACGAGTTTTGTCCTACGCATGGCAACGCATCGAGTGGAAACATCATTCAATTTCAATTCTTCACCCTCCAATCGATACTTTTCCCGGCAACTCGGTCTTCTCCCCGATAAATCTATCGCGGTCTCGCTGAACGCGTTAAACAGCGTTTTCCTTATATTTCTCATCGATCCGGTGTTCGGAACAGCGAGAAGAAAGTAGAGCTGCTGACAAGAGAACCGAATGTCGCCGATAACTTGGACTTCGCGAGGACGTCCATCGCGCGCGGAGGGTGGTGGCGTTGGCGGTGGTGGTTGAGGAAGCAAGAGAAAGAACAAAGCAAACATGCATCCCGTGGCACGGGAGGGAAGTAAAAAGATTGGCTCCGTCTCTTTTCTTCCCTTCACCCTTGTGTATCTCGTGCACGCGTACCTATACAGAGGGGCTGAGAAGGAAAGAAAGAAAAAAAGAAAAAGGGAGCGAGTGGATTCCGTCGCAGCGTAGAAAAGTACGGCGAGGAAAGAACGGCAGGCAGAAAGCACGGAACTTTTCCAAGAAATGGGAGAGCAGGGCGCGTCGAGGCGAACGAACGAGCGGGACAGCGTTGGGAAAACCGTTGCTGCAACGAGGACAAGACGAGCCATCGGCGAGGGAGAGACGCTTATGCGGGTCGACGCCGACGAAGAAGGAGAGCGTGGGGAAAATGGCTTAGAGGGAAGAGAGGAATGCGATTTGGGTGAAGTAGAAGGGAAAAGAGGGACTCCTTTGCTGGAAAAGGAACACGCAGCCCTCTCCTATTCTGGCCGTCGACGGGGGGGTTGAGGGAGGGATGGTGTGGGTGTGTGAGAGAGAGAGAGAGAGAGAAGACGACGTCGACGATGGCAACGACGACGACGACGAGCTGGAGTAGGTGGAGTAGACGGTGGAAGGGAAAGAGGGAAACCTTTCACGAGTCGAGTGTAACGGGGGTGCAGGTTTTGGTTAGGGGTTAGGATCCGTTGGGCGAGAAGGGCCTAGCAATAGGAAAGAGGGCGAGAGAGAGGGAGAAGCGAGCCAGCCGGCTAGAGAGGGACAGACAGGTCTATACGGAGGCAGATCGGCCGAGAAAGTGAGACAAAGGGAAAAGGAGAGGTACACAGGGTGTTTGAAAAGTAACTTCCTGGTTTTACCACGATGTAACCCTCGAGAGGCTCGGGGGAACGGAATTCAACTGCGCCGCAGCAGCGACTGATTTTGAATTTTCTCGTTTCGCCCTTTCGACCTTTTGCTTTTCTCTTCTTTCTCGCCTTCGCTTTATTCGCGATCGTCGCTCGCTTGAAAATTTTGTCGGCTCGTATTATCCTTGCTGTGTATCTTACACGAAAAGAAGTAAGCACATAACGGGTTAGAAGCGTCTTTCTCGACCAAGGACTCGAGCATTGATTCTTGTACGGTGTGAAAAAAATCGAAAAAGATGCCAAGTAAATAGATATTTCGATATCTCTGCACCGGTATGCATAACTTTTATGTAAATTACGGGAAGCAATGGAGTTGTCCGCCGCAGCGGTATGCAGAAACAAAACGCTTTTCAAACTAAAGACACTATTATTTCATTGTTCGATGTTATGTAAACTGCACCCGTTACGTAATCACACAGACGTCTGTCTCCGCAGGAAAAATGGTAAGACAGGGTGCCCGTAAAAAGAGGGTAGATCGCACAACGACCACGGGTGAAAGGGATATATCGCAGAAAGAAAGCGGCTTGATTTCGTCGTACGTATTTCGAATCGATTACGATTACCTACGTGCCACTGAATATTTTAGCGATTAGCCTCTCCTTACGGCTATGCAAAAACGAAGCGACGCGAGCGCTAGAATGTCGATAATAGAGAAGCTTAACCTTCGATTGAACTGTTTTATATTAGATCTATGTAAATTTTCCTTTTCGCAGACAACGCGCCATTTATTTCTTTTTCTACGGCTGGAGATCCATTTGTATATGAAACAATGATAGAAAAAAATAATAAAAAACAGAAGATATACAAATTAATAACGTTAATCTTAATTTTGTTCTGCTATTCGTACTCTGACAAATTATTTTATTCGAAATAATGATAACAAATGATCGCTCTCCTTATTTTCGATTACTTTTCGTCATCTTCCTTATGAAAAGAAAAAATAGAGCGATGCAATCAAATAATCAATGCACGAATGGATAATTTTAATTGGAGATGTTCTGCTGAACTGCTGCATTCCAGTGAACGAGATGAACAATAATTTGTTGGGGTCAGATTTGTGTAAGCAAACATAATTTACAAGCTAGGCGAACTTTTGCGCAGACCTCCTACTGCAAAAATGCAAAACTTCGGTTTCGAACGGCTTGACCGCGATAAAACTGATAACGTAAAAGTTCGTATCTCTGACGGCTCGAATAATCAAAGAAGACCCCGGCCGTGTTTATCGTGACGGTTTCGTCACTTTAAAGCGGAGCTTTAAAGCGATACATTTCATTACCGCAAACAACAATATTTTTATCGCGGAACGTGCAATCGTACGAAACAAATTCCGTGGCAATATTTCTGATTTATAATGCTAAACATGTTGCGATCGTGGCGATCCTGTGGAAAGGAGTCGTACGATCGAACGTTCTCTTTTGGAAATGAAAGCTTCCCAATTATATTATAAATATTATGAATAATATTTATGTAAGATGCTATACTATTATGTCGATATATCTTATGTACACTAATGGGACTGGATCCCGTTTATAACAATAAATTAAATTAAATTAAATTAAATTAAATATTTACCATTGGATGAATTCCGCTTCATTTTTTGCCGACATTTATATTTTTCGACAATGTACGATTTCTAGTTTAAAAGTTACTTCCGGTTAATTTATATTTCTTGAAAGAACAGTTTCACAGACCGATCAAAGTGCATAGATATTGCTTCTCAAGTGCATCTATTAATGACGTTATCGGATTAACGTCATTACGAAGATAGTTGATGCTTGCGCACGCACTAAGCTTAATACTATCGTTATTAGTATTACACCTACAATTTCACATCATCAACCTTCCATCGTACTACAGAGCGTTACCACAAAGGCGTCGATCTTCCGTAAATGGTCACCGGAAGATTCGAAACACGACCTCGTGCAAACATTCACGCCTCGTTACGAAACAATTTTGCTTCGCAAGCGAATTCGACTCGCCTCGTCCCAACGCTTTCCCCCTCGCCATGGAACAGCATACAAAACGAGCACAGGTGGAAGGACACTTTTAAAACATCCTGTATAACCCTCTTATAATACAGCATCGTCTAAGAGAAGATACTAACGAGATGACCAACAGGCGAGAGTGATTCTTCGCTGGTATCATCATCATCCGATTGCTTTTCTCCTGTCATGTTGTACGATCAAATTCATCAGCGTTATCGTTTCGAACAATAACTAATATGCGTGAGACAATTCGATTCTGTTAAAGAATCCATTGATGGAATTGCATATTCTAGTTATAGAATTTTACAAAATCACAGAAAGTCTTTATGTTGGTTCTGAGGACCATGATAATTCGTAAGGATCTAGAAGAGAGGTAGAAGTTTGATAGTGAAAAATACGCGTACTCTCTTATAACTGTGCTAGATAAAGGTGTACTTAGAAAGATGGTAACCAATAAGAGATTCATCAGTGCTATCGTTTCGAACAATAACTAATATGCGTGAGACAAATCGATTCTGTTAAAACGTCCATCGATCGAATCGCATATTCTAGTTATAAAATTTCACAAAATCACAAAAAGTCCTCGTATCGTTTCTGAGGACCATGATATTTCGTAAGTTTGATGTTGAAAAATACGCGTACTCTCTTATAACGTATACTGTCTTAAAACTGTGCTAGATAAAGGTGTGCTTAGAAAGATGGTAACCAATAAGAGATTCATCAGTGCTATCGTTTCGAACAATAACTAATATGCGTGAGACAAATCGATTCTGTTAAAACGTCCATCGATCGAATCGCATATCCTAGTTATAAAATTTCACAAACTCACAAAAAATCCTCGTATCGTTTCTGAGGATCATGATATTTCCTAAGTTTGATGTTGAAAAATACGCGTACTCTCTTATAACAAATACTGTCTTATAACTGTGCTAGATAAAGGTGTGCTTACAAAGATGGTAACCAATATGACTCGCGTTTCTTCGCCTGGCCATCTTCTCGTAAACGAGCAAGTACAGGGGCAAAAGGAGCAAGTATCCGCGTACAGGGTTCTTCACGGAGATCGGCGCGAGACCAGCGTTGCCGATACAAAGTCACACACGGATAGAGCCTAGGCGTGTTTTTATCAACGGGGACCCCTCTCGCATCGTCCAATTGATTCGCGCGCGGAATCTTCTCGCTCGCGGCATACTAATGACCGCGACGATGATCCCGCGCCCCGGGGGTTACAAGCTAATTTGTTTCACGCTCGACGTCGACGCTCGCCGCGCTCGTTAACGCCGATGTTCCGTGCGTGTTCGCGCTCCACGGTGAACGGGGTACGTGCGTCTTCGGTCGAGTTTCCATCTGGAAGGCTTCCGTTCCACGCTGAATCGAATAACTGGCGAAACGCATCGCCGGCGAGGACGTTATGATTGCCGTGGCAGGCATACGGAATCGGTTCAACGATGGCCGAGCAGAGAATCGAATTGGTGGGATTATTCGTTTCGGAGATCGAATTGTAATTGGTGTTCAACTGACAATGAGTGCACGTGTATTTACATGTTTTTCGTCACGTTTCTTATCACATTGGAAAAGATTTTGAGTGACCGAGTTTGATGGTTGCAATTATTTAAGGCATTCGGAAGGTTAACGGGTACACATAATTTTCACTGAAACCTGAACTTTTTATTTGACAGAGACTCGTACTGTAGGGTTAGCTGTGACTGTGATTAGAAAGGAACACAGCGAAGGCAACGCATTATATTCGTAATTCGAGAGGGTGCGTGAAACATTCGGGAAATGTGATAAAAGCTGCAAATCCACTTTAAAAAGTTATAAAATAATCTGTGGATACTTTTATCTTAACCTTTGCCAACAACGAGCTACCCCCTACTAAGGCGACTCCACATCAAAGAATCTGTACGCAGATCCGATCCATCGAAGCCATCACGAGATCACCATAGCTAACCTTAGCGTTAGGAACCCCCCGTCTAGGGATGAAAAACCGAGATCCGACGAGCGGCTGTGGCATCGCGTAACGGGTTAAACCGTGGCTGAAATCGTTCCACGGAATGGTTGGTCGGTCGGCTCGCGATTCGCGGTTCGGTCAGCTTATACACGATCGCAAGTGACCGTGAAGAGGCACGACACTGTAAAATAAGGACGCGCATCCACCTTTCTACTCGTGGTACCGCAAAGAAAACGGTGACCCGCGGCGCGATGCATTCCAGCTTGTTAGTTTGGCTGCTGCTCCGCTCGTTCCGCTTTTCTTTTCCCTCCGTGAAACTCTGGTCGCGCGCGCGCACGATTCACTCCGCTTGGAAATAATACCGTCCGCAGCGGGGAGAGCAGGGCCTCCGCTTGGCGTTTGCTTGCGCGCAGCTCGAAACGTTCGCGGGCATTCTTCCATGACC
The DNA here is from genome assembly GCA_033822845.1 of Tetrapedia diversipes. NCBI lineage: Eukaryota > Metazoa > Arthropoda > Insecta > Hymenoptera > Apidae > Tetrapedia > Tetrapedia diversipes. The sequence goes on from JAOPTO010002304.1 coordinate 284,238, forward strand.
GCTCGATTAACGTACGCAGTCAATTATGCTAACTCCTACGGTATGCGTTCGTCAGGTTCCGAGAGCAGAAAGAGAGAAAGAGAGGGAGAGAGAGGGATGGGAAGCATGGTGAGGAGAACGAGACGACGGGGGAAAATGGGGGGGGGATGGAGGGAGAGGAAGAGAGAGAGAGAGAGAGAGAGGAGGCATTCTCTGCTTTATAAATTGTTAGATGTCTGAACGCCACTTCTTCAACTTCTCGGCTCGACTCGACTGCTTCCACGTCGCTCTCACCCTTTCACGGGAATCCCTTTGATCCCCGTTCTCTTCGCCGTGGTACGCGCCGGATTGTTCTTGCCTTTCCGTTTGCCGATTGTTCGGTTTCGCGGTTCGAATATTTGGCCGCGCGTACACTGGCGGTTGGCAACGATGAATTCGAAAAATCAACCGTTTACCTTGCACGCGGCGAGAGTCGGACGGAAACGAGCTAACCGTTAGCGGGAGAATTTCGAGGGACGTTATACTTTCGCGATGGCGAAACGAAACCTTGTTTCATCACTGCTTGTACACGAAGAAAGGGAGAAACTGCGGTGCATACATCGTTCTCGATCGTTTGTTCCGGATCTTAACCGCTTGTAATCGTTGGACGAGTGTTGCTGTCACGCGCGTTTGCATTATGGTACGAAAAGAACAACAACACCAACAATAATAACAATGAAGGCGTGAATTACACTTCAAAATGTATTAAACATTAACAAATCTTCGATACCCTCGGTACCCTCTTTCCATTATTTAAAGTCCTGGTCGTATTCAAAACGGTTTAGACCTAACGCAAATCAACCAACCCCTAACAAGTTGCCACAGGTCAGAGAAAAAGAAGAAGTCGCAACCGAAGTGAGCTATACGCACTAAGAAAGCAGCGAATGAGCATGTTAAATATTAATAGAAGAAGGTATGAAAAGCCCTTTCCCCGCGCGCTCAACCACCAAACCCGAAGTATCGCCGTTCCAAGTCGACGCAACCCTTCGCATTCTGAACCGCACACCTTAGCCTCGGACTTACCCACCCTACCCTAGGAAAGCAGTTTCAAGGAAAGGGGAATCCCCGAAGCGAGACCAGCCTGTGCTCTCCGTCTCGTTCACGACATGTTCGTTCGAACCACTTTTTACCTAAACAATAATTTTGCGGGCATACACCGTCTAGCGACCGGAAGCAGACCAACCAACCGACAACCAGTCCAAACAGCTTTATCGCCGATTCTCCTCTATCGTATCGATACGCGATTCATTTGTTCGCGAGGTGGCAAGAGCAGGAACCTATCGCGTCGGTGCAGAGACTCTGGTGTAGATTATTCTGGTCCTAAGACATATATAGGCGGAGTTCAGGGCGGCGTATAGAAATACTCATTCTAATCATAGGAAATTCCTTTAACAGAGTGACTGGGAGCGGCGTGAGGGGGCGGGAGGGGCTCCCGGCTGAGAGATAGGAGAGGGTGTACCCCTCCCTGAAATTTCACCAAGACTGTCGACGACGACGACAACGGCGACGACGCCAACGACGACGACGACGACGACGACGTCGACGTCGACGGGGCTGGCTATAAATACCAACCCCTCTGGCCTCTCTCTGCAACCTCTCTCGCAGCGCTCTCTCCCTCTATCACTCTGGTTCCCTCCCGAGAGAGTTGTCCTCCTCATCCCTACCCCGTCTCTTCCTCTATACCTCTTTCTATCTCCCTGTATCCCTTGTCCTGTTCCACCAGTGGCAAAGTCGTTCTCCTCTCTCTCGATTCTATGTCTGTTCCTCTCCGTGGTTTCCCCTCTCTCGCTCGCTCCGACGCGCACTTCTTATCGTCCCCTCTTCCTCGATCCCACGATCTCCTCTTTCCCTTCCACCCGGTACCGCTTTCTTCCTCTCTGTCTCTCCGTACCCTGGTCCCCGACTACGTCTCTCTTCCGCTGTCCTTACCTCCGTATGGTTCATGCTCGTACGCCTCTACTCCACAATATGTATTTAAAATAGCTGCATGCTGCAAAATAACTGAAATAGCCGTGAAGGGTCGATGATCCCCGCGGCTCCTACTTCCTGGAACAGTCGCATCTTCACGGATTTTCGACGACGACCGACAGCGGCCTGTCGCCACCGGCTAGCGCCACTATGTCCTTTTTCGTGCCTACTCTTCTTCGCTAACGTATCCTCTCCGGTCTGCTATGGTCTGTATGCGCTCGCTATATGGTCGTTTTAAGCGGTCGGCGTGGATAACAATGAGGGCTTCACGATCGATCGATTTATGTTGAATGTGTGTTCAGCGAAACGATTGGAAAAATTGTTCGGAGAACAATTCGCTTCTGTTCTGAACTTTCTTTCGCTGGTGCTTTTTTGTGTGTGTGTATGTGTGTGAAAATTTGGAATCTTATGTTTGGTCACTTTCTTATCGTGGTTCTCATGAAAAGTACCGTGGAATATCGAATGCGTAAGTTGGTAATACTCTGTTACCAAATCGCGACAATTACTCCACGATTTCTGCCTTCCGTTTGATAGGAAATTCGAGCCTTCGAAACGTCTTTAGTTCACTGCCGTATTTCTTGCCTCGTTTCCGGTACACCTTATAATTTTCACACGCTGGGATCACGATTCGATGGAACAAAATGGCCCTTCGAAAGATCACTACTACTTTTTCTGTAAATAGCGTAAACAGCTGATCATATTAGGTGTGTGAGGCAAAAGTTTGCAACCAACGCGTAATAGATGTAGTGAGATCGATGAATACATATTTACTATTGATTGGTGAGCTTTCGTAAAAAATGCGAAACGATGATGCGAACGATCCGTATCAAGATCGGAATGAAAAAAGGTCGTGCCAGTATTATCAGCAGACGACAGCTAGAATAATTCATCATATTTCCACCTTTATGCGTTGCTTAATACGAGACAGGAATCAACGATGTACAATTTATCGGAATTCATCGCGTTCCGGCGCATATTCGTCGAAGAATTTTGCGAATTCGACGAATCTTCAGCGCTAATGAATTCCGTTATGTTTGGCCTTTATTCCGCTTTCGAAAATGATATTATTTCGACGAATAGCGTTAATAATATCAGGTAATCAAGATGATTTTGATATTTTTTCATTTTTCAGAAGTGTAACCCCTACGAAATCGGTATTTATAAGCTTGTTTCTCATTAGATGAAGGTAAACACCCGTAAAAATGATCGATTCAATGCATATTTATCAATAGTATTAAAAGATCGTTACATTTCGATCAAAAAATTGTCGATTTTTGAACTACTGCAATTTTGAGAAAAAAAAAGACATACAAAACTTTGTTTGGAATCATTTATAAAGGTGAAGTCACTATTTAAAGATTCTTGAATTAAATTTCCTGATGGATTTTTTAAAATTAAACTAAAGGTTTCTTTTCTAATAGGCTTCTCAAATTCAAATAACTTAACGGATCTTAATAAATTCTTTTCTCGATCCGTTTTACAATAAATTTGCAGAGCGAAGCCTTCTGTTAACAACTCTCCCCTAAATGTTGACATACGATCTCTTGCCACCGTTTTATTGCGCTTTAAATGAAAATTACAAAAGATGACATAACTTTCTTGGTTACCCGATATTAACAAATGTTGCTTGTGTACGTTCTTTTTTTTATCGTTCCAGATATTTGCGCAAGGATGTACCACACTTTTAAGTAACGTATTTCGCAAAGAACCGGAAGTCCGCTTCAAGGACACGGGAAAATGCAGTTGTCAAGCGTGTAGTCGAATCGAAGCGACAAAGTTCCACGAATCGGTTCTTTGTTCAACAAGCGGGAACCGAAACGATTCCACTTAAAATTTCCAAGTCACAGAGTCGTCGATTTAACAAAAGCAACCGAATCGCGGTTAATTTCGATTAAAAGGTGTTTAAGAAACAAACGTTAAATCGTAGAGCGATTAATTTCAACATCTCTAACTGCGAATTCGAAATTATTACGCGCCAAAGTAATTAAGTAACGCATCATACGTATCATTCATGTCCTGTACTACGAATATCTAATTTAATTACACGATACAATACATTGCAATTATGATGGTTGCAAACGACCCATCTTCGATTGCAGAATTAATTGAAACGTTATCCCAAGATCGGATAAACATTACGAACAATGCATTCGAAGCTATTGAAAATTAGGAGTCTTCCGAACGGGTACATCCACAATCCAGCGATGCCAAAATCCGATAACCCTAATCGCGAAGCCCCGAACGCCACGATACCTGTAATCACGAGTCAATAAATTTAGCGAGCTCACCGCTCATTCACAAACCATCGGCCGCAAATAATGAAGGAGGCCAACGCCGAAAACGCGAACGTCGAATCATCAATAATAATAATTTCGTCTGAACGTCGACACGCCGGTTGCGCAAATCGCCCGGATGATAAAGCACGGGCTTAGCGGACTTACGATTCCGCCATGAATTTTCTTTCGCCTTCTTCTTAGGACAATTTTTGAATTCTGGTTGACATCAAACTTTGTCACGGACACGGTCTTTGTTATACGTGAATCATAATCCGCGAGCGACTCTATAACAGATTAAGAGTCGTGTGCGAACGAAATTCTTACGATATCTTATTTCTATTCGCCGTTAAGTAAGTAAAACATACTGCTTTGTTTAAGATGTTCAGGAAAAAAATTGGAAATTCGGCCACGCGACACGTGGAACAATTTAAATTGCAGACTGGAATCGCGGCGTAGACGCTGAGTAGTTCGCACGATTATTAACGAACCTTTGTTAGGCACTCGTTCGACGCTGGCACGGAATTATGCTCGCGAGCATGCGAGGATTTGTTGCAGCGCTCGTGAGCGCGGCTACCGCTGCCGGCGCAGCCTTGACATTGGTCACGTTGCATTTGCATCGCGGAAGGTTGCGTAGATTCAGACATGTGAGACCTGTTCGCGCTAACGTTTATCGAGGAAGGTACGCGGTAACGTTGCGACGCGTTGCATCTCCGATTTTGTTGTCCGGTTGATTGATTGGTGACCAGAATTTGGGGAAAAAAAGATTGCGAATAAATAGGCGTATCGATTGTTCGAATTGTAACAATAAATCGACGCCTACGATTGTAATAAGATTATAGAGAATTACTGGGATTATACCGAGGCGATTGCCACTAGTGCGCATGCGCAGCCGCTATCTGTTTCCCGGCGCGGCAAATACGATTTTAACGCACTACATACGGATTATTAGTAATCTTTATAATTTAATTAAAAAATTATTTTTTAATTCAAAAGTAGTTATTATACTAAAGCATTATTACGCTAATTTATTTTTTTTTAAAGTATATACTATTACTCTGACATTTTAACCCTCCGTGAACGCCTGATTTTTATACCCTTGGTTCTAAGCTCCTGAAAAATATGAAAAGATTTTGGGATGTTTTTTAAACTTTCTGTTTTAATGTACCATCGCTACTTAACTCAAACGTTTATAGGCTTAATCGAGAAAAATAAAAATTTCCAAAGACTTCCGAAATAAATATAGGTATCATTCGTTGCGGATAAAATCGATCCAGTGTACCCTGAGAAGATTAAAAGTAATTCGTGTGTATTTCCTTTTCCTTTTATTTGGAAAAAACAACAAAGCCCTCAGGAGTTGCGCGTGGCTCGATCATTGTCGAATTTATCAACATACGTTGTTCTTTGCGTTCATGGGAAGAGTATCCGTGGCCAGCTAGGGACAGCGTGATTGAATTATCTGGAAACGCACCACCCCGTCGGGTCGGGATAAATACGCGTCCTTTTACGTGGCTGACGTCAACGACGTCGCGTCGCGTCGGGACGAAGTAAACTTTCGCGATCGGCCACGTGTGGGTGGCTGGTTGCATTCTACGAATCTACGTCATAGTTCATTCACAGTCGCAGCTATTAAAGACCGAAGAACGGCCCACCTCTAATTTTACACCCACCGTGGACCGTATTGCGACGCGAAGATTTTCCAGTTTCCCGTTTGCCCGCATCGAACTCCTTTCATCGTCGTCGGTGCTTTGATGCAAACGAACGAAGCATGCGTGCTTTCCTGTGAATCGAGAATGTAATGACTGAGGTAGACGTTAACCCTTTAGGATGATAATCGCTGGATTCGATTTTCAGATCAATCAGGGCTTAAGCTCGTAAAAACTCAATACGGTTTACAAAAATTTGTTGCTTTTATTAGAGCAGTCGATAATTATTATGTTTAATGTTCAGGTACTATCGGTATCGCAATACGAAACTGATTTTTTCTGTTCAATACTTCAACTACAATGTAGCGAAGACATCACCCTCCTACCGTAACAAATTTCCAAGCATTTTGGACACGACTTAGCTTTCATTGCAATTAATATCCCATTTCCTCCCGCGAAAGCGCGAACAGGTTACCGTGACGCATCGATCAACGACGTCTCAAACAATCCTCCTTGGTACTCAGCATGGTCAACCTGGAATTATCGATCGTTCGCCGGTCGAAACCGGTTCCCTTTTAATTTCCACGTTGATTTTCCATCCAAGCACACCGACTAGGTAACGCGCAGCAACGCAGCGAACGATCCTCCTCCAGCTTGCGATACCCAATAACCGTAACCCTATCGTCCTCTGCGTCCTCGTGGCGTCGCGACGCTGGAACGCGACCTCTAATCCCGCTCACCTCTTCGTGGAAATAAACTCGAGGCTTCGGGGGATCTTGTGGCTACTTTCAATCCTGGTGGAACAAGGCTTAAAGGTAGAGTCTCGGACGAAAGGATGACGGAGAGAGGACGAAGGGAGAAAGAGAGAGAAAGAAAGAGAGAGAGAGAGAGAGAGAGAGAGTGTGTAAGCAAGCAGGTCCATCCACTCCCTAACGATCATTCATCCTTTCTCACCCTCGATCCCGGAATGAAAGAATACAGACAACGAGAGAAAGAGGGCATCCGCGTCGAACGAAAGAGGGGAAGACGATCGGGGTGAGCAGAGGGGCCAGGGTGAGAGGCGGAGGGGCACCAGTGGCGGCTACAAAAAGGGAAGAAAAGGGAGAATAAAAGGGAAAAGACGGAAATAAAAAGAAAAAGCGGTAAGGAGTCGAAGAAGCAACGGGGGTGAGAGAGGGGCGGGGGAGGGAGAGAAGGAGAGTAGGAACTCTCGTAAAATCGATTCGACCCGTGAGAGAGAGACCACCAAAGAGATAGCAGCGAGAGCCGCTCTTCTCCGAGACGCGAGCGGGCAACGCGGCGTTGACTCCTGGATCAGCCGCGAACAAAGTCTCGCATTGTGCTGGCTGCGAGCAGCACGGCCCCGGCTGCTGTTGGGAATGGTTAAGTGATAATAATAACAGTACGAATTTTTGGAATAGTTTATACCGGTGGCCGTGGCACGGGTCGGGGGACGCGAGCCAGATTCGTGGGAGGGGGAAACTCGACGAAGAAGAAGCAGCGGCGAAGGAAGAAGAGGAAGGAACAGGCAGAAGTAACAGAGAGGGTACCGGGAGGGCGAAGAGCACAACGAGACGAGAAAGACATGGAAGAGAAGCACAGTTGATAGAGGGCCAGGGGGAGGGGTGGGTGCAGAACGAAAGAAGGAAAGAAAGAAAGAAAGAAAGTAAGAAAAGTAATGTGGCTGAAGGGAGGGAGAGGGAGGGAGGGAAGGAGGGAAGGAGGGAGGGAGCAAGTCGGGAGACGATACCGAAGAGCCACTCTCTGTGCTCTTATACACGAACGGTCGATGAGAATGTTCGGTGGGGGTGGTCGCGGAGGAGCCGACGGGAGAAGAGAGGGTGCGCGAGGGTGGCGCGCGGGTGAAGAGTGTAGTAGTAAAGCAGCAAGAGGAGAAGCAGGAGGAGGTGGAGGAAGGAGCAGAAAGACGGCGAGGAGGAAGTGGCGGAGGAGAAGAAAAGAGGATGAGGAGGATGAGAGAAGCAGGAGGCGGCGGTGCCGATGAAGGAGAAGGAGACGCGCTGAGGATCGGGCGTGGATGGAAGGAAGAGGAAGGAACAGCGTGTATATATATGTATGCACGGAGGTTCGCGAGAGGCGCAGCAGGCGAGCAAGGGGAAGGGAAGGCCTTAGGAGGAACGCCAGAAAGAGGGACGGAGACGGTACCATAGCTGAGGGAACCGAACTGTGTGACGGAGGGACGACGTAAGAGAAAAAGAGAACGAGAGAGAGCGAGAGGGGAGCGAAGGGGGGACCAAGTGAAGCCAAGTGAAGTGAAGTGGGGCCGCGGGACGGACGCAGTGGCATTGACCCCGTATAGTAAGTAAGGTAATGTGAACAGCTAGCACGCCTCCCTTCTCTCTTTCTCTCTTTTTCGCTCCGTTCTTCTCCCTCTTCTTCTTCTTCTCCTTCTTCTTCTTCTTCCTCTTCTTCGTCTTCTCTTGCCGCCGTTGCTGCTGCTGCTGCTGTTGCTCCTGTCTCTCTTTCCATCTTCCCAACTATCTCTGTTGCCCTTAGATTTGTCTCCTTTTCGTTGTCCCTTTCCTCCGTCCGAGAGCGTTCTCCGTTTCCTCCTGGTCCCTTCTCGCTCGCAGCCCAAAGGGTTCCCATCGGATATTGTTCGGTCGGTACAGGAGGGTGACCTCAGGGTGGACAGCGACCTCGAAAGCACCTTCTATCGGTTCGCTTCCAGAGTCATCATCACCGCACGGGTACGCTAATCACGATCCGAACGTGCACAGGATCGGTGCTCGCTGGAGAACCGATTTCGGATCACGATGCGTTCTCGTGTTCTAACACGGTTTTGCGAACTTCATGTAATCATATGATAGTAGGTATCTGGTTCAGCGTTGAACACTTCGTTAAACATCATATTTAGCTCGTTATATCCACTATTACGTAACCTTCGAATTATCCTTGCCCAGGCTTAAGTCGCACCTTCCTCCTCGTATCGCTTCATACCATTCTACCCACCCGTTCCCACGACAAGAAAAGAGAGTAACCTGGGCCATTAAATAAATAAAGGCTAGAAAAGAACCCGGGGGGAAAGTAAACATTGCGGCAACAATATCCACCAAGGGCTCGGTTCGTTAGGAGTCAGCCAACGAAGAGGAGAGATACGATAAAGTTCTCCGTTCACGGTGAAGTCAGAAGGCGCGAAGATCTCGCGAAGTCATCGATTAAGCAGACTTCGTCGCTTCCGTTCGTCCTTGAACGTTTTCTTGTTAAAGGCTAATCCCAGGGAGCGTTGGAAACGCGGGGTCTTCTCGTTTCGAGGCGTTCGCTTGCGATATGTGCGCTGCCGCCGTGGAAGGGCCATGATCGCCATTGTGCGGTTCCAATGTTCCTGGAAAACAGGATTTCGAAGTTTGCGCCCCATGGAAAAATGGTGCGCTATGCGCAACGCACAACGGGCCGCAAGAGGGCGACCTCCTTCGATCAGGGAAAGGATTCCCACGGGATATTGTTCACTCCGGTGGATATATAGGCAGTCAACCTTTAAGCTATTCAGTGACCTCGCCAGCTCTTGACGTTCGATCCTGAACGTCGCCTCCCCCCTCGGTTCCCTTGTAACTGCGCGAACGATAGGCGGAACGAGAAACCTGAATTTCTCAATTATTCGTTAACCGTGCACCGTACGGCGGTTCCGGTCTCCATATCGGTTTCGTTAATTCTTTTTCCGTTGTTTAGAACGAGTTTCATCTTGCCACGGCCCTTTGGTCACTCCTTTTGAAATCATCCTTCATGCGACTGTTTCGTTGAAAAATTTTCTATTTTTGGAAATACATACATACGTAGATCCTGTTTCATGCCAAGCAGTTCTTTTTCTTACAGGGAGCATTGTTTTTAAAGGAAAAGTATCAAAGAACGTAACGGGGGGGGTTAACAATAGGTGTAAGTTACTTCTTTTGGTTCTTTCTCCTTTCTAAATCTAGTTTATGCAGTTACACGGTATGTTCGATATTCTCACGTTACGTTGCTCCAGTTTCTGCGCTAAAACTGCTCTATCAAAGCGTTCCGCAGTCTGCATTATGAAAATTCCTGCATTACAGCAATAGACGGTTTTCGAGGATCACGTATTTCGCGACGTGGCCGCGGTATCTGGGTTGCAGTTCGGCTAATGTCGTTACGTTATCATACCGGATCTTGTGGAGGTTCTCAATTGCACTTGTACCAAGTTGCTTCTCTTCGCAGCTTCTGTATTAATGCTACACAGCGGTCCCAATTCATACTTCACAAATTATAGAATAAATCGGTAACTCGTGATTGAATTATCGACATAACGTTAAAATTTGTGCTTCAAAACGAACAGAAGGAATAAGTAATATATTTCAGAAGAGTTTATTACAAAATCTTAATCGAAAACCGTGTCATTTCGTGGCCAATATTTCGTTCAGCATTTAAATCCGAAAATGATATTTACTTTTAACTCTCCATAATTTTAGCAACTTTAACGAGCACAATCGGTCCATTTCGTTCATGACCATTATCCACCAATCTAAATTCTCAAAAAATCAGAAAAAATTACGTTACGTGTGAACAGTCCTAACTCTTACACCCTTCCCCACAGAGATATTTAAAAGTAAAAGTTTGTTGCGGCAAAATGGACCTAGTGTGTCCAAAAAGGGTTAAAAATAAATTAACAAGAAAACTGCGATCTCGTCTTCCTTGCACCCTTCGATATTGGTTCACTGGCAACCCCCTTGGACCCCCTCAAGGTCTCTTTAATACTTGGCCGTACACACGGTCGTGACAAGGCATTTTAATTCGACGTGACGCGGTCTACGTCGAAGAAAATCTCCTCCTTCGCCGCTTATCTACGCTGGTGCTCGTTATCGGCTCCGATAAGCGTGCGCGCGCACAGAGGAAGCCCACGGTCGTCGAGGAGGTAGGAAGAACGCTCGTCGCCGAGGACAAGAGAGTATGGTACTCGCGTTGCGTTCCACGCGCGTGCACGCACGTCCGCGAGAGCGTATACGGCCACGAATATGCGCGCAGATGTCTTTACGAGCGAATGATGCATGCGTTCACGTGAGCACCGACGCGAGCGCATACCAGGAAGAATCTCGATGCGTAGTGCCGTGGAGAGCGGGGCCCGAGCTACTTGAGCACACACCGCGAGTTCAGCGAGAGAAGCCTTGCGTGGGTGGAGACCGTGAGACGCGCGCTCTGCCCACCAGAAAGCGTCCTCGGCGCCCTATTTTAATGTTACACAAATTGGACACCAGGAAAACTTGAAATATTGCTGGTATCTTTTTCAGCCCGATAAAAATTGCCTCTAGATGTGTCTGTTTCTTCTTTCTTTTTCCGCTTTTTGGATAGACGTAAGCGGAGGAGGACCGTCGAAAGCACTTCAACGGATTTTCAACGTCCAATTTAATTTTCCGATTGTGTCTAAACTAACGCGAATTGGACCTATCCTAATTGGATCGCGTTGAAGCTTTCGATCGAAGGTCAGAGCGATCGAAAATTCTTTGCGGAAACTGCTATGTATACAAGTATAGTTTCATGATTCACGAATTTGTGGATTATCAATATGTTGATAATCTGTTTCCGCAATTTTCTGTCGCGATGCAGATCGATCGTGGATCGTTTCCTGTAGAAATTATATCATCACGGTGGGAGCGGTTAATTTAAAAAATGTACATCTCCTCCTATGGTCGATTCGAAACCAAGCGGGGCCTAGCCTCGGCAGCCACCTAGCGGTCGAAAAACGTTCGACCGTAAAAAAAAGTATAAGAAACATCCAGGACCACAAGAGCATCCGTCAACGTCGCGTTTCCGTTCCCATATTCCCCCATCGTATTCCGTTTCCCAGGGCGACATCGGTTCTCACGGAGAACAGGCCCCGTTTGCACGGCCCTGACGCCACCGGGGCCTGCGCTCGAAGCCTTCGATGGTATTCCAGCGCGCGTACGCGAGCGGATCGCGATGCGTTCGGGCCTTTTTCACGCGTCACCGTGCCGGCGACTTTCACTTTGTTTCCTGCCGCTGGAGGCGCGCCTAATATTCGATTGTTTCGCGCATTTCACGACGACCTCGATACCCGCCATCGCCGCCGCCATTATCGTTGTCGCTGTTGTCGAACAGTTCGAGAACGAGCCGTTTAACGCTTCCAGCGCGGGGCCTGACCGCCGTGTAAATTTTGTCCAATGCTGCTACACTGTTCAGCGATGGTGCTGTTTGAAATGGTCTCAGTTTCAGTTTCTATAAGTTGCCTTTGGCCAATACTTTTCCAGCAACTGAGGATTCTCGATAGATCCAGATAGACATCGATAGCGTCGAACGTATTAACGCATTCGGTGCAGGGCCCAAAACACTGTCGCATATATTTTGACCAACGTGCACTAATACGGATGGTGGTGACGTCGTGTCGAAGTGGTTTCACTTTCAGTAGGTGTTTCTTGTCAATAGTTTTTCGGCACCTCGGAGTTCTACTCGATAGATTTACTGATCTACGCGAGTGTGTTAAAACACACTCGGATTAATCAAGCCTCTAACGTCTAACGTAACACGCGTTATGTAAGGGCTGGCTGGTTGTGTTGCGCAATGCGAGCGCGCGCGCGCACGGCACGCGCGCCAAGATAACGATTTGGAGATCGTCACGGCGACTCCGCACCGCTTTCCAGGCGGATCGAAGTGGAATGGAGTTTGTTCAGTTGGTTTAATCGAGCCTGATGGGGAACAGCGTTGGATGACGGTTTTCTATAGTGGTTCTTGTTTTATTATAGTGAATGGAGGTACTGTGCGCTGGAGGATGCTCGTAGGTTACTCGGGCTTGAAGGAAGGTTGTTCATGGTCGTTCTACAAATACTATGTCTACAAATGCAGAGTTGCTTTTTTCCTATGTATTGTTGTTTGGTGTTTGTGTTCTATAAGGCTCGTTTCTTGTTTTGTAACTTTCGTGTGCTTACGTTGTTGGCTACGTGTATTTATATGCAAATAGATTTTACGATTGAATTGGTATAATGTAAGGTGAGCTATAAGCGGATGATTTAAGAGGGTTAACCTTTTAATTGTCTTCTTCTTATTCTTATAATCAAACACAATGTCCGACCGTACCATTTCTGTAGACTCGTTATCGAATGTTCACGGATTTTGTGTAAAACGTTTTAGCAATCGGGTGTATGTTACTTTGTGATATTGTACAAACAGCATTTATATAATTATTATTTATGTTTATGACAACATCAATCTTCTATCTTGAAACCTGTATACTGTGTGATCATGTCCAAACAAATAGGGTAATACGGATTAAAGTTTTTCAGAGTCTTCTATAACAGATACACGTATCCTCTGTGTGGAAACTGGTGTTATAACAAATTCTTACCACCTGTTGAATCAGTTTCAATCAACTTCTTAGTGGAATGTTTACACAGTTTCAATTATTTTACGATATAATTTTAGGTATTGTGAAATTTTAATAAAAGTACAAAAACGAAAGGATGGAATTCTAAGGCTGCTGGAGTTCTATTGATTTTTTCAAATAATAATTTTCAAAACGATATCGATACAATGCTATGACTTTGCGTTGATTAATACTCAATACCCGTTTAATTCAACAAACAAATTATTTGTCGCCAGTAATGTGATCTATTAGAAACCCAACAGCCAATTACATATAATATTGCAAAAGGTACCAAACTATAAAAGAATGCCGAAACAGTAACATTCGTTATTAATCTCCAATACAGATGTATACCTAATTTCTAAATATTTAAACATTCTCTTATGCCCTAACCCTATTCACCAAGATGCACCCATTCTGCATCCATTAGAAAACTATGGTATCTCCGACTCGTTCGTATCGCATCACATATCATACCATTCGAATTGACTCCAAACCAAGAACATACCGTTGTACAGTATCCGCCAAAAACGGATTTTAACAGCTTCGCACATCTAGTATTTACCTGGATTAAGTTCCACGTTTCACCAACGATACCTTGGCAAACGGTAGAGACCATAGTCCATCGCGTTTCCAGGCGAGCGAGCAACGAAAGGCAGGCGCGTTCTCTAGCGCGTCTCTCGAACATTGTTTTTTCTCCAACGCCAGCATCGACTGTCGCAACGCGGCGCGATTGCCATTTCTGGCTTGTTGCGATACGCGGACGTATTAGTCATAGCCGCTGCATACCGTACGGAAAATTGAGACATCCGGCAAGGACGGCCAGCCTGTGGTACTGCTGTATGTACTCGGGTTAGAAATTTTAAAGAACAGCCGCGGCCACATGCAAATTGCGTAGCGAGCGAGCGAGCGAGCGAACAAGAAGCAAGCACGAGCGGATACGTGCGTACTACTGGTAAGCTAGGCACAGCCCGCTTGTGCAACCTTGACGATCGGGAATGTGTTTGACCTCCTCGTCGTGGATAATCCTGCTCCTCGGCACCTCGTTAATGCCCGGTCTGTCCTTAAAACCATTGCTGTTTCCCCTTTGCTGTTTTGATTTGTTTTGGTTTCGTTCACTTTTCTTTGTCGCCTCAAGGTGAAGAATTAGATGCATACATAAGTAGGTGGCTTAACGCTTCAACTGTCGACGATTAGGGTAGGCTGGTTTGCGACAAAGGAGACAGATTTTAAATCGTATAAAAAAGATACTTAATACCAGGGAAACTAATCTTAGCGATCATGGTGAATTTTTTAAAAATTCAGGTACTACGGTAAGTTTATAAAGTTTCTATGAAAAGTTTCAAACAGATCATTTTGACATCCTTGGTAGTCCTAGTGTTGATAAAGGAAAAAAAATGTGGAAAATGTTGATATTGTTAGTTATGCATTTTTTAACAATTAGTGCACGGTGAATATTTCAAGAATTATAGGGAAAACGAAAATTGCTAGGGACTTTTAAATCCTTCTTTGCTGGTTACTGGTTAACATTTTCCTATAGCAACATTCAAAATTAAAGTCAGGATTTGTTATGCAAAAGATTTGAATTCAAGCTTCTTCTTTTCAATGTGAAAAAGGAGAACATTGGGTACACGATTTATTAGTTCACAGATTTTATTCAACTTTTATAACCTGTGAGGAGTCACACTCACTTTACACTCCCTACCAATTTGTTCTCTGCCCATTACTTTTATTACCACAGAGCCATCATAAAACAGCTCTCCCACGGAGTCAATTAAAATTCACCTAACCCGAACCAAACTTCTATCCGCTGTTATTGGTCATACATTCAATCCAAAAATTTTCGGATCACCATTTCAAACGAAGAAATCATGCCCTACTTGAACGTCCAAGAATTAATACGTTGTTATAAAAAAAAAGAAGATTCCCACAAACACACCCATCAATCTTATCCGTATCGTTCAACGATTAATTTAGATTCGGGTAAGATTCCAAGGAAAGAATTGATCTATGGTGTACTCGTAACGTACCACGAAAAATTTAGTAACTTTCGATCACGCTTTGAACGATTTGGGACCACCGTTGCGTGGACGCTCGGTCTTCGAAAGAATCGAGCGTCGATGGTGTCACGTGGCACACCGGGGCCTCCCCTTTATCCCGCAACGGAGGCCGAGTGTGTATCCCGGCTTCTTGAGGTCGAGGAATTTAATAACGGACGAGGTCGAAGTCGCTCGCGCGCACACTCTCGAAAAACGAGAGCCCGGACACACGCCGCTGGTGACCAGAGAGACGAGGAGAAGGTTGCGCTCATTCATAGGAATTTTACAGGTTGTCAGGCAGGTTTGACCGGCCTTTGTCATGGAAGTAACTCCGGTGCTCGAGCGAGCACGGGGCCACCTATGTATGTATGTACGTATGTATGTATGTATACGTGGTCCCTGCGGGTGTGTACGTATGCATGTTTGTTCGCTTAGGACGGCGACGAATCACGGATGAATTTAGACGTAAGCATGTCGCGTTTATACCTGCGTGCCCGCGAGAGGACACGACCCCGTGGCCCTCGTTAGATTATTCCGGAGATCGATACAGACGTTACCAGAGAGGATACGTTGGTAGAGAGAGAGAAAAAAAAAGAAGAAAAAACGTACGTATGTGTATGTCGAAACGAGAAATTTAATTTTGTATGGAATTATAAGGTGGATCCGTGGACAGACACGTGCTGTGTTGATAATGGCACGTGATGGGATATTAGAAACAAAGCGATGGAAGTAACATGGATTTTGTTTCTTTTTAATTCGTCATCGAGAAAAAACCATTCGAGAAAGGAAGATCGGGAAGCCAAGAATCGAGAACAAAGGCTGTTTTGCTGTAATCGACGCTTCGCTTTTATGAATCCTTTACGATTGCACGCCGTTAAAGACACGATGGAACTTCGTTCGTGTGAGCTTCGTTTATATCAATGAAATTTCAGCGATGCCTGTTCAACTGAATTTACATAGTTAAGACATCCTAACTTTGTTTAAAAGGCGAGAAAAAAAAGTGTAGAGCTACGAATTGCTTTGATGCAGCTTGAAAAATGAAAAAATTCGAGATAGGGTATTTTAATGTAAGAGTCCTTACGTACATTTGCACCCAACGCGAAACGTGTAAACCCTTAACGAATTAACGAATTTTTCTAGAACGATGACCAGTAGATCGATGGATTTTTAAGAAATTAATTACTTTATTTCCAGAACGAGAAAAAGTGCACAATTAATGTCACTTTATTGGAGTTTATGGAAGTTTTTAATAATAATAAGTATACGAACAGATATGTCCATACAAAAGAATACTGAAGTGAAAATTAGAATATTTAGGATGTTGCGAATATGGCGGTGTTCCTTCGCTAAGGGTTAATAAAGGTGTTGTCGATAGGCAAAAAAAAAGCGTTGTCGCGCGTATACTCCCCCTTCGCTTGGAAACCGAGCCTCGGACATGTTCGACAGATTTTTGCCGTGAAAGTGGCACGCAGCGGCGGAATCACTAAACAGGTATTTAGCGCGCAGCAGCGAGCAATCAGGATGAATTCGGTCGTGAATGTGTTTCAACTTTCAAAATGCACCCGACAGAGTAGCGCGTCGTGACGTTTGCCTAGAGAATAGGAACTGGCGTGGATCGTGTGTTAGACCAGCGATTTTCAACCGTTGTACTGTGAGAGGTCCACTAGGTGTGTCCAAGATTCCTCGATACAAGTGAACGCGACGCGGTACGAGTGATTAGAAACAATTATCGTGTACAAATAAATGCTACTATTTTTTATTGTAATTTTAACAAGCTTTAGTCAGATTTGGAGCATACGTCATTCGTAGTAGTATTTTAATTTAAGCAGTACTGCAAAGCACCGTTAGAACGTAACCCTTTAATCCCTGTTAATGCATAGTAAGAAAAATCGTTGTTTTATTGTAATTTTGGCGTAAAATCCAACAAAGAAATATTATTCTTTTTGTGAATCAATCGAAAATGTTCGCTTTTTTGTTGGGTAAGCAAAAAACAAACAGATGATATATTTGGTAATTAGTTTCACAATACGATTTTACGCAGAGGGAATCGTTTCCATTTATTCGTTTAATTGATATTTCTAGACAAACACCGAGAAATATTAGGCTGCTCGACTGGTTTGAAAGGGAGATGGTTAGAACGTTCTTGAAATTTGAAATATGGTTTTTTAAGTCCCCGGAGTTGACCCTAAATGGAAGCGCGTTTGGCCAGGTAGCCAGGTATTATAATAGATTCTATTAAGTCGAGGCTATAAAAGTCGTAGGGAAACGTTCAAAGAAAGAAAGTGTCTTTAGAGTGTTGCCACTCTAGCTAGGTTCCAGTGTGTGAAATGAAATGTGAAAAAGATGCGATGTAGTAGTATCGGTCGTTCGTTTCTTTAATGTTACACTAATTTGTTCGAGGGGAACGATAGGTTATAGAGGAGCGATTAGAAATTATTAGGATCGAGGGAAAAATTTAGAGGAAGAGAAAGTTCGTGTTGTTCCAGTAGTTAGAATATTATTACACTTCGAGTATGCAACACGAAACAAAAGAACGCTACTCTTAATATTACTAACACTGTTCCTCCTATATACATTCGTAAACGTGTTCAAACGTTTATCTAGAACTTCTTACTCATCAATTTATTCATCAAATAATTCAAGCTCCAATTACATTAATCTCACGTAAGCTCATTTTAACCATCCCATTCACCATATATTCTTGATTCACCAAAACCAAAACAGCCATTACATTGTACATCTCTTTAATAACGGAAACAGAGTACGTATATATGACCTTCGCATAGTTTAAACCTTCATCCATTTGCACAACCTTCGCAGCTTCAAAAGAAAAATACAAGAGTATTCCTCTTTGTCCGCGTCGAATCTCCAGAATTAATTCATCGATCGAACGAAATGTCTACCGATCGCAGCGATACAGGCGGATCCCCGTGAGGATTCGTACACGGACGCGTCGAGCGTCTGGCTCGTCCGTTCTCGAGCAACGCTCGTTGTGTTAGCCGGTCTCGAAATCGAAGCCGGGTGGTCGACGCTGATGCCAACGGCGGGCGTCGCGTCGCCGATCCCGTAGGTGAACACACGTGGAAATGTAGGTGTGTAGAATAGCCAGCCGGGTACAACGGCGATATATCCCGTGCACGGCTCACGGACGACTCGTGAACCGCCTCTTTTATCCGGGGCGCAATTGAGTCAACGGCCTTTCGAAAGAAGTAACGGTATACGATTATTACTCCTACCGAGTCTATACTCACGAAACTGAAACATTCGCGCGGGAGCGCCAGCCAGCCAGCCTGAACCATGCGTGTGCACGCATTTCGCAACCAGCTTTATGGCTATGGACTGGCTGGCTATCGTTTTACGGCCACGGTGACAGATCGCGCACCTTTTAAACGATTCGCGAAGGGAAACCGGGACGAGTCCGGCGGAACGCGCCAGGGTCCCCCGTGTTCGCTTTTATTGAAACTGGCCTGCGCGTATGCATGCCTACACATGTACACGCATGTGCGAGCTGAGAGAGCTTTCTGCTCGGGTGATAACCACCCCGGCGGGGTGGATGTTTTTATGAACCGGCGTCGATTGTGATTAGTGGCGAGATTTTAAAAGGAACGGCCAGTCCTTTCTTTTTCTGGGCGGCAGGGACGAAGAGTAAGGCGGACACAACTTTACCGTATTCGTTTGAGGTTTCGTGTATTTTCAACGCTTCACCGGCTCGGGCCTGATCATTTGCGTGTAAATTAATGAAAAGCCAGCGTCTTTTTCTTGGTATTTAATCACGATACTTGTTTTGATTAGAGAAATCGGTAAGCGCGGCTAGAATGGCGTGAAAATATTCTAACGCGCGGTTCAGAATTGAGCAATTACCGGCTACTAAAAATAATATTCTCTCGAAACATCTTTATTCAAGTTATAATTCTCCATTTCATTTGCATATTAAACGAAGACATATAAATACCGACAGATTTTAACGCTCTATTCCTCACTTTCCACAGAAAGATACGATTGCAAGGAAATAAAAGGAACGGGAAGAAATGTTGTATCTTTAACAAGATTGTTGCTAAAGAGACTCTTAGGGGACTTTGAAATTCTGCTTTCACGATGGTTTCACATGAAAGAGAGAGAGATCGTTTTCCGCGTCGATCGTGCTCGAAGGGCAGAGCACGCATGGTATCGCGAAATTACGGTCGGCGCGGCAACGCGGAAACTGGTATTCACTTATTTCAGTCCTTATACGCCGGCGGTCGACGCGTTTAACCGATTCGCGAAGTGAAATGCAACGCACCGCGGCTTGGCTGCCGCTAATATTCCATCTTGACGAGGAGTAAATGACTTTGCCGTTGGAATGTGCACTATGTAGGACATAACGCCGAGCGGTTCGATATTCGCAGCCGCGGTTCAGCGCGAGTATCGCGAAAAACCTTTTGGTATTTATCGCTATCTTCGCCTGGGTCCTTCGCGTTCCTTCGCAAGAACAGACGCTTCGTGACGTACTGGCTGTGCCTAGACGTCGCGAAATTGATAAACGAATCTTCCGGCAACACGTATACAGTTGGACGATCAGTGGAAGGCTTTTGAATGGTAAAATTGTTGGGGTCCTAAAGATCCGTGGCATTACTTCGTTAAACAATTCGATTAATACTCTTTTCTCGATCAACGAAACGATTGTATCTATGAAAAACTGCATACGTAACTGAAACATTTTAATTGGTGACCTTTTCCAACTCGAGACTCTTGATGGCTACCAACTCCGACAGCTGCTAAATCCACCGTTATACACGTACAGGACGAAAAATTGCTCGGGATTACGAGTACTTTGCATGCAGGGGTTAAGTGTGAGTTACAGCGCTTATTTTACACGATGTGGAAACGTTATAACCGACAGATCAATTTGGTGTAATCGTAGGAGTGGTTCGAAATCGTTCCCTCGTCGCGTTCGAGCGTCTTCGAGTTTCTTTTACTAGATTCATCGACCGCAAAAGGTCCACGGTAAACTCGTTTCTCGTGTCTCTCGGCAGCCGCGCGAATGCATGCTCTCTAATTTTACAATTATCGAGAGAACCGTAGAAGGCGTGCAACGCGATATTAACACCGTGCCGCGCAGTTACCGAAGGGTCGCGGACAGGCTTCTCGCCTCTTTCACGGCTCGCGCGGAAAGGACGACTCGTCGAGACGTTCCCGTTTTCACGCGTCCTCGCGGACAATTCCGCGTTTGCTCTGCTTTGGTTGCTTCAAAACTGTTGACCAGTGCGTCTAGTTATGGGTACGATGCAAGTTAACGACGACAAGAGAATCAATAGCAGGTATGACGGATAATAAAAATTGGACATTCTGCAGCGATCGTTATTCTGTGTTTTCCTCTTTTTTTTTTCTTAAATCGTTCAACATGAGAACGTATCGGGAAGAAAGCGGTGCAGCTTTCGACGGGCGGAGTCGTTGGAACGTTGGTGATCGTGCACCGAGCGTTATAGCTACGACACCGTCGTATTGTTATCCTCGTCGAGCGTTCATAGACATCGCCGCGATACTCGATGACCGCGGACAAGCGTAGAGCGAAAGGGGAAATGCTCTCTAACTGTGCGGAAAAAAAGAGAAATCGACGCCCAGATGGGAGATCGATGTCCTATAAAGAGAAATATCTGCAACTCGATGAGCCTCGTGAACTGACACTTTCCACCGTCAGTCATCGATACGTTTAATTTTTCAAAATCCCTGAGAAACTCAGCGCGCGTTCGCGCGCGTGCTACGATCATGGCAGAAATCGGATCATTTCACCGATTCTTTCCTTCCACGATCTTCCCTCGATTTTAGGACTAATTTATAGGATATTTATGAATAGTAACGAGTAATTGATTTGGATAAAAATTTGGTGTAATAATGTGTTAAGGTTACATTTCGCTTTGCTTGTTTGTACGTTAGATCGAGCGTAAGTTCGTTCGGTAAAAGTTACTACTGACTTTATATTCTAATATCGTTCGGAAGGATCGCTTCGGGAACGGAAGCTTCGCGTACGAGCCAGGTTTGTGAAAGGACCCGAGAAAGTAGAAAAAATGTTTCCCATGAACGTCGCAGGAATGTTGCATACACCTATACATTCCTTTCGAAAGCAAATCAGCTTCACTTTTACGGGTAAAAGCACCATCCTCTGCCTTCAACGATAACAATCTCACCTCTCGAAATCTGAATTCAATTAACCGACGCTCATTGGGCGCCTTCGAAAATTACCTCTCAACATCTAAATTCATCGTTCACCCTTCAATCATCAGAATAACTCCTTTCTACCGCCCTCTCATTCAATCGCGTCCCAATTTGCTCCATTTTAACGACCCGCCGCCGGTCCAAGCTACTCCTCCTCCGTTTTTGCGCTCCTCGATTGTCCGTCCTCGGTTCCAATTCGTTCGATAAACGAGATTTTCTGCGACACCATCTTCTCCACCGTACGTCGGCAAGGATCGTTCTCAGCTTCGTTGGACGAACGAAGGAACGAACGAACGCTTCGGTGATCCTGGCGAGTCCCTTTAGCCGAGAGGCGAGCAGTTCGCCTCGACGAGACGAGCAACGCATTCCACGAGGTTGTCCGCCGACGATCTGCATTCGCAGAAAAGGACGAAGAAGCCGAGGAAGCGAGCAAAACGAATTAGCATCCCGATCGTCCGGGGAGTTCTCTCCTTCCTCTCTCCTCTCTTCGACTCGTCCCTGTGCCTCCTCGACGGTGCGCTCGTCCATCGGGGTCCTCCTTCTTCCTCCTCCTCCTCCTCCTCCTCCTCCTCCTCTTCGTCTTTTCCGACTGTACGCGAGCGTGTACGCACTTTCTTACGCGCGTGCACAAACAACGAGCAAAGAGCCGAGGCGTAGTCCGCGCACGGCTAACCACATAAATCACCGACCTTTCGATGGCTCGTGAACGACTCCTATAGATGGTAATAATACGCCTGGGCCCCGATCCATCGACGCGGATTTAAATGGCGCGCGCGCGCCGGGCCACCACTCTTTCGTTGCTTTCGTTGGACGAGGTACGGGGGACCTCGGGATCGTGGGACGATTTGTAAGCAGGGTTGAGAGAAAACGAATATACAAGTCGATCGTAGAAATATTCGCTGGCACAATTCTCTTTATTTTCATGCTTCGAACGTTAAACGAGGAATATTATAGCTGTGCGTTTAATCGAGGGTTGAGATTTTTTCATGTTGCAACTCCATTTATTTAATTCGACGACGAACTGGAGACGAGCCTCCGCGATCGCCTTGGCGTATCTAGCGAGATACTCGTTATGCGAGCGTAACGTCTTTCCCTTCTAGATAGAATTCTATTTTTAAACTGAACGCAATAAAGTTTAACGCGCGCTCGCAGCGTTATCGGTGCGCGCGTCCAAGTACATAAACGTGCAAGTAGTATATTCTCCCACCCTCTTGATTTTATCCTGCCTCCGCGCGGTCTGTCATCGACTCCATCCCTCGCGCTCCTACGCGAAGACCTTCACGACTGCACGAGGGCAACAAACATACACAGGACGTGTACCACGGACATAAGACAAGCGTTTAGATAATCAGACCAACGAAGAATACACGGATTACAGCGTTGAAGAAATTTCTGTATCTTCCACGATTCTTTGAAATTGATATTTTCTATTATTTCCCTGTTACGTTTTAAAAGTCCCGCCCATGCACGCGCCATGGAACGTCAGATACAACCGGTACGATCCACTAGGAACAAGCACGCGTCTATGGTTCTAGCTGCAGCAATTTTCCCATACAATACACACAGCCGTCCCTGTGCACAGGCGTGCTTAAATCTCTCGTATACGGTAAACATAGCGGCTAGAAGCCGCGAGCATAAAATACGACGAGAAGAGTAAGAGAAAGAGGGAAATATCGTCGGAATAATACGTGCGCTCATCTACACGTACACGTACATGTTCTAATGCGTAGTAGACGAATGCCTCCGCGGGACAGGTTGCATACATATAAATGTCAAGATTCGCGTACACCTTCTCTCTCTCTGTCTCTCTGTACCCTCTTATTGCCTTCCCTAGCCACTCACACATTCAATTTGCAGCGGATAGGATAGGTGGTGGCTCGAGCAAAGAACACGTACTCACGGATACGTAGCTTCCACGTATATATCGCTCCTCTCCCGAGCGTATTCCGCTTTTCGTGTTTACGCGCCTGTCTTTCTTTCTCACCTGCTCTCCTTCTCCTCCTGTTTCTCCTTCCCCCGTGTATCCTTTAGCACTGTACATCGCGCTGAAACGATTCGCGAGCGGAACGAATGCGCCGGGAGAACCTGCCTAACCCCACTCGGACCCCACCTGACCGCTTGGTCACGTGCTGCGCGACGCGGCTGCGCGCGCGGTAAGAATGCGGACCGCGGCTTTCAATTCGATTAGCGGCACACGCGAATTATCATCGTCGATCATTTACGGATACGTTAACGCTTTAATTGCCACGCAGAGAAATATATTTTTTTGTGACGCGTCCAGCATACTTTAACCCTTTGCATTCGAAATGACGCTACTGCTGACACTGTGCTTTAAGCGACTCAGAACTGAAGAAGATTTAAAATATAAAGTTTGACGGAGTTTATAGACTAATAAAAATGGGAACCTTGATTTTCTTTTTTCATATCAGAAAAAGAATTAAATTTAGATTTTTGTCAAAGAGAAATTCTATCTTTAATTTTCAAATATTCTCAGAAAAATATTAAAGTATGTCCTTTCAGCGTATAGGGTAAAATATGCTTAATACGGAAGTTACAAAGAAGAATTATACCCTGTTTCCAAGCTTTTCTTAGATAAATCCATCTACAAATTAATCTCCCAACTTTTAATGCTAATTCTTAACGATGAACTTTCTTTCTTCATCAGGGACACAAATGCATTTTGGCGGTACACTTGTTACCGAACTGCTGCGTGGTTAAGGATCGACTCGTAAAAGTTTGAACTCCCGTTCCTCTGATCGCGCATGAATCAACGAATCACCGATAAAGAATTTTTACGAGAACATTTTAATTCGCCCCCCCCCTGTGGTGGCAGGAAAAATCGTGAACCCACATTTCGACCTTCGAGTTCTGAGCGTTCCACGACGAGTGGAGGGAGAGGCGCGTTCTCTCGGCTCGCGCGCTCTCTATGCACTCGAGTTGCTCGGGCATAATGTACATGTGCATTCGGCGTAGTGGTACGTCGACAAGACTGCTCGATCCGTTAGGTAGTGGTTTCCCTGCGGTTCTCTTCCACTGAACACGGTCCACGTGCACGTACACGTAGCGTTCGGTTGGGTGTGAGAGCTGTGTAGGTGGCACTCCTAGAAGGAGGGCGAGGAGGAAGCGGGGTCGCTGACGTTCCAAGCTGACGCCGGGACGACCTGCGACCAAACGCAGCAAACCGGGAGAGGGTGAGGGTGGAGCATCTCGGACTTGACCACGTATCTCTGCGTCACCGTTTGCATCCGTAAAACGCGACTGAACCGAGAGCATCTGAAGGGTCCACGGGAAAAAGGAGGGACCGTCAAGTTTTTTAGCGTTTCTCAGGGAACGAAAATTTTTCTTTCGATTATAATGGTCACAATTTCATATTTTTCGCGAACATCCAAATTAAATATTTAGAAATGATTTCAATTCGAGATGCGGCATAGTAGGTGATACAGAATATACTAAAGGTGTTAAAAGGTATTAGAAGGTATTAAACTTATAATTCATTGAGATTGGCAGTTCCCCTTTTATCCTTCATTTTGAAAGAACTACGGTTGAATCGCGACGATAGAGGTGTTTTTTTAATAGTAGAAGATTTATCTATTTGTAATTTTGTAACGTGGATATATTTTGATAGGATGAGGTTGATCGAGGTTTGGAGAAGCTGAAGTTAGATGTGGTAGTTATGGTCCTCATGATAGTTTTTTTAGGTAGCTGCATGTTTTACGTATTATTTTTATAACAATAATTTAATGCTTTTCACTCAGATGTTCTTCATTCTTAACTTTTTTAAAAAAGTTATATTTTTGGTATACCGTATTGAATTTTTAATTTTTGTAAATAAACATTGATTACAAAAATCAGGCAGTATAGTTATTCTCACACGTACTCGAACACTTAGAAAATCTCTTGGAATTAGTACAAATAAAACATATGTACTTGTACTCGCAACACATTTTAAAATATCTCGAACGACGGAAACACAACGAACGGGGAATGCTTCCGCCATAATTACACGCTATTATTATATAAAACCGTGCGAGTAAAGTGATAGTGAAAGCACTATCCGTTTCATTGTTCGCCAATCCATCGTGCCAATAAACGAACAATAAAAGAAAGCTATTACGTAAAAAATATACCATTACGTACCACTCTTTCGCAAACCTCAACATCGTTCTCCAATTTTTCAATCATCCATACGTCCATCAGTTATCATTCATTTACCTTACTAAGTTATAAAACTGCTATAAAATACATTTCACAAAAGATACATTAACTCTACTTCTTTAAATTGACATCAAAGCAAATATATCTGTACAAATAAAAAGTTTATGAACGAACATCAACCTTGCTACAATCTTTGAACCTTTCCCAACCCAATTGTGTTTCCTCTCCGTTAAAAAATTCCTTACTTCAAGCAAAATAATAAATACATATCGTTTCGCCATTTTAACACCGCACTGAAAGCTCGTTTTCCATAAAACCGAATCTTTCCTCAAATAAAAGCGAAAGCACGACATGATCGAGAAAAATGTCTCAAAACTCGTAGCAGGTTTTAAAAACATCCACGCGTTACATCCCAAGCGAAACTAATTTAAAACGTCATACAAAAACGAAGAAAACGGTATTCGCGACTCCAACCCTTTCGACATGCCGTTTCTTCACACGAGATGGGGTTAACCGATCCGGCGCCCTCCGCCATTTCCCTCGACGCTCGAGTTATCGCGAGCCACCATGTTTCAGCAGCAGTTCAGGGACCTACCTTGGCGTCGCCCGGTCGTCGAAGGGAAACGCGTTCGATAGTAATCCCCTGGAAACGAAAAGAAACAGCGTATTCGTAGAATCGTAAAAGGACGCCTCGTTCGGCCGTTGTCTCTGGTAACGCGATATCCCTTCGCCGGTGACCTCTTCGTCACGCTTGCTTTCCGTTCTTCCTGCAGGCTCGCCGGGAATCCTGGCACCCCAGGCCCGAAGGAATATTATATTGTAATATTTATCACCGCGAACGGCGAACGTATATTACCGGCGTCGAATGGGTGACGTGCCAAGCTGACGGCGGGACGACCTGCGAACACACAACCACCATAGGGTTCTTTACATTCCATAGACTGGCGAAGGCGCGACTTCGTCGCTTATTAGGCTGGAGGAAGCAAAGGACGATGTTAAAAGTCGCCTCTGCGAGGATATTGTCCGTCGTTTCATGGGGGAACTTTGTCAGGGGAGTTAAGGGGACAGGATTGTCCTGTGATGATTCGAGTATGGCGTACGTGCGCGCGCGCGCGCGTGTGTGTGCGTGTGCGTCTGAAGAGGACGGTGAGGTTGCGTGATGGAGTTAAAGTGTTGGGTTTGGTTTATCTCAGACACGAGGAGGGAATTGATAGAAAAATGATTTTCTAAACGAGGCAAGTTTATAGACATTCATCAGATTTTTGAACGTTCATAACTTAAACTCGTTTGAAAAACACAGTCGAACGTAGTGAAACTATTTTTAACAGGATTTAATGAATATTGCCTATGAACGAAATTATACGTTAGCCAGTTGTTTTTATTTTTAGTTCAAGACGCGTGCGTGATACCCATCTTGTGTAAGCACGCGTGTGATTGTATACACGAATAGGTATACGGACAGCTCATCCAGGAGCGGATTTATCTTGTACGCTCCACCCGCACGTTCACGTCACAGGGTAACGCAATGATTGACCTTTTCCCCGGATCGATGAAGAGAAACGCGAAAGCAGGTCGACGTTGGAGACAGCTATGTCGAGCGTGCGTGCCGAAAGTATACAAATTCGCACGCCAGTCCTTGTTAGAAGGTTTCTGGGCAAATTGAAGAAAACTGAGAAGTTCCTTTTGATTGGAAAGAGAACACTATAAAGATGACCGTTTCTAAGACATTCTGCTTCGCATTTTAACACCTTTGTTTCAGTCGCGTTTACTTCAAGTTCCGCATTATTCTGATCAAAGAATCCTATCGTCTCTTCCTCTTTAATAAAAAATTATTCGTTTCGACGCAATATGAAATTTTTCAACAACCACATCTTCGAACCTTCTCCTCCTCTAAAGTAAAACTTTAAAGTACATATCATTTTTCCGTGTCCCTTACCAATCTCACCTCGAGACCGACCTCGATGATTTACTTCGACCATCGCGACAAAGGACGAAATTTGCACCGAAGCATTGTTTCTCCAGATTTTCACCTACACGACGTCCACGCTGCAATTAAAGACAGCAACGTCTCCTCTCCCGTGTCACCGTTGACCTCTGTGTCGCAAGGACGTCGCGCTTTTGCGTTCGCCTTATCAAGAAAAATCACCGCGACCCAAGGGCAGAGCAATATCTGGACAGGTTCGACCGTGAGACGAACCCTGAATAATAGTCCCACGACACGTCCAGCTAGCGCGCAACGCGGCACAGTGATTCACGGTCGCCAACGAATCGGCTTACGTCCTTGCCGCGGCTGCAACTGAAAATGCATCCATGGCAAGGAAATGCATATTAACTTAAACGCGCGCGATTCTCAACAGCAGACTAGGTGTAACATTTCGCTTCCGACAATCGAATCATTACTTACTTTCAAACTAACCGTGTCGATTCCAAATTTCTAAGTTCAATGTGGTTCCAACGTCGTACTACCATTGTACCGTTACGCTTATTTTGGAAATGACACGTGATCGTTTTCGTTAACGTTAACGATGTTACCAATAACCATTGTCGCAACGCTGATAACGTTATTACACGATGGGGATAAAAAGTATGCGCGGTATCGTTTAAAAAAGAAACAGGAATGTCTCTCGAGTAACAACCTTGAAAACAACATCGAAATGGAATCTATCGATGAAAAATGTTTTAGGCCGTTTAGACCGCGTGAGGCGTAGGTTTAACTTATTGCATACGCACTGTCGACTCATTTTGGCGCGGACGCATCGTTAATGGATCGATTACAATAATTTCTTCGCATAATTAACAATTTAACGTTTCTTCACAGCATATGCACGATATTGCTCAAAATAGTCACCTTCGTGTAAGGAAACATTATAAAATTTACAGACTGAGCGTGTTAAAGCCGATTAATAGGCTTCTGGTCGGTAAAGTGTTAACGCAAAACCGAAGATTCTTCCGCGATGGTTCCGCGTATAACTCGCGGCAGCGCGACGCCGATCAGCTCGCACGCGCTCGATCTCCGCGAAGCAGATCGTATCTGCTCCCTCGGAACGTATCAATTGTACAACACGTGCGCTGGCGTTCGCGCGCGCGCGCGAGCACGCTCGATAAATCAACATCAACCCGGCGATGTACAAACAAGTGTTCCGTGATGTATCAAGAGAAGGCGAGCCTTCGTTCCTTTTTTTTCCCCCAACCTGGTTCCCTCTCCGTCTTTTCCCCGGGTTCTGGCTCCTTTTTCTGTCGTTTCGTAGGGCGTACGAGCCTAGATGCATTCCGTGGACGTGAATCACTGCGGCGGAGGCTAAAATAATTGGACTGTAAGTAGACCTCAAGGCGAGACGTTCCTACGTTCTTCTTTCTTTCCTTCTTTTCCCGTTTCCCTTCCCCGCAGGACGATCCCGTCGTCGTTGGCCATCGTCGACAGTCCGTTTCCTCTCTCGCCTACGATTCAGGCCAAATTTGGCGGCGGACAATTAAAAAGCGGTCGTTTCACGAGGATCGACGTCTCTTGCTTCAGAACGATGGCCTCTTTTCGGCCGCATGGGTGTCAGCCTTGAGATGAGACGAGAGCGTTGAATCTGTGTACACGTTGCCGATAGGTCATATAGATTTGGTTGGCTTCTTTTCTTTTTTCTTCGCCTCTTTTTCTTCGTTTCGGTTAGGAAAAATGGATGTCGCAATTTGCGCGAAGCAAGGTGTCCGCGGCCTGAGAAATTGGAAGGGACCGACTGATAAAACGGGTACGGTTGTTTGGCCGACAACCAACAGCTGGCAGTTTGCATTTATTTATGCATACAGGCGACGCGTTAATTTACAATTATCGTACCGTTAAGATGTAATCGTTCGTGACACAATATTGCAATAATAATAATAATAATAATAATTTGTTACCCCGACTTGTTATTTTGACGCAGTGCCCTTTTGGACCATTATTTAACGACACGCGCAACGGGAAAGTCAATACTCACGGATTCATAATAAGATGTAAATATTAAAGGACGATCAATTGTGAAATTCTTAAAATTTAAGTTGCGATTATTAAAGCTTCTCTTTCTTAAAGCTTATCCAATATATATTTTAAAACTGTTTGAAAATCTGTAATATATTGAAATATCCCTAACATTTATTCCGCGCGTAATCGGGCGAAAATAACTACTTCAAAATTAGGCCAAGTAGGTACAATTTTCATCATCGATATTATAATCATTTATCCCTCGCCTATACGCGAAAAATCTTCTTCGCAACTGGCCGTAATAGATTGCCCCATAAGTACACAACTGAAACCCACTACCAGCCCACATCGTCGACATCACTCTAATTTGAAACCTTGCTGTTCTATGAAACTGTTGTAACGATTATCATTCTCGGATTACTCGAAAATTACACCCGATTGATAAATTTCGAAGTGGGTGGTCAGCCCACAAAATAACAGAGCTTCAACGCTCGTTTTATTAAGAATTCTAATGAATTTTAATCGTGCTCTTAAAGTTGGAAATTAATTACGTTAACGACAAGTATGCACCTACTTGTTCGTAACCTACGTCGACCATTAGATTCGAGATGCAGTATTAAAGTTTAGATGGGTTCTTCGAATCAATTTAGCTGTAACACATATAATGACAGGTTGTTTCCATTCGTTTCGTTTTATTGATACTACTTCGCTAATAATCGTGCTAGCAGCGGTATTGCTGTTCAAACAATATTCGTTACCCTTTACCTTCCTTGATTTCTACATCTTGGTTTTCTAATTCTTTTCCTCGAATCCACATATTTCTCTTGTCGTAGCTCACTATTTCCGCAACATCGACGTCGCAATATCGATGTCGGTGCATGTATTAAATTAATTCCACTACCTTTCAACATATCCGACATCTCCAATATTCCACCAAATTTTGTACGTCCTCCGAATTCCTAAATAAATCTTCGACGATAAATTCGACCGCAACATTCCACGTCCTTTCTTCACTTCATTACCATTTTGACTCTTCCATCTATTCTCCAGCATCAGACTTTCTCCGTTTCCAATCAAGCCTCGACCTTCAACCGAATCCAGCGGCATCCTCAGAAGCGTCCTCCTCCCTTGACCGGTACCGCAGCGCCCAGCGGTTTCCGGTGAAGCGGAGCGTGGAGGTTGCGACAAGTTTTCGGACAGATTTCTTCGTGCCCAACATTGCCGTGCACCACTGGACTTACACGGTCGTTTGCAGGTATGCCAAGTATGTAAGGTCTAACGCTGAGTCGCCGGACAGAGAACCAGTGGGAGGAAGGGCGCTCTTGGGTCAAACAGAGGGACAAGGAGGGAGCTCAGAGGTAAAAGCACCGTAGCGAAGGGACACGAGAGAAGAGAGAAACGGCGAGAAAGTTGGTTGGAAAAGACGGAGAAAAAGGAAGGTATTGCTTTTCGAATAGATGCAACGAGTGCGTACGGGCACACTGGTACACGTAAACATGTGCAAACAAGCAACGATATTCTGAAGCACTGCTGAATATCTTTCTTTGTAATTAAGAAGATAATTGTTTTAAAGAGAGATGATTACTTAAGTCACAGATTGTTTTTAGTACTACAAACAAGTATCAAGTTAAACTTCTTAAAGGGCAAATTAGAAAAATTAAAAGCTTCAAACTTTCACATTTACTTAGGATATCGTCACTTACGAGTTTGTTAAAGATTCATATAAAAGTAACAGAGGTGTTAAAGCAATTATTCAAATCGAGAATTCAACTTTACCTTCACCGTTACGAAACTCCACCCCTAATAGATATCCATCCCATCTCGAACTCTAAACTCCACGATAACCCCAAATCTCGTTCGAGATCGAACCTGATCTAGCATTCCTGACTAATCGAACAGCGACCTCTCCATGGACTCCCAAAACAACAACCTTCGATCAGATCACATTTTCAGTTTCCCAGTCGTCTAACGCGTTTCCCCGCGCTCCCTTCCAACGAGACACGCGGCTCTTTTCGAACCTGAACCCAACGAAGCGACCCACGGAGAGTGCAGCAGTGGTAGTAGTAGTAGGAGGAGGAGGAGGAGGACGAAGTCCTCCAAGTGGTGGAAAACGAAGAAAGAACCTCGACGGCAAAGAGAGAAACGGATCGACAGGGAGCTCGCGCGCGCGCCAGAGGCCGTAGTAAGCGAGAACCTGTGGGAAGAAAAGGAGGAGGACTGTGGTGGTGACCAAGGAAGAGTGAGAGAGAGAAAGAGAGAGAGTCCAGAGCGAGGAAAAGAAGAAAGAATGCATTTGGATTGCCCGATAGAGTAGGTGGGCACATAAGAAGGCTAGCATGGCCTGGTGGGAGTCCTGGCCACGGACTGGCCGGACAGGCCGTGTGCAGGACGAACGGCAACTCTGCCTATATTATAGAACACCAGCAACGGGGATCTTGTATAAGCTCCAGCGCCGCGCCACGGTGGGAATTCGCCTCGCTAGCTAGCTAGCGAGTGTGTGCGCGCGCGCGCTCCTCCTCGCCGTGCATTTAGACGCGCTCGTGTGCACGCTGTCCCCGCGACGCGCGCACCGCGCCGACGCGGGATTCCCGCGTTTCGGGACCCGTGCGCATGGGAAAAGGGGCGACGAACCAAGGGGGTTCCGTGGGGTCACCCCATCCAGGAGGGTGAAGCTCGAGTTCAGAACGGGTGCCACGCGGGCCTCGTCGCGTACGGTGGGACGTTTTGCCTGGCAGGGATTCAGGAACGATGGGTTCGATGGGGAATACGAGACGGTGGCGTTCGTGCGAGTTCTGCGGCGATGCTTTAAGCTGGTTTTATAAAATGATGTTGAATATCGACGGGGAGAGTATTAATGAGGGGCGCTACGGGGTAGAAAACAATTGGGATAGAACGTGTTGGTATATTTTTGGTTCCCAAATTTAGTATTGGGTTCGTAGGTTCGGTAGATTTTTGCACTGCGAGAGAGGAACGTCAAAGAAGCTTTTCAAGGCAGCTCTGCCAATTAGCATCCTACTAACTGTAATCTTTTGGTATTGCGGTAAGGGTAATTGTACTGCAATTGAGCGTTTGCTTAATTTCCTGGCATTTCGGTTTGCAAGCGTAAAGCTATGAACACCAGGTTACGCATTACAGAAGAAGTTCCCTGGGAAATAATACCTTATGATCTAACCTATAATTAGATATTAAAATACATTTCAGACAGCCGCAACAGCGACTGGTTCCATCCGTGTTGCTCTATTTTCAGTCGGGCTTCGTTCTTCCCTTTTTTTCACAGGGCTATCAAGGGGGCGCAGGATTCTCGCGTTAACGCTTAATTAACGCGGACTGTTAAACAGAGCTACGGGTCCGCGAGCGCAAGGTGCACATGCATGCTGCACGAGGAAGAGCCATAGAACAGAGTCGGTGGGCGATGGTAGCCGCGTACGTGTGTGCACAGCCTACGTGTGCATATGTGCGCGATGCAGAACGCGCTTGAACATGATGGAACAGTGATCCTCTGGCGCGTAGGGCAGAAAGCAGATCCTGCAAAATCATCCGTGACTCGTGTGCGCCTCTAATGAAGATGTGGTAGGTGTATGAATAAACGGATACACCGGCGGCCACGGCGGTGCACACATGAACGCTCGCTGCTGGTGCTGGTGTTTCTATATTCCTATGTGTATGCGTGTATGTATGTGTGTGTCGTTCGTTGCCTCTGAAAATCGCGTGCAATGTCGGAGGACGGCAGGTGGACGGTGAAGGGAAAATAATGTTCACCGCGGCGGGTGATATCGCGGCTGCGAAATTCCTTTTGCTTTCTCTTCTGCTCGACAGAGAGACAGAGGATAGAGGGAGAAAGAGAGACAGAGAGATAAAGAGAGAGAAAGAGAGAGGACTTTTAACTTTGCGGTGGGTGTAGCCGGCTCGTTTGTATAGTCGCGCATTATTCCGCGACGTGACGGTTTAATGGTGGAGGTCCGATTTCTCGCAAGCCAGCTCGCTCGTTCGCTCGCGCGCGCGAGAACTCCAGCGCGGACAGAAGCTACGATTGCGAGAGCTAACCGTGGCTGCAGGGATTGCGAGAGACCAATGTTGCATTGTACGTGCTGCTTCTCTACAGTTTCGTTATTTGTGCTTTTCCTTCCTTTCTTCTACCTTTTTTCGCCATGCTTTGTTCGGGTTAGAGGAAGGAAAGAGAACGGAGATTTTATCCTCCGGATTGATAACAACACAGACTGTACTTGTACTAGGTTTGCTTATTGATTCAAGATATCTTTATACAGCTACGGAGTTGAATAAAATAAAATAAAATAGTTAAATATTCAAACTCACCTTCTCCTGATTTATCTCTTCCATTAACATACATGGCACTGGTGAATGAGAAGCGATCCAGTGCCGGTCGATTTCTATAATTTCGATTACGGACAACTCTCGCACGGTCAGAAGTGAAACGGGCAAACGCTCGAGGTCCACTCGAGATCGCACAATCTGGCCGTGTCTTTAGCTGCGCGGGAATGCAAGGGAGAGGGCAGCTGGGTGGCGTAAGGTTCTCAGGTAGGTACATTTAGACGGATGTGCGCACGTCGAGATTCGTGGCCGTTCGCCGATCGTTGACACGAGACCGGAGTGCTCGACTGCATTATCGTTGGCGTGCGAACAGGTAACCTCGCGATCTCTCCCGTTGCCAGCGTGCATATAAGCCCCGGCTGTTTTGTTATGCCGGGCCCGTCCGCGCGCTGCGCAAACAAATACCCCGCGAAACGGTCCTAACTGCGGCGCGCAACGTTTATACGCGTGACAATATCTGCTTTGGGAATTCTTCCGCATAGGGAGAATCGGTCAGGGAGGATACTGTAAATCAGCGATATTAATTTCGCTATAATTTCCAATTGACTATTCCCATGGTACTCGATGCCATTATGACTGAAAGCGTACTGTTTGTAGTTGGCAATGGTTATTAATCTGATGGTTTTATAGTCACGATCGACGATGTGTTTTATTCCAAGTAATTCTTCTAGATGAAGGCCTCCAGTTGGGACACCGAAGATTTGAAAATAACTATCGCGAAAAGGTTACAAAACACGTTTCATCGATCGAGGGATCATAGCATCGGTGGTCTTGGAATAATAGTTCTCTCTCTTTGTTTGTTATATAATTCCCCTCTGTTACCGATATCACCATAACAAATTTATTTCTATCGATCCAACTACTACTTCCTCCGACTACGACTTCGAAAGC
Source organism: Tetrapedia diversipes (assembly GCA_033822845.1). NCBI lineage: Eukaryota > Metazoa > Arthropoda > Insecta > Hymenoptera > Apidae > Tetrapedia > Tetrapedia diversipes. Next base: position 319,046 of record JAOPTO010002304.1, read on the forward strand.
TCATCTTCCTTGCTCCAACTGCTGAGAGCAGTTATGACGTCGGAATACGCAAGGACCTTCTGACTGATATCCAGCCCGATCAATACCCTCCTCTCCGTCGTCGTCTTTGTTACCAATATTACCACAACAAATATATCCATTCGTAATTCCATCAATCCATTGACCCATCCGCAGGATCCTCGTCCCTAAAAACCTTAAACTCTCATCCTAAACCAACAACCTGCCGCTGTGTAAGTACTTCATCGTATTCATGCGGGATATACAGTTTAAAATTGTATTCCGAAACAAACTGTTCGACGTGGCCAAAAGCAGTTGTATTAAGAAAACCAGGCAACGAGAAGCGGCCCATCGGTCCGCGAATTTCTCCCCGTTTAGTTTTCCCGGATATCCTTTCACGCGGCCCGCGGTCGACCGATCGTTCTTCCACGACTCGGGTCCGGAGTGCGTTCGAAGCTGTCGAGGCTGTCTGTCGGGAGAAGTCGACGTAGTGAGAGGCGGACACGGGGGTCTCGCGCGCCACGGGCCACGACGAGGGGCGTCGAAACCGGAAGTGGTCCATCGAGGACGGGAGTTGCCGTGGCAACCACGATCTGCTTTAACCCCCGGTCGATCATCGGTCTTCCGCGTCATTCGAAAGCGGTCTATTATTCGGGGTCGCTGCATCCTCTCTTGCACAGCCTCTTCGAGTAAGCGAGCGAGCGAACGAGCGAGTCGAGCCAAGCCGAGGGCACCGCAGGTTTGAATCTGTGCGTTGTGTTTGTGCCACCGATGAGCAGCCAGCCAGCCAGCCGACGAGAGAGAACGCGATAGATACGCGGCTGCACACAGCTGAGCCGAACGATGCCGAGCGCGGCCGAAGAGGTCCGGTGATGGACGATCGAGTCCGAAATCTTGCGACGCGTTGCATCGTGTTACGACGTCGCGTTGCGCTTACAGCAGGGCCGTCTCGAGCGCTCTCTACTGCCAACAACGATCTTATCGGGCCGATTGTTTGAATTTGTGCTGTTGTTGCTGCTTGCGACACACACGCCGGTAGAGGTGCATGACTTCTGCACTGGCGACTTTTCGTGTGCTGTTCGAACTATCCGTATCTTGTCGTTCCCGCTTCCCTCTGTTATCGTTACACACCGTTCTTGAATAGAGACGGATTATCAGTCGGAACGATTGTCGAGCCAAAAAAATCGAGATTCTTATCAACCGGTAAATATGGTGCACAATCAGTACACAGATTGTACTTTTACTACGATCGATCTGAATGTAATATCGTTCATGCCAGTCGGTTACGTTGTACGCCATTGCGCATGCACCAGGAGCGGATCAATCGTGCAACAAGCCCGCTAAAGTCGATTGTTTCTCGAGGAAACTAGTTTACGCCGCTCTTAATTCTCTGCACTTTCTTGCGCGTGAAACGGTGCGTGCAAAATCTTCGGTACTTTCACCCCGCTTTTTGAACCGGAACCTAGGCCGGACAATCGGAGTCCCGCATCCTCGAAAGTTCATTAAACGCCGCCACGATCGTCCGAAATCCATTATATCAATTAGTACATTGAGATATCGGATGGTCGATAGGCTGACCGGCGCACGAAGATAGGGGAATCGGTTAATAAAATTCGATTCACGAGGATGACTCATTTGTACCGATCGCCGGAGGTCGTGAAGGGCGACGGAGTTCCTTGATCCAACACTGTGCGTGTGTTTGTACGGTGTAGCGACAGGGCCCAAGATATGTCCAATTACCTCAATGTAAGCAACCTCTGATTCGCTTCAACTGTTATTTAAAATCTCCAAAATCTTAAAAGCTTGAGAACTTAATAACTTCGATGAACTTTAGGTAGCTTAATAAATCGGTTGAATAAAAATCCGAACAATTTTCAATCGTATCATTATTTTTGTCAAAGCAGTTGTTGTCCGCTTACACGCCTCCAATGCAAAGCAAACGCTCAATCGTGACTGCATATCATTTTTCAAGTCCAGCCCCAGTTAGTCACCCTACCCTATGTTATCGACCAGGAGTCTCACGCTCCCGTCACAAAAGGCATTTCTTCACCGAAAACATTGATCTGTCCAAGGCGTACTAATCCCGGTTCAGCGTTGTACTTATTTTAAACTTACTCCGAAACAAGGTGCATTTCTTCATAGGTTACGCGTTCCTTCGTATTATTCCAGCTTATTCGCAAAATTGCTCGAAAACTCGAGAGGTGTACAGAATCGAACGGGCATCAGCGGCGTTGCGTGTGTATTGTGTGCGATGTGTGGGTTCGCGGGGCCACGTTGTGTTGTTGTAGGAATGCTGTCGGCAGCCGGCAGCAGGGTCGCCCACTGTTACTCGTCGGGACTCGCTTTTGCTGCCTCTCTGCCCTTCCTGCGCTGGCCGGTTCACTCGTTCGCTCGCTCGTTCGTTCGTTCGTTCGTTCGATTCCGTTTTAAAACTATATTGCCGTGGCCCCTTTGTACTTGCGGCCACTCCGGCCGGCCCGTTGTATGTGCGCGTGTGTATGTGTGTTAGCGTACACGCGCGCGCGTGCCCGTTGGTGTACACGACCGCTTGTGTGCACACGTATGTGGATCGTATTACATATTTGTCCGGAGGAAGAGCGGAGGTCTCGTTCGTCGTCGTGTCGTCGCGGTCTTGCCTTCGTCGCGCTTCTCACCGCCGCGATACGCTGACTTTCTCGCGTGATTTCGAATGGCCACGAGCGTGCGCCGTGCACTTTTTCTAGCGATGGCGCTGACAACTCGATCGGGAACACCTCGAAATTTCTCGACATGCCTCGTCGAGCTTGTTTCACGGCGAAATTTGATTTATATAAATGGTACATGACAAATAGGATGTTCATATACGAAGAAACGGTTATACATATTGAAACAAAGATTGTTTTGCGTGCACGAGGCGAAACGGGAATTTGATCGAAAATTTGTACGAGAAGGTTATTCTTAAATTAGCAGTGGTGGCGCTAGTAGTTATATTACTGGGCCAAGTATAGATAAGTATAAGAGTTTACATTTAATATCCGAAACAAGTTTGTAAAACTTGTTTTGTTGATATAAGTGATACGGATATAGTTGATTCGTTTAATTCATATTTTTTCCAAACAATGTAATAAATTGAACGTGTACTTACCTATTTAACATTCGAATTTCTGAAAAACTTCATTAATTTTAATGAACGATCTTATTCAAAGTGTGCACTCTAGTTTGTCTCGTTCGGTGCTGCTATAGCGATAACATGAGCCATTATCTCGGGCAACGTCAACGATAACATCGTAAAGCGCGTTGAAATTTCCGCTTGTATAAGCTAATGTTATACAGCGGGCCAAAAGACAACCGGAAAAAGCGAACGGTCTAGTGGCCTCTTGCAGCGATACTTTCTCGACAGATTTCCTTGTTTCACGAAAATATCGGGTTCGTGTCAACGTGCCTTCTCGATTTAAGTCGCTGCTTTCCAACTCCCTCTTGCCCCCACCCCAACGCCTGTAATTAACCAACATTGCAATTTAACCGGCAGCAGTTAGGTCGATTACAAAACGCCTAAGCGTAAAAACGGTGACGCTCTATTGGGACCTGTTGTGACAGCGAACGTTGATCGAGGGTCTGGTTGGAACGGAAACGTAGCCAGGTCCACCATCGCGGGTCGGTCGATTCAAAAACGAAGACGAGTTTGTACCTTCGATTCCCCTCTCTCTTGTCAAATTCTAGGGGATTCCCGAGAAACGCTTTCGAAGAAGGTTGTAGGTCCAAAAGCAGGCAAAGAGAGCGAGAGACTCCGCGCGGTAAGGTCTTCGGCTTCGGGATTAAGCTTTGCCTCTCTTCCTCCTTCGTCCAACGGTCCATCTCTTTTCCCTCTGAACAGTGTCGGCTCTTTCCACGAAACTCATCACCGTTCAACGGGCTTTATCCTGGCTTGTTTGCCTTTTCTTTCAACCGTCCGGGCTCCTTTTCTTTTTCTCTCTCCGCGCCTCTGTGTTCCTTGTCCTCTGAGCGGCTGCCTTCCTCCTCCCTACCCTTTCGTCTCTTTCTCCGTCTATCTTCGACTCCTTATTTCTCTGTCCTGCCTACGGTCTCCCCTGCACGCGCAACCTTTTGCCGAATGGCGTGCCTTACGCCGGGCCACGGGCAGGTCTCCTCGTCCGCCAAGGGAACACCACACCGTGGCTCCGTTTTAGTCTTGCTCGTTTTCAGTGGCGTGGACGGCAGCGTTCTCGATAATCACTCGAGAGTCCTACCGAGCGACCGACCGACCTCGCTCTTCTTCCGATCCCTTCGAGAACGAACACTGCTTGCCACCTGCCCGGTTACGGGGCCGAAAACGCCTATGCTGACCGACCGTTCACGATTACGCAGTCGTCGTTGGGACGATTTCACCCGTTTTCTCGTGGCGCCGCGATTGTTCGCGTACACCGGATACGAGATGACTCCGGCCAAGATTTGCGAAAGATTCACCGGCTATCGACGCGGTTGCGCGGCTTCTTCTCGGTCGGAGCCCTCTAGCGTAACGAGTAACGTGGCCTGCGAGATCCCTGAAGGGGATCCACGAAGTCTCTTTTTCCTTTTTTCCGCCTCTTCCTCTGGCTCTCCCTTCTTCGTCGTTTTGCGTCAGACGATGCGAATTAAATTGGAAACATGTATGACGTTGGGTAGGTGTAGCGTTCCTGGGGCCGTGGCAGGTGGCCGCCACGATCAAACGTTTTCTACCCTGTTGGAGCGATTCCGGGAATGGCCCGCGTGGTGTCTCGGATACGGATGGAAGTTTGAAGAGCGGCAGGGTGATATACGAGGGATTGTTTCGAGTCAAGGCTCCCCATTTCTTGGTCGATTCTGTCGTTGCTTTGCTTGTTTTGTTTGTACGGTTTGGTAATAATTCTAGAGCTTGGTGAGTTTCAATCGATGGTTTGGAAAGTCAGAAAACTTCGTGTGTGACACTTTTTTCAACGATAGACATTTTCACATCAGCTCATACTTTTTTTTTTAAATTGTTTCGTTGCAAAATTTCCGTTACTTGAAAGCTTAGTATGTTCACATTGAGAGTCCATTGAAGGCAATGAAGTAACATTATTAACGACAGCTCTTGACAACAAATCAGAGCATGCTAATCAAACGATCAAGGCGTCGTTGCGAGTCCTTAAACCGCCTGAAGGATACAGGACAAAGTGTTACAGGGTAACGCGTCCAACAGATATCAGTATCTAATTATTCGTCAAAGATGCGTGCTGGGTCGTCGCGGTGCTGTCGCGGTGCTGTCGCGTCACGAGACACATAAACCGGCACGGATTCTGAGCCGCTTCGTCGACAAGGCTCATACATTTTAAATCGTCCTCTCTCGCGACACAATTTGTGCGCGACAAATTATGAACACCGACCGAGACAAGGCTTCGGCCCGATTCTACTAATTTCTGCAGGCCTGAATAATCAGTCCTTGCGGTGATGTTGCAACGTTTTGGTTATGAAATTCGTAATCGACGTGTCGATGCTGCATTACATGGATTATTATCGGCTACAACACTGTGAGAGCAAGGAAACTTTTATATATAAAAATTGTGTACTTAAATACTGACTTAAATTCATTAGGATTTTTTATTTTTGAGTTTGCTATAATTGGAAAACAGATTATTTTTAAAATTAATACAGGCGGTCATATTTTAGATATGCGAAATTAATGAATTTCAGCTTAAATTCACTATATAACCGTTTAACTATTCGTTGAATTTTTAAGAGGAACGATCGAATTTTCTTGGAGCAGAGTCCTTGAGAACGGTTCACCAAAAGTGCTGTTATAAATTCACTCTACTTTGCCTAACATTCCAGGCGTCGTTACAATTCCGGCATAAAGTTTGCCGCAGAAATTTATTCGGCATCGGCGGAGAAGAATTCAAACCGTCGCGGCAATAAATCCAACCGGGGAATTCCGTAAGTGTTGCGCGTCGTGCAACCAATGATCGATGAATGGAATGACAACAGGTTTGTCATAAATGAACTCCCTTTTATTTGCTACCTTGTACTCGAGCACGAATTTCAAACGACGTTTGTAGCAACCATACATACGTCACGCTCATTTTTTAATGGTTCTCAGCACGTATGGGACTTTTCTTTCGTTTAAACAAGTATATTAAACTGACGAAACGAGCTCTGTATTCAAATTAGTTTACCTTATAATTTATCCCAGGACTATTCCACGAAAATTTATTGTAAACGATGAAAGTGCTTCATTATCGCATAGTTTCGTCAAAATTCAAAGTACATCCAAAAATCGTTGGTACCTCATAATTTTTTAAGTATCTCGTAGAAGACATCAAACAACGCGCAAGGCGCCATGACTCGCATGTACGCTCCTGTAGCGTGAGCCGGCGGTGCGTAGCGTTTGGCGCGCACGCGGTTCCATTTCGAATGTTCAGAAAGAACAAGCGCCTCCAACTAGCGTAGAAGTCGGTAAAACAAACCTATCCAATAAATTAACTTACCAATAATCCACTGCACTTCTGATGCTTACATCAACTCGCTTCCACTGCGTCCGACTGAATCTGTTTAACCTAAAACGTATACATACCCAGCAACTCCGTTCGAACATCGAGGTTCCTTCGTCAAACAACTGGAACAAAGTAGCCAAGTAAAAAGCCATCAAGTCGGGGCTCAAACGATGGTAAGAAGCTATGTTCGTAGCTTCACTTACAAAGGCTTGGTTCCTTGGACGGAGAACGAGAGATAGCCGCAAAGGGGGCGCGACAAAGAGAGAACGGATCAATACCGTGCGATACACGCCGAAGTAATTTCATTGTCCACTGTTAGCGGCGGCTCACGTGTCGCGTGGCGCGGCATGGCGTGGCGTGCGCTCCTCTCTTTCTCTCTCTCAATCACTCACCCACTCACTCTCTCTCGCTTGTTCTCTTTCCCTCTCCCCCCTTTCACAGGGGGCTACCACATCGTCTTCTCTCTCTGTATTTCACTCTTTTCTTCCTGCCCGTCACTGCGTCCCTTTCTTCCTCCTCCCCGAACTATGCACTGCTTCTACGTCCCACCGTGTCCATCCCCGTCGCTCCACACGGTCCGTCGTCTCTCCTCTCCTCTCCACGCAGAGGGAGGGAAGCGGGGAAATAGAACCCTTATGGCACGAGTGATAGCCGTACGCTGCTACTGGGTATTGATCACCCTTCGCAATCAATGTTAACAACGCTGCTTACAGATGGCGAGATCAATTATCTAGATAACGTGTGCGGAGACAATCGGACCTTCTCCTGGTCCGACGTTAGAGTTGGCCGGTTTGTTCCGGGCTGATATCCGAACCTCGAGAACAAGAAAACGGCGGTCTCGAAGGTGGGATTTGCAAGTTATCCGGGCGAGATCAGTTCGTGAAAGTTTTCAGAGAATGCGTGCACACACAGACACACACCGTTTTGCTCGGGTTAGGAGTACGGGATCATTGAAAATAGGTGAGAGACCGTGTTGTGCACTGGTAGATCGAACTTCGAGATCGCTCAATAGTCGCCGACATAACGATGCGGACGAACGATGGAAGTGTTGGACGGAGAGCGTCGAACGATTTAATTGCAACGGGGCCAATAAACCTCTGTTGGTGGGGGAGGGAGGGGAGATGGAAAAAAAAGAGTAGTGGTCCGTAAAGTACTTCCACTTTATTAGGAACGTTTACTTACGAACCCGGAGCCTTTTCTATCCCTCCCTTCAGCCCCCTCTCTTTATCTCTCTTTCTCCCTCCCTTTCTTTCTTTCTTTCTTTCACAGGGGGGCAGAGGCAAAACACGAGCGAGACTCTCACGGTCGATCTTTCACTCTCGGACATTTAGAGCGTTGACTTTCTCTCCTATCGCTAGTGTCGTTCGTGCGAACCGCGCACGATAGCAAGCGACGTTCGTGACGACCAATCATGACCTTGTCGAGATGGATTGATTGCGAGCCGGAACGGGGCGCAACGTGTCGCTGACTATTTAGGTGAACTTTGAACGGAGCGAACGGCGAAAAAGGCGACGATCGTGTAGATTATGCCTGAATCGTGATACCGATGCTTGGAAACTATCCCGTGACCGAATGCAAAATTAGGAGCGAACTTGATATATCGAACGGTATCTAGTCGGGTGGATTCTTTATGAGACGTTCTTTATGCAACGTGTTCCATATTTTCGGACATAAAATTCGAAAATATAAAGATCGCACAAAAATTACATATACTATGACTAACAAACGATTGCATTCGGTTCTTCATATTTTCTATTTCACAACTTTCGATCCCATTCGTGCACAATCGGAATACATGTTTAAATAAATACAAACGATCTTCCAAATTTTTCTCTCAACTACGATAAAAACTATAAACAAATGTCTGAACAGGCAATTTATGGGCACGGGCCAAAGACTGTCCGGGCTCCGTGTAGAAAGTTACGCGGCAATTACACAAGCGTGCAACGTTATTTCCACGGTAGCTGTTCGCCGACGAGGTCTCCACGGCCTATCGTGATCCTAACCTATCCTTGCATCAGTATGACGGTAGTTCCTACATGGAAGTATGCATTTTCTACCATTACACACGCGAGCCGAGTTTGTGCTCTCCTGCGCGCGCGCGCGCGCATAGCCACTGAGAACGTGGATGAAAACGTTCACTTCGTGTTGTACCACGGTGTGGCTGGCTGCTTGTCAGAACAAAGTCTTTTGCGCCGGAGAGCGAGCTAGCCGCTGGCCAACAAACTGTTGGTAGCAACAGGCCAGCAACGGTCATTTATGTTAGAGAAGCAGCGCGCATGCAGTTGTGAGGACATGCGTATGCGTGTGCGCTCGCGCGTTCTTATACACACGCACAGGGGGACGCGTGCGCGTTCGCAGATCGCGTATTCCGTATGCACGCTCCTAACAGTGATTTCTAAGTGAACGACACGATGATCGGACCGAAGAGAAAGAGAGAGGGGGGGAAAGGGGAATGGAATCAGAGAGAAAGAATCCTTTCGTTGGGCATCGGTTCAGACTGACTCACGGGCGACGTTGATGAGCTAATGACGAACATATGCAACGGGGACTCTGACCTAGCGGGCAAACTCATCAATAAGACCGTTTTATGGTAACCGAAACGGACAGCTTGAGGGTTGTGACCGAAATCGGTAACTGGAAGTATGTTTTCAAAATGTATTTCCCTACATACTATTATAATTACCAGTATTTGAAACTGGGATATTATTTTAATGACACGAAGAGATAAATGAAGTGTGAAAAAGGAAATGTGAAATCTTCAGTTGGTTTCGGGCCGATCGACTTGATCGGGATCGATTAACATAATTTGCTCGACAACAGGACTCCTGATGGTTCATTGTTATTTCGATAAAGCAACGTCCTTTCCTGCTCGCTTCTGCTCATTTCATCTCTCACTTTCCCCCGACCGCTTTGTGGCCCGCGCGAGGAAGGGCAATGGAATTCGAGTCTGTGGATCTCGCAGACGCATCCTCTCACCCTGCCCCCAACCACCTTCCTGCGGCGTCCCACGCTTCGCTTCTTCGCGCCGCCGTATATCTCTCATCTTTCTTTCTCTTTCCCTCCCTCCATTTTCTCTCTCCCTCTCTCTTTCCCCCCTCTGTTTCTTTCTTTCTTCCTTTCTCCGGACTCTGCCGCGCGCAAGATACACATAGCCGGCCAGATAGAAATAATACATTATTTAAATAGTGTGGCGACTACGGTGCGTGACCTTCTCGTCGACGTCGCGCCTGATTCCCCTCTTTAACCTCTTCTCCTCTCGAGCTGTGTGTGCGAGTCGTCACCCACCTCTTCTTACCTCCACTCCCTTCCACCGACACCGTGGCTCACCCTTACGCTCGATCTATCCCCACCGAACCTACCGATGAGCGCGCGAACGCATCCCCACCATCCCCGACGTCTTCTATTTCTCTTTCTTTCTTCCTTTCCCTCTTCTCGTCGTCTTTCCCTCGCCCGCTGTCTACTTTTCGCTCCCTTGTTTCCCTGTCTTTGTTCACTGTTCGCTCGATTTCTCGATGCCTCTTTCCCCGTCTCTCTCCTTCACTCCCTTTATCATCGAAACGCTCTCTTTTTCCTGTCATCTGCTTCGCTCGGATCGTCGTCCTTCTCCATCCTCGGCCCCACTACTCTCGGTTCTCGAGCGACAGTTCTCGGCGGCTCTCCTCTCTCGAATGCAGACTCGTGGTTCTGCCTGTGTGCAATACAGGGTGGCTTGCAAGGACGAGGAATTAAACAAACTCCTTAAGGCGGTTACCTGCCGTAGCCGCTGGCGTATATACACTTAAAGATATCTGTGTAAATGCGGCTCGCCAAGCTATTGGTGGTGGAACATATAGATGGTACACCCATAAACAGCTACGCTGACGGGTGTCTCTAAGGTGGTTGGACAGGAGAGCGAGAGGGGGGCTTTTGGGATTTCTTTTGTCCGACAAACCATTTTTTCGTGATCAAAGGCACGATCGTTCGAACTACGTTGAGGGCCCCTGCCCGGTCTTTACTTTCAGCTTCTTTCGTAATTAATCGTCGAGATCGTTTAGAAATGGACGGCCTATAGGTGGGGACGAGTGGTTGCACGCTTTATTGTTATGCAATTATACGGTGCATCGGAAGTATGCATTGTTTGTGAAATACACACGGCGATACTTCGATGCACGCCGAGTACTTCGAGCCAAGGTGTATCCTCGATGCCAAAGAACAGAGTCGTAGGGAAAATTATTTATTCGGGTCTAGGGAAAGGCAGCGTGGTTTAACGACTAGTTCTTACGATAAGTTAGCGTGAAGATTATAGTAGGGTTGAACGCGCGCGTCCTTCCGGCCTTTCGAAACGTGTTTTCTCGCGCCAGACATTACACGCAGTCTGGAACTTCGGCTATCTGCCGTTAGGTCGCAGCACCCTTTGTCTCGTTCGTTCGATTACACGAGATGGAAGCTTAACCTTTCATATTTTATTTTTTTTTATTACGTTTTAACCTTTTCGTTTTTCGCTATTAAAACACCTATTAAAGATACCTAAAAAAACGCTAGCAACGAAAGCTATTATTACATTTATGGTGGGTGACAAAATTTATCGAGAGTAGATACCAATTGTACCAACTGAAAGATCAATAAAAATTTTTCTAGATTATCGTACTTCAAATTATATACAGGCATAAATATTTCATCTCCTAATTTAACTTTTATAATTGTCTTAATCGTTTCAGAATTTCGTTAACCTTCTTTTCCTTTTATTTTCGAAATGCAAGCGACGCCATGGTGGCGCTCTCAACGCTCCCCCTGGTCTACAGGGAACGAAAAGTCTAGCTCTATGCCCAGCTCCCATATGTCGTTTCAACGTACATACAGGGAAGAGAAAGAAAAAAACGCAACAATACCTGGCACGGTTTAGAAAAAAGCATCATCGATTTCCTTCGTCTCTCCAATGGAGCTGCGACGTTTCGTCCGCATCGCGGACACCCGCTGGAGGAATGAAGCGTTGTACGAGCCGAGGCGCACGTAGTACTCTCGGCACTCGTGTTGGCCCCTTCGTTTATCCGTTTCCACCTTCTGCACCCCTCCATGGTGCCACCCTCGCCGTTCTTCTACCAGCAATCCTTTACCCTCTCTTTCTTAAACCACTCCTCATCCGGCGTGTGCGTTGGAGAGAGCGTCGCGTCGCGTTGCGTCGCGTCGTGGCGGCGCTGTCGGCGCAGCTTCCTTCTTCTCCTTTGCGCTACACAGCGCCACTGTGAACGAGGCTTGAACTGGCTCTGGCTCCGTCTATTGGCGGCGTTGCCAAGTGTCCTCGACCATCTGTAACCGCTCCTCCTCTCCTGTTTATTGGTTTAATATTCAATACGGCTCGTGAGTCCGATGTGTAACAGGCCGATGTAGGTGCACATTCGAGCGCGTGCGTGCACATGTATCGAGAACTATGTAACTGTGTACTTCCCCCTCCCCGCCAACGCCGCCGTTATACACACAGCCCAAGTACGCTCTCTTTCTCGCATAGCCTGTATCCGTTTCCGTCTTCGTTTCGTCCTTTCTTCGGCGTACTGTTCGTTCACCGGTTCACTCGCTCGAGTAGCATCAACCTTCTCCTCCTCTTCTTCCTTCTCCCCCTTCTCCTGCTTCTCTATGTCGTTTTGCGCTCTTCCTTTATCCTTCCTACGTGCCTCCGCCATCGAGTTCGTGTGGCTGCAAGCGCGTATACGTACGCGTGCATACAGGTGTGCGCGAGGACGAGCACGAGCGCGAGCGCGCCGATGCGCATAGTCAGGGGTTAACTATGTATAGTCGGATAATAGAGTTTGCCGAGTCGACATGCGCCCTTCTTGGACCAAGGTGCCGGCCTTGCCCCATATTTCTTCGAAATGGCCGGGGAGTCGAGTGACGTTCGATATCTTGAGCGTAGACGCGTCGACGGAGGAGCGTCTCCGACAATGTCGGCGCTGTCGCTTCTCCGACGAGGCTGGATCCGCGTTAGTCAGCTCCGGCTGACGCCATTAATGCCTTCGTCTCGACGAACACAATTTTTTCCTTTTTCGTCGGCCATCGATTAGGTGCACGGAATAATGCATCTAATTCGATGAGCTTATCTCGATGTCTGCGAAACGTACACGAATTATTTTTGGAACTTTCGCGAGCTTGTTAGAGCTTGATATAACACCCTCTGACCTTTCGTTCGTTAGATTTGTTGTTTATTCGAGGTGCTCGCTGAATGCCAAGGTTGAACATTCTTTTAGAACGTCTATTACTAATAGTAAGCTCGAACGTGTTAACCCTTCGTGCTCTAAGAATGTTTCTTAGACAGTTCCGACGATTCATCAATGTCATCTAATGTCATATTAATCCGTGTACAGTTTAATTTTCATATTCAACGTCTCAAAGATAATGGAATGGTTATATATAAATTGATGCGTTGATCTAAAAATTGCAGCATGCGGGGTGTATTTAAAAGAAAATAAAAGATTCTTATTGTCCTAGGTTACCATGTTCATTTATCAAAAATTATATAGTAAATGTAACAGTACACGTAGAACTGAGAATTGATTTGCTGTTAAATGATTAAAGAGTTGGGCTTTATGCGCTTAGTGTCACGTGACTGTTAATTCTATTGATCGAATAACGGGAAATAATGCTCGTTTCATGGAACCATGTATGTAACATTGATTTGTGTATTACGTCAGCCCGATGATACTCGGTGCGTGAAGTGCTATTGATTCGCCCCGCAGCCAGGATAGACAACCATGTTCGATTTTCGAGCGTGCACCGTGGCATGATTAAGTAACTAAACTAAGCAATCGAATACTCAAATATTGTTCTTCGTCCTCTGTTATGAGCCCATTTAAGTTACTCAATGATCGATACTTGTATAATACGTATGCATGTTTATTTGCGCTATCACCTATCGATCGGTGAGACGTATCTATTTGGAAGCACAGCGCTACTGTAATACGCGAACAATCTACTTAAACTTTTAAGGTAGCATGTAAGTAGTGCTCTCGTTTAAACAACGTTAGAGCATACGAATTTTGCAGAAACTCTTTGTAATCGAATTTAATCGATCGATATAGAAAAGAATTTTTCACGATATCGTAACCTATAATCGTCAATATCGATCGTTGCAATTCTTAACATCAAGCTAGAGCTCGTCGAAGATAATCGCAAGAAAAAAAATGCAAACGTCTAATTTTGCAAGCTCCGACACCTGTAGCATCAAAAGTAGCGATCTCGAGTGCCTCGACAAATTTTTCACACGCAGCACCCATTCTCGAAGCTCCGATCTCTCGAACAAGCGAACCAAATTTCTCGAACCAGCAAACACTCGCTGCTCCATCCCATCGCTAGACTGGCGTATTGGCTGGTTAGCAGTAGCGAATAAGCGACTGCGTTGGACTACGAATAGCTGAGGCGGGAGCGATGACCAGATGTGCGGATCGTACACAGAAACGGGCACGGGATGAAGCGGTACAGGCGGATAGAGTATTTGGCTGTAAAATTTCGGCCGCGCGTTCGAACGAGCGTGTTCCGTGGCGACCCAGCTGTCAGGTCTCCCCGTCCTCTTTCTCTCTCCTCGTGGCGGAAAAGAGAGTCCACCCTATGGTGCTGAACAAGTCGTCGAGGGTCGGCTTTATCTCGTGCCAGCCTACGGACACCCTATAGCGAACTACACGGCCGCCTCCGTTGTCTCTCGTAAAACAGTAGAAGGATTCCCGGGTCGGCGAAGACACGAGTTTTAGATTAACTGGACAGTGCCGCTTGCCGCACCTGCGAGTATCTCCGGTACACGTGTAGTCGCTATCACGAGGAATTATCGTTACGAACAGGATAGGATCGATATTTTTCCGCCTTTTCACTCGTCCAATTTGCTCCTCCTTAATACTTAACCAACCGGATGGGGAGAGGTGTCTCATTTTTACCCCAACAAACCGTGGCCACTGATTCTATTTACTTTTGTTATTAGTTAGGTCTTGAACTGGTGTTGAATTTATTAAAAATTGTACTTTGGAAAAATAGAGAATGCATTTGATGATGTGTTGTGTACAATGCCAGTTCTAGGCTAACTAATAACAGAAGTAAATAGAATCGATGTCAGAGGAAAGAATGGGAGATCTTCGCATTCGGTTGGCTAAGTGTTAAAAGACTTGGATTTTTGAACCGATCAGCCGCTCGTTGATTCCATAGAACGATCATGCTTCTCTTTTCTCGTGTACGCGTTCGTTGAACGGGTTAGAGGTTCTAGAACGTATCCACGTTGATAGTGGTAGCCATTTAGTTGCCATAAAACGAGGCGGTAATAGATTTAGAACATTTTTCAAACGGCCTTCGATCTTTTACGAGTCCGAGACTTCGACCCGACTCGCTTCGACTACCTTTCCGTAGCCTGTTGAGGGCAACAAGTCTGCGTTAATGCGACAAGAGGATTGACTTGTTTGCGACAGAACAAATTTTGCACGGTTGTCCTATTACACCTCTCTCGCAGCGCCGTTTCCAGAAAACATTGCAGGCTCGCTCGCCCTTTGAAAAAGGCGAAGGGTCGCCGGGTCTGCGGCAGACCTGTCGCGTCGACAATAGCGATGAGCCGCCGAACTGTCTTCTCGTTCCCGTTACACGCCGTTCAGAATTTGTCAATATTATCGCTGGTCCCTTAGCGACGGCAAAACGGAACGGAAAAACGTCGCCTTTTCCGTCCGCCACGTTGTTGTGCAACAGAGGGCCTGCTAATTTGAGAAACCGGTCGCCAGCGTCGGATAATTTGGGGTGTACCGAACAGAGGATACAAGTTGCCTCCAAAAATATGCTGTTCGGAAGGGAATATCTGGCTATTTAAGGGGAGGCCACGGTGAAAACAGTGAAGTTTTCCGTTCCACCGCCACAGGCTGACGAATGGCGGTCGACTATTTTTACAACGGCGCCGGGAGAGCCCTCGCGAAGGATCGTGGTGCCCGGTTATTACGAATCGACGATCATTTTGTGTCCGCGATTCGGTTCGATTCGTTTAATCATTTACGGCTAAACACCCTGCAGCTACGCGTTCGCGATTCGAAAGTGACTCTCGGCTGTCGGCCGATTGATACGGAAACCACGCGCAGGTGGAGAACGCAATTTGTTGGGCCGTTCGTTCGGTCCATTTTATGAAAACTGGACATCATAAAGTTGAACGAAGCAAGATGGTGATGGAGCATTAAAAATTTCCATCGCTGGGGAGTCGTCTCTCTCGAAGGAGAGCGCACAGAAGAGAGAGTATTATATAGGACTATTTAAATCGATTGTAATCCAAGATCTGAGCTGCACAGAGCAGTTGGAAAATTCTCGAATTGAATATTCAACGCTTAACCAACCGAATCGGGAGATCTCCCATTTTTTCCTAGACAAAGCGTTGCCATTGATTCTATTTGCTTTTATTATTAATTGGTCTTAAACTAGTATTCTTCACAGTTCGTCAAACGCATTTTCTGCTTTTCCAAAGTACAATTTTCAATCAATTTAACACTGTTCCAAGATTAACTAATAACAAAAGTAAATAGAATCAGCAGTAGCGCTTCGTCGAGCAAAAAATGGAAGATCCCGTTCGGTTGGCTAGGCTTTAAGAGAACTGTATACCGGCTCTAAAGAGTTTTCACGATAGAAATTGTATGTATACGGTTACTTTGCGTGTATATTCCAATACTCTGAGGGGTTCGTCTACGAAAATAATTGTTGGCGAAAATGGAATGGCGGTGATTTGCGCTCGAGTAGGCGCGATTTCGTCGATAACCGCAGAAGCAACGGGGCCGGGGCTCTTCCTGCGGCCGTCTGCTTCGCGCGCCGAAAATAATCCCGACAATAAAAGGTATCACGACACGCGGGAAGAATGTTTAAAAAATCCGGGAGAGCACTGTGTACTGGTTCATACACAGCGTGTCTCAGAATAGCAGAAGCGGAGGTAAACACCGTAAAACCGCGCGAACCCGCGCGCGTCCGCTCGGCTCGCTTCGAAAGGAGAGCGTACGCACGAGGCGGAGGGAATGCAGGAAGAGGAGGATGCGGTGGAAAGAAGTCCGAAGAGGAAGAAGTCGCGCGACCGTTTCGCGAAAGCGACCAGAGAACCCGTTTATACGACCCGTTAATAATCTTGGTGGACCATATTTTTTTCTCCTTCTTTTCGCGAATGAATTCTGCGTTAACACAGTCGTCGCTTTAGAAGTTTCTTTCGGTTTTGTTGAACGATCATTGTAATTAACTAAACAAACTAAATAATTAGCGATAAACGTATATACTCGTCTTCGTCTTTTAATTTTATCAGCTGGTTTCTAAATTGAAAACAATAACATTTGATGTAACAAATAAAATTCTAACGGTAAATAAAAAATATATTCTGTCGGTCTTCTAGTTCAAGTTACGCTTTCGATGAAATATTATAAGTTTACGATTGTTACTCGGCTAGATAATCGAGGTCCAAGCAGATTATTCGACCAGCAATGAATTTCGAATCCGTTTCTGGCAAACTGGCATGCTGGTTATTTGGAGAGCTTATTTTTAGGGGCTGCGTGCGTTAAAAATAGAAAATGATGGATAGACTATTTAAAGAAATTAGGCTATCGGGCAGATGTTTGGGTGTCTAGTTTTATATGAACGACGTAGCTTCGGATCTACGGCGACGAATTGTTTCGCTATCTTGAGGAGATAGGTATTCGTCTGCGAGGATGGAATGCCTAATTGGAATGTGTCTTGGAACGTGCAATATCGGGACCGAATTCCCTCCGAGTGTTGGCACTTCTTGTTAATAGAGAAAAAGCGGTGGTATCGAGTGTCAAATGACGCTAATAAACGGGTTCGAAGTAAGAGGTTATTGGAAACGGGGCCTGTTCATCGTTACGATACCTGGAATAACAACGACCAAGAGGCATGACCAATACTGTGTCTTACCAGGTCACAGAGGAGAGCTTTTGGAAAGTAATTTAAATATAGCTTTAAGTACACAAACTGTGTTGCAACGCTTGAACTCGGCATCAAGAATGGACTCGCGGAACGATAATAATGCCTGCGTGTCCCATTTGACCCTTTATTTTTGAGACACAGACCATTTCTCATCGCCACGCCGATTCTTTCCACGCTACATTCTCACACTCCACCGTACAACTACGTTCACGACAAAACCAAAATGCTCCAACAGCAAATACGAAAAAATAAAATTCCAATTTTACAATTTTCAAATACCATGATCCTATACACGATTAATTTTCTCAATTCCGAATGTACGAATTCGCCGTCTCATAATTTTCCACCTCGTAAGGTTTCAACTTCCGCCGTTTACACACAGCAGCGAACGCGAAACGAATCCTGAGGAAAATTATTTATTAAACGTCTCTCAGCCAGTGTTTTGCTCGCGCGTGAACACACACACACACACCCACCCACCATAGCTGAGTCAATCGTTAACCGAATAAGGCTCAGGTACACCGAAGCGGGTAACGTTGGTCCGGTGTGTCGGTGTTCGACGTTGTCCTGGCTGCCTGCAAAGAGGCCCGGCCGGCGGCGCAGTCATTGCCACAACAAGTAGAAAATATACTTTCAAGCCTAACGGGATAATGTCGCCATAGTGACCTGCTCGGCCTATTATTTTTCCGCGCGAACCATAATACCTACGCCGGGCCCCTGCGTGCTCGATTAGCATTACCCGGATAGAGAACGCCGGTGTTCGGCTCTCGGTCGAACGCTCGTTTTCTCGCGCGCGGCGTTCGCCTCGAATCCGTTCGAGGACTCGTGATCCTCCGCGTTTTTCGCAGATGGATTCGATTAACGTTTTACGAACGTGTCGGGACACCGGCGGTGGCAGGAGCAGCG
Source organism: Tetrapedia diversipes (assembly GCA_033822845.1). NCBI lineage: Eukaryota > Metazoa > Arthropoda > Insecta > Hymenoptera > Apidae > Tetrapedia > Tetrapedia diversipes. The sequence continues at coordinate 337,312 of JAOPTO010002304.1, forward strand.
AGTCCCCGACAGACACAGAGCTTCTTCCGTGGGAATCTCGCGGCGGAGTTGGTTGATGGAATCGCAGGAAGATTCGTGCACGGTTGTGTTGTGGTCGCAGCTTTTTGCGGGTATTAAGATCGTAGAATCGTACACGGTGGATCGAGGAGATGTCCTCTTCACGAGGGCGATTAAGAGTTTTTCAGAGGAGAACACCACGGGATAGCCTCTTTTTTCGAGCGTTTTGCGGTGGCTGGTGAATTCTAGCGAGGGAACGCTCATTTGATGGAGCGTAATGCGTCGTCGCATAGAGTTACTGTATCAGTTCGATATAATAAATAATATCGACAGAGATAACGAATATTTGATAGCATTCCCAGTAATATTGATATTGTATTGGTCTACGTGGAATATTATAATAGATATAACAGGGGATATGGGAATAATTTTTATTTGTAGGGTAGTTTTAGTTGTTAGTTGAATATTCTGGAAATACGATAAGTTGAACTGTATTTTCGATTCGCTTTCCTAGGATTCTATTAAAACAACACTTTAGGAACGAAATAAGAGAGGATTTTTCATTATCCTCGAAATATCCTCTCGAAAGTGTAATAACATCTGCTTTATCGTATTCCTTATATAAATCTCCTTTTCAGTAACGAGAGAAATTCGAACGGAGAAGAAACGACCGATGCACCGATGCTCGTTACGTAAAGACAAATGTTATTTGCATGTCTAATTACCGTTCGCACCAGCAAATTTTCCAGCTCTCTCCTTGTTCGTCCCAGCAACGAACAGCCGAGGTAAGCGTGTACACGTGAAAACTCATGAAAATTACGGGGGAAACAGTTCCGAACGAGGGGAAAGCGACACGGATCGGGATATTATCGCGAATCGAAACACGGGCAAATGCGGTGAAATTAGGCACACACGGGTGCGAAGCGAGTTTTAAAACCCCTTAATGAAATTACTTAAAAGGATGAGGGTTATTTGAAGCCGCTTTAGAAGGGTACTCGGTGTCGTACAATTATTTCAGTGAAAGGAGTCACTTAGCCGGTGAAACTAATAAAAGAGATCCCAACTTTTACAGGAGAGAGGACCGTTCAAACTGCATTCTCCATTTTTCTTTGCCTTTGGCCTCGTGCAACAGCATTGTGATACGTAGACATAGGAAAAGTTTTAGTTACACTCATTTGATTGTGTTTTGCAAGCATCGGTAAGTTTGAAGAGTCGGTAAAAGTACATTCTCTGCTTTAAAAATTATTAAAACAAAAACCTCGTGCCGAAAAAAATCAGTTTTAAAGTTTTTCACCCGTAAGGAATTAGAATAATTAAATAACATTACCGTACAGTGTCTTAATCGAACCACGTGTCGGTAGGTGGCAAGTGTTTTTGTTAAACAGTACGCGTTTTATGGGTAACGAATTAGTGGCTTTAACATTAAGTGCCATTTTACACGGGCTTGCGAAGATACTTTTACTTCCAAGCGTTTCGCCACATCTCTGTGCGGATCCTTTCTTGGATCAACGAAATCGTATCGATCACATTGCGCACCTAGGCGAAGGAACGTGCAAGACGGACATGCGCGACAAGTATCCGAGCTTGTTGGTCTCTACGTGTGCCAGAACGATGGACATGTTTGCGGTAGGTATTATTAGGCGTGTGCCACGAGCGAATTTTGGATGGAGTTCGAAAGGAACGAAATAAACGGCCATTTTGTCTGATTATATTTGAGAACGTGTTTAAATAATTTAATAAATAGTTCTATGTTTCACCTCGTCGCACTTCTATTCATTTATTCGCCAGACATTTATAATAATTCTAGCAATGATTTAAAATTAATTGATATCCGTCTGATTTGAAAGCGTTTCAGAATTGAGGAAACGACACGAACACCTACTGACGCCAGTTCGTTCCACTCGAGGTGTTTTACAATCGGATCAAGCACGTAATATATTTCTTGATCAAGAGTATTCTTGGATTAAATGCCTAGAAGCAGATGTAGAAAGTTACGCAGTATTTGTTTAACGATATAAATAAAAGCTTTTGAAATTGAATGCGTTCTGATTCCCTGTAATTCCAATTCCTCAAGTATTCAAGTTACCAAATGTAACGAAATACCTTCAAAATCTGCCTAGTGAACGATACAAGAGACCAAAAAGAAGGCAATTCTTTCAACTACCCCAAAATCAAAAACCAAGTTACATATTCCAATAATAAAACTTGGGAGAATACGTTTCCCCATAGAAATTGCGTTCAACACCACCCTTTCTCGTCCCACCGTTCCCCTAGCCCATAGATCCCTCTCCTTTTTTCTTTTTTCTTTCTTCATCTCTAAAAGTCGTTTATAGCGCAAGGCCACGCGGCGTTTGTGAACGGCGGGGACCCTTCCTCCTCGACTTCCGGCGCACTTCCTCCTCCGTACACGCCGTTTCTTAAATAGCGTGCTCGGTCGGTGACGTTGGTCTTCTCGCGGTTCCGGTTCGGCGAAACGTCCGCTTCTGGCGGAGAGCGCCGATCGAGCAAACTAACTGTCCCCTACCCCCTCCTTCGCGAAGCATCGACAACCATGTCGCTCGTTTCACGTCGAACGACAACTCTTTCTCCGGTACGCGCCGCTCTTCCTTCCGGCTACGCCCCGCGCTCCCTTCGATGAACTTACGCTAAATTTAGGGGTCAACACGTGTTCCTCATTACCGATGATTATTTGGAAAAAGAAGGACAGCCGGGAAATAGAGCCCCGGGGATATTTTTCCGGATGGAAAGTGAAAACGGTACATGCCTCAGATGTGTGACCGAAAAATGGTTACTGTTATGAGTTATAGTCGTTGAAAGGATACGCGGTTTCCTCTTTGTAAACGACTTGTTTCAGTTGTTCACAGTTTTAGGTAATGGTAGGAGAGCTGGCTGAAAAGTTACGGTACAATCTTTCTTCGTATCGTAATCAGAAATTTTGTTAGCCGAACATAGTGTCATTGAATAACAGCTTTTCATCTTTAGAAGTCGTGTGAACAGGGCACGCAAATGTTTAAACAATCTGTTAACCTTCTTAATACGAATTTAAATAATTGAAATTTTATCATCAAAACATACTCGTCTACGTCTTAATTCCGATGCTCGAGGTTCCGCAGCAGTATACGAGGAGTTGTTCAAAGGAAGCTGTTCAAGGGAAATTCGAGAAGCTCCAATAGTTTCAGAAGCAACGTCACAATCGTTACTACTACGAATTTAATACGTCGTTCACGCGACAGGTTCGAAGATGTTTAAGTGAAATCCTCTCGGATATCAACAACCGTTTTTATATTTTCCATTTTACCGATCGGAGAACACGTTTAATTTAACCGGCGAACTGTTCCCGGTGAACAAACTTAAATTTAATCTGCCCACGGATACGAGGCAATTTAAATTAAAAAACTCCCTGCATTGTTTCTCACGTGACTCCAGCTACGATTTACCGAGGTGAAGAAAAACGAACACACGTACCGTGGATTAGAGCGAACAAACATTTTGCGTATCAGGAAAATTTTGGACGTCATTCCAACGAGTTCATGTAGCGAGTTATCGAAAAACATGTCCAAATAATAATAATAATAATAGCAACAATAACAATAATAATAATAATAATAATAAAATAATAATAATAATAATAAAATAATAATAATAATAAAATAATAATAATAATAAAATAATAATAATAATAAAATAATAATAATAATAAAATAATAATAATAATAAAATAATAATAATAATAAAATAATAATAATAATAATTATTATTATAAATATGTTTCGCTCATTACGGTCGCCTGGATTTCACGATCGATATAGACGCGCTGAACGGAAGCCATTGTAATCGGTATGAAAGCTGCCATAGATTTTCACAAGAGAGAGAGTCGCAACACGACGTTTCGTCTTCACTGACACGGATAGAGAATCCGGGTGCAGCGGGAATCCTTTTTTTCTCTATCCATCTCCATCTCCTCTTCTTTTCTCTTTCTCCGCGATTACCCATGCCGATCGAACCATTTTTACATACTTTCCCGAGATACCATCGGCCTCCTGCTTCGGTATCCTTTAATAGAAAAGCGTATAAAAGGCCACTCAATGCCTGGTGAATGCATTTTACAAGGGCGATGATATTAGGAAATATCGTCGATCAACGAGAAGACAGGAGACTAGATAAATTAGTGCATAAACCTTCTTACGAAAGTCTGAAAGCGTTCAGATTTTGTTTCGTTCGACGTTACGCGTACCCGAATTATTTGTATATTTTATTCACAACGTGTAACTTGAAAGTTTCCAAACGTTTCGATTATTTTAACGCCTAACCAACCGAACGGAGGTATCTCCCATTCTTTCCTCTGCCATTGATTCTATTTACTGTTGTTATTAGTTAGTCTTGAACCAGTGTTGTTCACAGTTCATCAAACGCATTGTCCAATGCTCTTCCGAAGTACAATTTTTAATAAATTCAACTCCAATTCAAGACTGACTAATAACAAAAGTAAATTGAATCACTGGCAAAGAAAATAATGGGAGATCTTCCCGTTCGATTGGTTAAGTGTTAATTCAGTGACTCGACCGTTCACGTAAACCGTGATTTGTTTACCGTATGCAAAGATGAAAAAAGAACCAGAAGAAGAAACCAACGCGTCGATATGATATTTCGCTAATCGTCAATTAAAAACGTCGCAAGTTTCAATCCCCCGAGCTCTTTCACGCGATCGATATCTCCTTCGACGTAATTTAGATAGACGATCTTTATAAAGGAACCCTTGCTGTTGGACGGGCGCGTGGAGGCGCGTTAAATTTGGCGCTAAAACGGATGTTCCGGTTCTGCTCGAATCGGTGGATCACCGAAAATAAAGCGTTCTCTGCCACGCAGGCGCCTCTGTACGCGCTGCGGCGCGTATTGTGCGACATAAGGGAGGTAAAAATATACACGCGCATGCATATGGGGAGAGAAACGGGTGGCTCGATTTTTGGCCCACGATTACTCGTCGCTCGCTCGCTCGCTCGCTTCCTCGAATCGAATCCATTCGAGGGGTTCGTCCCCCATCGTTCGAGTGCGTGCACGCGCGTACAACGTACACAGACGCGCTCGTGCATATACGTACACCCGCTGTTCCAGCGATCGAAACTGTGATCGACGATGACTAAGGCTGGGAAGACGTCGACGGGTTTCCCGAGGAGACATGTCCGCGATTTTGATCACGGATTATTTCCATCGGCAAGCGGAGAGTTATGGGGTTACGAGCAGCTTCAGAGGGGAGGGATTGACCCTCCCTAAAGAGAATTTTATTCGCTTAGGCGAGAAAGAGGTGGCAGATTGATTATAGTTTCTCGCTTTGATCTAGGATGTAACGAATTTGCGAAACGGCAATATGGTGGACATTGAGCATCCATCTTTCCTTTTTCGGGGTACACCGACTTCGCAAATCGATCAGATACTTTCCTGAACAGAAAACTCGGAGAATATTCTTCAATAACGAGTTTATGGTTGGATTTGGCCGAAAATGTGATTTGATAGTGTATTTCTGTGAATTATCTGTACTTACTGAGTTAATATATTCCATCTCACGCTTTTTCATTTCTCAACGTATACCGGAATATTTTAAGTTACACGCGTCGTCTTATTTCTCAAGAAAGCTACAACGGCTTTGCAGACGTCTAGAAATAGTCTAATTCGTTCTTTCGTTATCGATCAAAATTTTACGAAAGATGCGCTCATCAAACCCGTTCGCCGTTAAACAAATCGAGATCGATCGACGAGTTAATCCGTCGATGACCAGCCTTTGATCGACGCGATGGGTTCGAATTAATACGTCGTGATGAATAATTCATCGCTGATCGACCGTTTATCGATCGTAGGCTGTATAATGAAAAACACAGCACGGTTGCGTTATTAGGAACGTCGTCACCCTAATTACCTAAATTTTAACACTTGGAAGGTGATATAGATTCAAACTCTAAGGTTCAAGTTGCTGCACCTAATTGGTAGTTAATTTAGCGAACGCTGTATTATCTTTTTGCTAGAGTTTTATGTACAAGGTGTTTCATCTAAAACAAGCGATTCGCATGGTTATCTTGTTTAATTGCGGTGACCGTAATTAAATCAATCAAGATTTATAATAAGTGTTTAAAGTACAGAATTTATTGATTCAGCTCTTACATTTAACTCTTCGCGCAATATTCAAATCATTAATATTTCTGTGTGTTACCGAATTTATATAATCATTATAATTTCATAATTCGTTGATTATATAAATTGTAACATTCCGAATTTAAAGTTTCACCTGAAATTCAAAGTGCAAAGCATATCCTCTGTCCATGAATCAGTTTTTCAAGAGTATTTCAATCTTCGCGTATCTGCACGGTATCGAAAATAACTGCACACGTTTTAATCAGGAGTTAAATAAAAAATGATCGGAAAATAATATATGCGATCCTGGGGTAAAATAAGATTGCTTCGGGTAAGCTAAATTTGGAATAAAAATGTGATTCACCGTTTCGGAAACAGCTAAAGGATTGCAACTGAAAATACCAGTTTCGCAGTTTACTTTAAAAATTGTTATACACTGCTACGTGTTACGACCATTCCTCGCCAGCTAATCACGACATTGTCTCGTGCAACTCTCGACGTTCGCGAGCGGATTCTTAGGCTCGCGGATCGTGTTCTTCTGGCTAGCCCGTGCCACCTTTGTGTCCGATTTGAATAGAGCGGCGTGCTCGCATTCGAATGAAACGAACGTAACGGGCACCGGCGAAAACGTAACCGCGGCTCGAGTATCTGGGAAAACGGCGGGTCCCGTTACTTTCGATGTATACGTTTCTTCCTCGATCGTGGACAATGCTGTTCAGCCTGTTCTGGGATAGATCGGCCGTACGAGGATTGTGTACTTCAGGAAATTAATGCGATTGTGGGAAGAAACGGAGGAGACGTACATACGTCGTCGACGTGATTGAGCAACGTTCTTTTCGAGTTTCGTACATTCCAGAAGGGTAACTTCATTTTTGAGTAACTTTAGGATCGAACAGGTTGGGGGAAAGTTTTAGTGTTTCGAGAAATTTACAAGATGAGCGTATTCGGAACGAATTCAGTATTAAGTGTGTAACATGTGGGTAAACAAGAGATAGTAGGTTAGAATAAAGTGGACTTGAGAGTTTTTAGTACTTTGACATTCCATTTTCTTTGACTCCATTTTCAAGAGGTTAGATGAACAGCTTCGTATTTGATTTACGTCGCAGTGTATTAGAAATCGCACTGTTATAACGAATTTCAGTGACGAGTTCTTAAACAACGACTGGTGCAAAAAAGTTATTAGTGAATCGGTATGAAGGTAATAGAAAGTTTGCACCAAGAATGGAGCATACTTGGTAAAAAAAACTTGATTTTCTCCAACCTGCTGCAACCTTTACCATCCAGTTTCATAAATATCGAAGCGTAATTCAAAGTGTAATTACTCATACGCGTTTTCTGTATGTTTTTATCTATAGAAATAGCCCTACTGTCTTTTGCAACAATCTGATAATCTAACTCATCGTTAGACACCTCAACTCTGAAATAGTTCGTACTGATTTCAGTAGAATTTGCTTTTACCTGGCATAAATCACCTTTCTTAAATTTATGTCTGATACTAATAAAAAGCAACGATCATGCTTCACAAATTCAATACCTTTTACCAAAAAAAAGGTACAACATTAAAAACTTTTCGAAACAATTGCTACACATTATTTTAAACTCGTGAAACCATACACGTCTTTTCTATTGAGTAATTATACACCAATTACCAACAAGGACAACGATTTCTTTCAATTCATTAACAAATTATATTAACCCGCTTAATTTGTATCGGTATTAAAAATCTCAAGCTTCGAAAAAGATCCAGAAAGCCAGGCAACAACGGTCCTAAGCCTGAAAACGAACAACCGACCGACCAACGAATTACGTCAACTTCAACCAAAGAATTATCTTATCAGAACCGAGAAACCTAAACCAACAGTACCGAAATGGAAAGAGGCGGAAAAACGGAAAATAAGGAAGAGAAGATTGGATATTCACGAACGGCGCATACTCTCGGATGCACCGGCTTGCAGTTCCGCCACTGATTGGCAGCGCGACGGAGAATGGCGTTACGTGTGCGCGCGAGCGCGCGTGTGTCACAGGACGCGCGTACACGTAAACGCACGCAGACAGGGAATGGCGGCGCACCTACACAAGCGCCGTTGGTTTGGCAACACGGCCGGTGCAAGGCCCGTAACAGCCTGTTGGCCAACATCGGGCGGCGCGCGAGCGCATGCGCGTGCACGCCTTCGCCTTCGTGACACTTTAAATAAACCATGGTGGGGTGTAAAAGGGGGGCAGGCACAAAAATGATAAACCGCTACAAAAATCCCGATATAGACGCGAGCACGCGCGCGCGCGCCACCGCGACCGACCGACCGAGCGTGCCGATTGCACACGACGCCGCACGGTGGCATAGAATCAACCTTCTGTGTGCTGACCGGAATTGAATGACGATGCACGGACGCCCGATACGCACGGGGTTCACAAGCCTCGCGGAACGGATTTCTAACGCGCGTTCGACGTTAAACATGTAAAAGTAAATAGTAATAATAATAATAATGATGATAATGATAAGATTGGACATTATTATTTCACCCTTTCATTTCCATCGTTTGGTGAAACAGAATGGGTTTCGACCCTTTCACAGTGTTGCACTAAGACATACTGTCGAAAGTTAGAGTATGCATCGTACGTTTTAAATATTAAAATAGGGGCGGATGTTTGTGAACCTTCGTTTTTTACACGTTATAAAATTTGCTGGTAACGTTATATTTTAACATTTCTATTTGATGCTACAGCTTAAATAATCAAATTTACATTAGCGAGCACGCGATAGTACTTTAAGTATGTACCTAACAAAGTTTTCAGAATGTCACGTAATACTTTAAGATTTTATTACTCTTAGGAAGGGCGATCGTTCGCATCGCCCTCCCTCTAGATCCGCCTCTGATGTTAAGGTGAGGCAAGGTAGTACATAGTAGGGTTATTATAGAGTTTGTAGGGAGAAGAAACTTGCCTTTGGCTTCCTGCAACGGTATTGTGATATGTAGATATAAAAAGAGTTTTAGTTTCGCAAGTGTTGTTCACTTTTTCTGCAGCCTGCTTTGTAGTTTCGCTACACTGTGGCAGAATTGTGCACACTGTTTATGACGATTTCGCTATTTGTAATATTTTGCTGTTTTGTAACCCATGCAACTTTGTAGGCATTATTCTATTTCAAGCATAAAATAAGAACCCCTAATCTATGAGATAGGAATCTGATTTAAAAAATGAAATTATGCTAATCACGTGCTCCTTCTATTTAGTATCAGTAATATTGAAAATGTCTTTTTTGTCGTTCTTGCATTTCTCGTAAATTTATGGTACTGTGAAAGGGTTACGATGGATTTTAAGGCTCGTCGTGTGTACGTGTCAGGGTTCGTCGGATTTTACTGGGTTTCTTCTGTCCCGTCCGGGTCAGACACGAGTCGAACGCAAGAGATGTTTGTACTTACATGTGTACTGGGCGCGGCGAGTGTCCTACTGTTCACGGTCCAGCCACTGCGTGCTCCTGCTGAAATGCACAAGAAATTGTTTTACAATATAACAGAAAGATCATGCAAAATTTGAAATAATCTTACGCAAAATTATGTAAAATAATTAATTTTACAAAAAAATTACAGAGAAATTTAAAATTCAGTTAAAATCAGACACATTGTTCACTCGTCTAACGTGTTTAACAATTTTCATCGGTAAAACTATCGCAACGAATATGCAGTAGGTTAAATTTTTATCAAACTGTTATAAATATATGTAGAAATAATTGTCAATTCTTGTTTTAAATGATTTTTGCTTTCTCCAAATGAATCGTTCATTTATTAAACGTAAGAATTGCCATTGTTCTTAATTTTATGAGCCAGTTTGTTGTAAAAGAATGTTATGAGAGAAAGGTGACGAATAACGGGTTAATCGAAGGATAGTTGAGCTAGGTTATAGAGCAACAATATAAAGCAGAAATTTACGACGTTCTCTAGAGAGCCTGTTCTTATCGCCAATTAAAGGGGAATTGAAGTTCGAGGAGGGTTTCTTAACGAGACGAAGAAAGCCGCGCGCCTCTTTTATCGATTTCCCGTCAACCGCTATCCATGAAATTTGCATGGTCTCCTGTAACAATGTTCCCATATCCGGTAATAATCTAAACTAAACTTACCTACTTAACTTGTTTTGCGAAGCTTAAACATATCACGACACAGATAACACACAGGCATTTCTACTGTACAAATATTTACCAACCTCGTTCGTACAATTTAAAATTTCCCCAAAAAAGTTAATTTTATATGAGATCAATAATGTAAAATGCAAAATTTAAAGGTCGAAGCTTTCTCTTTCAACACCACTTTAACACCATACAAATATTATTCTTTCTCGAGCAAGTTGCTTTACGAACTCTGTGACCTATACGTCTCGATCGATCCGAGTTTAATTTGTCGCGAAAATCGAAAAGCAGAAGCAGAAACAGAATCTTTCCTGATAATTCGCGCGAGATTACGTGCACACCGTCTCCTTTATTGATTTACATGCTCTGTCCTACATATCGCGCACCTTATCTCCTTATCTCTCGCGCGAAACAGAAAGCGAGTTTGCTGATCGATATCCGACCGGATTCCCGGATATCTGTCCATTCTTCTCAGGAACCGTTTATTGGTCGCCCAGTGGTACACGCTCGTGAACGACAGCAGATACACCGTGGAACACGGAAGAAACACGTAACGAATTCAGAAAAGTACACGCCAAGACAAATGTACAATCTATACGAATCGCATCATCGTAGGAAGTTCCTTCATGCCAAAAATCGCAATGAAAACTTTGAAATTACCATTTTCCACTGTGCTTTCCTGCATACCCACCGCTAAAGACCTACAATCCGCGATTTTAAAAATGCCTCGTTTCCCGCTGAAACTCTCTGTCCGTTAGCTACAAACACGTCCTGTTCCCCATCGCGATCACCGATTCCCCTGGATCCTCTCCGGTCCACCGGTAAGTCGATCGCGGCTCTCCCCGTTAACCGTGAACACCGTCCAAATCGTTCGCTCTCGTCGAATCTGTGCCAGCTTTCAGTCGGTTCGCTTTATTCCGACGCTTCGTTTCAGCTGGCCTACATAAGTACACGCGGGCCGCCGTGCACGTTCCTTGCCGCGCGGCCGTTTCTCTATCCTTTTACCAAACGGAACAAAACGGCGAAAAGAGCGCGGCAGTAGCCTGAACAAAAGCGATGCCGGTGTGCTCACGGTGGGTGCTTTCTTTCGTTGCTGCGCGCCAGAGCCACGGGCCTGGAAAGAATAGGCGGGCGCGCGTAAAATCGCCGCGTACAAACCGCGCGTATAATTGTTCCGGCCGAATCTGGAGCAATTAAACGCGTAAACGCGGATCCGATCGTTTCGAATTAATTGCTCGTGTCGACGGTGGCTCCCGTCGGAAGTGGTGGACGTCGACGCAACCCGTGATCGTCTACCGGGCGGCAATCGCGCATGCGCATGCTCACTGGCGGACATAACCTCTCGATGGCGAGCGTTAACCCGTTAACGTCAGGTTCACGAATTTTATGAGCAAAATTTGCAAAAACAATTACTATTATGCTTAGCGATTTTTGCTAACTTTTATCGATGAAGCGATACGAGTGTACGCAAATTTATTTCCCTCTCAATTCTGCAATTTCGAATTCTGTTCGATGTACACGTTATTCCTTAGTACATGTATATTGGAAATAGATGTACAAGAAACATCCGTAAATCTAGTGTTAATCGGGTCGTTTCTCGGTCAGGATTTGAATTAATGAAGGGGAGTTCGTTTTTTTTGTTTGGTTTGGTTAGCTTTGGTGCTTGTAAATTCAAGCACGATAGAATTATGATTATTATTATTCGATTGGTCGTCGATGGTCGAACCCCTCCTCCTTTCAATGCGTTACGAACCGCCCGAATCGCGGCCCGGTAATATATTAAAGGCAGATGAACCGAAGCGGCGGCTATTTTCGCCGTGAAACGTTTAATTTAGCATCTAAGCACGCGGACGATATATCCTCCGGCACGCTAACAAGTCTAACCCTTTCAGTGTCGCAATTACGCGTCGAGATTAATAGCGACGTTTCTATTTAGCTTACCGAGGAGAGGGACGGTGGATTATTCGGTTATTCGAAGAGTTGGTGATGATTTTTTATGGGCGAAACGAGAAAGGAGGTGTTGGAAAATTTGATAACTTTTGGAACGATGCAACTTTCGTTGTTTCAAAGATGGCGGAAAATCGTAGATAACTGTATGCTTGATTAAACGAAGCTTGCTTATTTATTTCTATGGATAAGGATCCATTTCATTTGCAGATGAAACCGAAGGTTTACGTTATATGTGAGTCACAAAAAGGGTGTAGAAATCTTTCCTCGAGTTTACACCATGACTAAAGTACACCGGTACCCGTTGTTGAATATTTCTTTATGGCGTTGTCTATCGTTTCTTGGTAATTCAGTGTTTTATCTCTTTTTTCCATCCACTATATATGCACATATGTAATAACGTTGCGCTGTGCACTGCGATCAAAACGATTAGGTTCGACGAGATTAAGTTTAATAGAACTGGGACCATGTTTCTTGAGGATATTAGATAATAATAATAGTTATAGAAGTGGCTAATAATACAGGCGAACAAATAATAATAACGATCGCAGGACGTTTATTATAATAATGTGATAATTTACGATACAACGATGATAACAATAATTTGAGGAAATTGCTGCTATAACATGTAAAATATTGTTGTCAAAACTTGGTACTACGAGTGATAGTGAAACTTGATATTGTCATTACGTCAATGGATATTGAATTTTAATGAACACACGTCGAAATTTGTGTGACCGGTTCATAGTTTATCGCGTTCCTAGAATTTTCCTTTTCGGTTTTTTCTATTTACCCTTATCGCCGAAGGGCTACAATAAAGTATGCATTTCTTACCGATTATAAGCTCGAGACCACTCCCTTGTGAACAGAGCGTAGATTGTTTCGTGGAAATTCATTCAGTGATTGGCGGGTGAGGTCTGTAATGTAGCTGAAATGTTCTACTTTGTATGCAAAGACAAGATCGTTTACGGGGCCTATTTCTTTTATCGCAACTGTTTTAGCAATCATTTGTAGTTTTCGTGGCAATCTTCAACAATCGTACACGTTCATTTTAACCCCTTTCACTTTCCTTCCTTTCTTGAAATTAAAAACGTATCAAAGCGATGATTTACAGGTCGTACAGTAAATCGTATTGACGCTCGATCGGTACAGTGATACGTAAATCACATATTCGGTACCAGCAACTCATTTACGACCGATTAACGTATCGCAGAGTTATCGACCAATATTTTTCTCATAAATCAAAGAACATAAATTAGCAAAGCTTGTTTTTTTTTTTTTTTTTAATACACTCACACACTTATAGCGTGTACATTTACTTCAAAACATTAGATCTGCATGAAAATTCAAATTCTTTATATCCGATGTTCAACAACGAAAATTCAACGTCGTTACGCATCCTCCTATTGTTTCTAAACGCCCCGTGTCCATTCCAAACGACGAAATCTCAACTTCGCGCGTTGAATCTTTGTTCCACAATTAGCATCCTGTTTGTTGACCGAGGTGGATCGAACGTTTTCCAGAAAGAGACGCCCCGTGACGTGTGCCGATCCGTCAGAGAGGACGAATTGTTGAATCGCCGCCAACGAGGAAACGTTTTGCAAAATCCATGTACGAACCCGTCGAGCCCGACTGCGGATTCTCGAAACGAAGATTTCCACCTGCTCTCGATGGAAACGTTAACGAAGCAAGTCGTCGAAAACTATCCACGGGATCGTGGAAAGCTCCCCCCATGCGGCATGATCGACCGAGATGATAGATCGTTTCTAGAAAGTACTTCCACAGCATACACGCATCACGCAATCGTATCAAATCTATGAAAGTCCACCTACATGCAGGCTGTACACGTACGAATCGAAGTATGTACGTTTCACCTCAAGCAGTGAAACCCGAGACCGGTGTCCTTTCGAGCTGCATTTATGCGCCGTGATTAAACGTGAACTAGATACACACCTTGCGGCGAAACAATGCGTTCCTCCTTTCTTTTCGTGATATTACAGGGCTATCGATTGGTGTACCCGCGATCGTACCTAACGATTGTCTCTTGATTTCGTTGGGATTTCGTGTATCTGTTAACACTTGACCAACCATTTTTTCCTCGACAAAGCGTTGTCATTGGTTCTATTCACCTTTGTTATTAGTTGGTCTTGAACCAGTGTTGAGTTTATTAAAAATTGTACTTTGGGACAGCAGAAAATGAATTTGATGAACTGTGAACGATACTAGTTCAAGATCAACCAATAACAAAAGCAAATAGAATCAATGGAAGCACTTTATCGAGGAAGAAATGGGAGATCTTCCCATTCGGTCGGCTAGGTGTTAAGGTATCAGCTGATAGATTGTAATTCTGTAGTTTTGTGATCCATGCTAATTGAAGTCCATTTTCGTGAAAACGAAGTTACATGTGCTATATTCTTAAATTAAAAAGAAAAAGCAGTAACAGGATGGTGTATACGTTCCAATTTCAAAAAAGAAAGGAAAAATGGATGTTAGTTTAACATTTGAGTTTACAGAATTTTCATTCTCGTGGTGACCGTTTAGTATGAAACAAAATGAATGACGAAATGTAGCGTGAATTTTAAAACGTAACATGTACACCGGCAAACAAAAATGTTCGTAATACTCGATTACACATACGTTATCTTCTCGAATGTGCAAATCACGATTAACCAGCAGCATCTGTCCCGAGACGAAACATCCACGTAAGACGGATTGAATTGTTACAACACGAGTTTTCGTAGTATTTTTCCGCGTGGCATTCAACGTATCCGCGATACACAAACGTCGTGTTTCTCGGTGAGAGGAAATGTCAATACAGAAACGCGGTGGTAGCGATTTACGTCAGCGGTGAAACGAGTGTACGATTTCGGTGATCTGTCATCTGAGAAACAGGTGCATTCCTGATAAACTTGTATCCACGGGATTCGTGTCGTGTAATTGGAACGGAAACGAGTGGGCGGTATATTAATCGATGGACAACGGTTTGACCATATTATAATATTTCACCGTGCACCCCTGTAATTCAATACCGTCAGAAATCTACGTCACATCGCGAATAATTCGACGTAAAACGTCAAGTCGTTCAGATAGTGTGATGTTAAACGAGGATACAAGTCAATCAAGCAGACTTGTACTTCATTCGATACAGTTAACCCTTTCGCTACGGAACACTCGTGACAAAATGTAATCGTTGTGTACGAAGCGCGTTACTGACTACTTGACATTGAGATACGGAATGCTACGAAGTAATTATAAGTCGTTTCTTGTCCTCTAAATGTTATCATAATATTTATTATATTTAGTAATATCATTTTACTTTCCAAAATATAAAAATTAACTGTTTGATTAAAAAAGACTCGATTAAAAAGAGTATCTCATGTAAAGTATGAAATAAAAGTATATATGGTATGAACGTATGTATACGCTCTTCGTACCTGAGCGCCCACTTTTCCAGAGCGTATTTATACGCTCTTCGTATATGAATGGTCATTCTTCGACGGCGTATATATACGCCCGTCGGAGCGAAAGGGTTAATCACACTTGTAGCTTCAGTATTCATTATTTCCTTCCCTTACTTTGAGACAAGATCTCCGCAAACATTGACAATCGATTATAATTACTCGACTTCCATATCAGGGGGGGGGGTGCAAAGGTAGTTGTGTTCTCCTTCCTGTGATGAACACGCAGCACAGAGAGCGTTAACGAAAAACCAAGAAAGGGTGATTTTTCCACGGTGACATAAAAGAGTCGTTGGTCATTTTCGGCCACTCGACCGGTTCAACAGCAGCGGGATGCATATTGCAGCCATAGCGTTGATACAAAGCAGCGGCCAGGCCGATGCGCGACAATTTACGTCAGCGTGCGAGCTAGTGGATGATTTAAGCGGGGCCGTGCGTCGGTTTAAACAACAACAGCTGCGTTTCCGTGAGCGCACGGCCCGAGTCGAGTCGCACAACGCGCCGCCGCCGATGAAAAAGCTTTCTATTAGCTTTCGACCTGGCCTGGCCTGGCTATCGTTGTCCTCTGATACATTAACGACGCGTCAAGTCAGCGCATGACAACGCGGCTACCCTCTGGCGCAGCGCAGTCGAGGTCCATCCGCGATCCTCTCCTCGGTTTCCCTCCCTCTTTGTCCCCTCTACCCTACGCCGTCCTCGTCCAACCCTCTACGACTCTCCGTCTCCATCTGGCTTCCGGTATTCCCCGTTACACCGTCTTGCTTTCACCTCTGGCCACGTCTGCTTCTCTGTCTCTTACCCCTCTGTGCGAACTCTCTCCCTCTCTCTCTCTCTCTCTCTCTCTCTCTCTCTCTCTCTCTCTGCCACCGGCCCGAGCTGCTCTGTGAGGAGATCAATAGGGATCCTACACCCCGTTCCTCCGCCGACCGTGCTCTGGAGGAGGACAAAAGTACTCTCGGCTCTCTGATGTTCCAACAGCTTCCTTCTCCACGCACGTGCCTCGCTCTCTGTGCGCGCCTTTACGCGTTGCTTGGCGAGTTTTACATCCCCGGATGGCGGAAAAAAGATGCCGGAACTGGCGAGCGGTGGATTTGCTGGGGAAAGGGTCGAGAGGGTGCGGGGGCTCGTGTTGCGGGCGGAATCGTCGGGAGATCGAGGATAGGGATCCGGGAGGATCGGGAGTAGTGACTGGGAACTAAACTGGATTCGTCCTTAACGCTTTTACGACGTGGCACCGGGAAAGGATTGGACAAGCTGTCATCGAAGCATGGAATCGTGCACATTCGGTTCTGTTGCGTTATAGGGTGTTTCGTAGAAACAACGGGCTCCTTGTATGCGGGAATGCGATCGAGTGGCTACGGTTTTGGGAAAATGTGAAGAGTGCTCGAGTCGAGCGACAACCGTGTGAACGTAGAATGTTTGGACTGGAGTGTTTCTAAGGCGCGAAAGATGAGCACTTGAGAAAACCGAGCGACTGAGGAATTTCGGGTGGACGTGAGAAAGGTTTAGAATTAGAAAGAAAGAAAATGAGTGTTTGGAAGAATGTATGAAGAGGAGAATACGAGCGCGAGGCAGAAAGAGTGTGATTGTGAAGGAAGCAAGAACGTTGAAGTTGTGTTAAGTCGAAAACTCGTTTATACTATTAAACTATATTCTGTTAAAGTTGTTACTGTTAAAATATTTTAAATATAAATATATATTATATTATCAAAATATTTCACTTTGTTTTATTTACACCTATTCCCTAATAAAAATAAGAAATTTTCTATACATATATGATAACTTCAATGGTAACGAAGGATGGAATAATTGAAATGGTTCATGAGATCATTTCTTGGAACTTTACAAAGTTGTACACAATCGTACACCGTAAGAAACAGTTAGATGGCTTGTTTTAAGCGAAACAGTATTTATAACGTTTATTTAAATTTTTTTAACACCTGAAGACATGTCATATGCCAATACATTATTAGCTGATAAAAGAGACGTATACTTTTTGAACCAACTTTCTTCTATATTCCCCATTGTATTACTACCAGGATCGAACTTCCGGCTGAAATTTATGAACTGCTAGGAATTCCGGGCACAGTTCATGGTTCCTGCCGTGATACCAACAAGTTTCCCGGTGACTGTTCGAGTTCAACCTCGGTGAAGTATAACGTTACAACAATGTTGGTTTCTCGAATCTTCGGATAGAGGAGAAAACGGAGATCTACGACTTTCTAAATATCGTAACTATCTAAATCCTAATACTGTATCATAAAACGCCTTAAACGTACAACCATCAATTTCCTCTACGAAAGCTGCTTCATTAGCAATCGTACAATAATACGCGATCTCTAAAAATCTGTTACCATTATCAACATACTCCCAACTACGCATCCGTGTATCCATGCAATTTACCAAACGACTGTATAAGCTTTCAGCAAACGAGTATCCACCGAATTTTGAATTCGCGCATAGACATACACATTTGCTTCCCTTCAAAAAGATTAACACTTTACCGACCGGAAGCCTATTAATCGGCTTTTTACATGGTTCAGTTTGTAAATTTTGTAATGTTCCCTTACACGATGGTGACTGTTTTGAGCAAAACCGTATATGTGTATATATATTGTATAAAGATATTAAACTATCAATTAATTGAAAAAAAAATCATTTTATTCGATTCATTAATGATGCATCCACTGCAATGTGAGCCGGTCGGGAATAAGTTGATCCACGAGCGGTCGGTAAAGTGTTAAGAACACTAATCTTAACTGTTACTCGCCTACACGTTCAAAATGACGATCTCTAACCTAAACTTTGAAACGATGTCGCCAGCTAAAGAAGGCCGGGGAAAGGTGAGCCGATTTTATCCCTACGTTTCCGCGTGTCTCGATCCGGCATCGATTAATCCCCCTTAATTAATTTCGCCCGGCGGCCCCGTGTCGGTCAACGGTTCGACTTTCGATTTGTTCGCGTGGCCACGGTGGCCCGTGGTTTTGTGGAGCAGTCTGTGCAACAACCGGTGCAACCGCGAGCGCACTTTCTTCTCCCGGTGCTGCAGCCAGAGGCACGTGTGTACACGTGGGTTTGGCGGTTTCAACAGCCACGCGTTACACGCTCTCACAAAATTTCACCGTTTCTCGCTACCGTGGCACACGACCGCCATACTTAAGCCTGTGTGTGTGTGTGTGTACGTGTGCGAGCGTGCACGGTGGCTACTACTCGGTGACGACACCTTAACAGTCGAAAGATATCGATTTTGTCGAAAACGAAAAATTCTACGAAGCTGATCGACGGAGCGGAGAAAGTCAGCTCCTCGCTCGTGCGCACGCGCTCTTCCCCTGCGACTGAAGCGAGCTGAACCGGGAGCAGGAACAAAAAAGAGACGACACCTGATGACGGTGTTTTCCTTCCAGGAGAAAACCCGTCGCCTAGCACTGGAACGAGGAAACGGATCCGTAACAATGGAAAGTTGGATCGTCTGGGATTATGCAGCGGGAGCGTACGAAATTTTCAATGTTTCCGTAGGGGCGCTGAGCGATTAGTAAACTGCGGATTTAATGTAGAAAACAAACTTATACAGAAAGTAGCATTTTCAGTTCATTTAAATGCTTCAACTATTTTTAAACACACGAAAATACAATAATCCATTATCTCGAGGATCTACCAAAAGGGCTGGCGTTTCCAAAATAAAACAGATACACCAGCCGAACGGTATAGCGCGTTCCACGTATTTTTCAGTCAACAAAATTAATAAATAAAATATATCGATCGTTACGTTGGACAAATAAAATCAACCTAAAATCCATACGTTGTAGGTTTTTGTTTCGAAACAAAACAGGATCCACCAGCATGACTGACAATTGTAATACAGAAAATTATTAAACTTCATACGTACACTTCGTTAGTCTACCTAATAAACCATATATTACATCGTCACGTTTCCAGCATCATAATTTCATATTCTCGAAAGGAGGTGTGTCAAAGGCATTCCAGACAAAAAGTCTATTTCCGTTTCACCGTACAGAGGTGCAACCTCCTTCAAACTCCCAAGACATTTTCTCTGGTGTCAACCTTTGCCATCATCCAAGGAAGTGTCGAGCGTCTCGGTCGCGCTAAGTGTCACGGTGAACACCAGGTATGTAGATTCGCATGGATCTGCTCCCGATGACGTTTGTAGCGCGCACGCGGCTCGTAGCCGTGGCGTGGCGCATCCGCGACCGGTGGATTCGGCCGGTCCCCGGGGCCACCTGTTCCGGCGTTCAGATGCCCAGCCGCAAATAAAGCGAAAGAAGCGCGACAATGTGGCATGTGCGGGATAGACGTTCTATATAGGTGGCACGGTGTCGGTGGTGGCGGCGGTGGCGGTGGTGACTCGACTCCGGTGCCTATAAGCCGGTCATAATAGTCGCCGGCACCTGTCTCGTCGTGCCGGCCATTTGAGATCGGAACCGATGCAGCCGCCGAAGAAGTCGACGGACTGACCGGCGGCGATGGCGACTCGAGCAGGCGGGGAGGGGCGGAAGAAGGTGGACGGGCAAGAGGGAAAGAAGAGGAGGAGGCGGAGGAGGGAGAGAGAAGGCGGTCGAGGAGGAGGAAGCGGGTAGAAAAGCGGCCGAACCGGAGCAGAGCCACGAGCAGCGTGGCGGCGGGGTGGTCAGACCGGAGAGAAGATAGCGCACGGGGTGGGAGCACGGGTTGAGAGGGAAGAAGAGGGAAAAAAAATGGGCAAAAAGGGTCCCCCGGTGAAAAGGAGAACAACGAAGACAACGACGAAGGTGAAACAGGGGAGCGAGAATGGGGGAGGGGGAGGGACGAGGGTAGGGAGGATCTGCACACGGGCGACCGTGGCAGCCGCAGCGACGGGGAGGGGGCGGGGAGGATAGCGCGAGAGTGGAAAAAAAAAGAGAACGAGTCGGCGGGAGAGTCATAGAGAGAGCGAGGAGGGAGAAGGACGAAGAGTGTGATAGAAGAGAGAGGAAGAGGGAGGATCGGAGAGGAGAAAGAGCACCGGTGTGAAGGAGCGTGCGCGTGCCACTGTTACACCGACACCTGCCACAAAACTTGGCTCTACTTTTTGGCGCACATGCACCCACCACACCTTCCTGCTCGCAGCTTCCCTCCGCCGCCCCTCGAGAGAGCGCGGCCTACTACAGCCATCGGTATGCATATCGGGACGTTCCGTTTGGTAGCGAGCGACGATGTTCGGAACGTCTTATTGCGAGACGAGTCTGGGAACAGGGATTAAGTTCCGCGGTTTTAACGAACGCTACCGATGCTCACCGCTGTGGGAAGAGAGTATGAGATCTTTATCAGGTTGATGTGCGGTTTCGATATCCGCGGACGGATATACGAGAGATTTGTATGCTAACTTTGGGATCAACGGGGATAATTCGTGGTTTTGGTGTGCTCATGCATGTTTCGTGTTCTTGTAGGTATCCCGCGTTATTGTGCAAGGGTTTCGGATCGGCGAGATAATTTGAGTGTTAAGAATGACTCGGTTATGGAAAAGGTGCAGTTGATTTCATTTTTAGGGAGCATAGATGTGATATATATAATTACATTGACTATTGATCATGGATGAAGTTGGAAACAAAACAGGAATCGAATTGGGTCAAGTAATTTTCTATTCCAACCCTCCACTAAATCGTTAATGTTCCACAGTCAACAGCTTTGAATATTCGATCACGGAGTCTCGATAATTTAAAAATCTTCCGGTCATCAAAAATCTCAGTTTACACCGAATTACCATCGATTAACCGGCAAATTCCAACAACTTAAAAGAAAATTCAAAACCCTTCGGTCATTTAATTTTGCAAACACGCGTCCATCAACCCCTTTGTTGCTCCATAAAGTCCGCGTACCTACAATTTACAAACACCCACCCCCGGTTCTTCGCAAGCAAATCATAGCGGAAGAATCGCCGTCACCCCCGCAACACGTCCCCGTCGCTCCCCACCGTTCCCCACCCTTCCCACCCTCCCTCCACCCGACTCACCCCTCTCCGGCTCCCGAAAACCGAGCGAAACAACGCGACCTCGTAAGACACGCGACGACCTGACAGAGGTCGGTCTCTCTTTACAGCAACGGCGTCGACTGCTTCGGCTGTGGCGGGCGGAAATTTCAATTAACTTTATGGAGGCCGCGATGTAAATTGCGTAGGGGTCAACGCGTGTCGGTAGGGGCCGGAGAGTAGGAGCAAGGGTGCTGCCGCTGCTGCTGCCGCTACTACCGCTACTACCGCTCCTCTGCCACCACGAGGGGGGTGGCAGTCGTGATGGTGTACGGCTGATGGTAGTGGTAGCAGTAGGCTGATGGTGGTGGCGACGCTAGTGGTGGTGGTGGTGGCGAGTTCAGGGGTGGTTAGAGGTGTAGGCACGGTTCACGGCCTCGTGGGCATAGGGTGCGGGCAGAGGGTCGCTGGTTGGATGGGTATTGATCAGCCAGGCGGCCAACAAGACGGCTTTGCAGGATACCTACTACTATACCCTCCACTACCATCAACCGTCGTATACACACTGCCGGTGTTCTGTGTCACGTATACAGGTTAATACTAGTAAAAGCTTCACCTACACCGGCGGCGAGCCAACATAAACCTAGCCCCACCATTCGTGACATCACCCACACTGGCTCTCCTCGCTGGCACGTGAAGTTCCAAAAGAGGGAGGGAGAGGAGCGAAAAGAAAGAAAGAAAGAGGGGCAGAGACAGACGAACACGAATGAGAGCGTGATAAGGTTGAAGGGAGGGTTGCAAAAGAGGGAAAGGGAAGATTTTCACGATGCTACTAGCCAGGCGGCCGACAAGACGCTTTTACAGAGGGACGTTGCTATCGTACATAGGTACACACGTACACAGATGAGTGAGAGAGAGGGGGTGGAGGAAGAAAGAGAGAGAGAGAGAGGGGGAGTCGCGCCACGTTCCACGCAAACGCCACCGTTGGCTGAGATCGAATATACACTACCACAATTTGACATCATATACCCGCTACCGGGACCAGTCGACATAAACTACCACCACTCTGTCCATGAGAGACCACCTACAGAAACGCGTCTTTCTGCCCGTGAGTTCTGAAAGGGCTAGCGAACCGGAGCGAGACAGAGAGGCTCAGAAAGGTATAAGGGGTAAGAGAGAGAGAGAGAGACGGATACGTAGAGAAAAGAGGATAAGCTTCGGAGAGCAGAGGGAAAGGGTAGAACGGAAGAATTTCACGATGCCGACCGGCTACCACGAAGCCTTTGCAGGGCTGCTACTACTACCGTGTACATACCAGCGCCACTAACACTGTTACACCGATGCGATTCGCGTGCATATATATTGTTGTCGTCCTAGCGCAGCGTACTCACGACCACGATCATTCGACTGCACTACCACCGCCGCCGTGTCAGTGCGGTGTGTACGAGCAACGTGTCTGCCTATGTGCAACACACATAGCGAGGCTCTTTACACGCGAGACTCGAGATGAACAAAAAGGGGACCAAGGAAGACGAATAAACAGAGAGTGCCAGGTTTACAGGCTAACGAGAGAAAGAAGGAAGGAAAGCGCGCTGCCAGTGAGGCAGCCAACGAAACACCTCTGCATCGATGCTTTCGCTATACATTGCACAACCAACACCACCACCATCGCCAGGGAGCATCGCCGTCGCTGCCATCGCCTGTTACTCGTCTAGTCCTCGCACGAAGCTTCAAGAAGCGGAGACGAAGAAAAGGTGGAGAGGAGATAGACGAGCGAAAAGGTCGAGTTCCATAGGCGAAACAGCGCGAGGGAAGAAGAGAGAAGGAGAAAGAGGGACAGAGACGTCGTTGACGCTACCGAGACGCTCCAGCAAGAGGTCTTTGCAGGATACCTACTTACTATATCTAACACCACTACCATCACCGCCATCAGCATCGATGCACAACCAACACCGTTCAACATCCGCACAGCATCTTCTCTGTTCGCATTAACGGCGAGCAGGATGGAGATAAAATGGAGAAGAGGAAGGTAGAGGCTACATAGGTAGATAGAGGAGGAGGAGGCGGAGGTGGAGGTTTATACGAGTGAGCAAAGGGATGGAAGCGGGAACGAGAGAGATGCACAGGGAATAGGTGGGAAGAACAGACAGGGACAGAGGCAGGGAGTTCACGTCGACGCCACTGGCGCGACATAGTGCCCCCGATTGCGATATATATCCACCCTCTCTAACCAACCCTATGCTTCTGCCACCCACACGCTTCGATCTCGCCTGCTCTCAACCCCATCCCCGGCCGCCGCTGCCACTCCAGCCACCCTATCCCCTCCCCCACCCCTTTACTCCTCCACTTCCATCTACCAGCGACTGATCCCCGCCGCGCACCACCTTGTCTCTCTCTTCACCGCCACTGCGCTTTTGCCTCCGTTCCGCAATGCTCGGCCTCAGGGTTGCTGGCGTTGCTCTCAGGGAGGCAGAGGCGGGGGTGGCTGCCGCTGGACGACTCTCGCCACCACTTCGTCCGCGAAAAACTCTCTATATACGGTATATAACCGTGCGGGCGAGAGTGAAATAGAAAGAGCCCGAAGTTCCTTTCCTCCTTTGCGAGTCGTTTTTTCGACGCGTCGCGAGAGACCGTGGGGATTTCCAATTGGAATTTTTCGGGGCCCTGTGCTTCGCGCGTCGATCTAACGCAAGCGCGCATCGATCCCGTATGCAGTATCGATATATTGGCTCGGTCGAGACGGGAGATGTTTTGTTGCATTGATGCATCGGATACGAAATTGAGCTCGATGCTTCGATTCGGGGCAAGAGGGGGGTGGTGGATGGCGTTTCTTGTTTCTTGATGTAGAGTAGAATGTATTTAACGTTTTATGGGATTTTTAATTTGAGTAAGTCTATTGTTAAATATAGTAATGAACTGCATTTTTTATATTTTAGAACGGGGTTGCTATTTAGGTTGTGCAGATTAATAAATTCATATGGTATTGAATAAATAATAGGTACTGATTTTAGGTGTCTTCATCATATTTTATCGATATCCCTTTTTGTCATAATTCGAGAAAATAAATTAATCGAATGACGGGTCTATTATGAGCCCCTCCACACGGTAATCTAACCCTCAACAATAGATCCTAGCCGAAAATAAATCCTGCCCCATAGTGCCTTCCCATGT
Source organism: Tetrapedia diversipes (assembly GCA_033822845.1). Lineage (NCBI taxonomy): Eukaryota > Metazoa > Arthropoda > Insecta > Hymenoptera > Apidae > Tetrapedia > Tetrapedia diversipes. Next base: position 362,069 of record JAOPTO010002304.1, read on the forward strand.
AACCACCAATACTACTTAACACCCCTATACATCCGGGGACACAGTGTCGCAGTGTACTTTGCTCGAACAAAGAGACCAAATAAGACTGTTCTTCGTTAGCAGTTTGTTCAAAATAATAGATTCATCGCGTAATAATATTCAAAATAATCGTATGTACTAAAAAAATACAGAATTTGTTTATACATTAGTAAATCGAGGAGGAAACGAATTGCTCGACAAGTTGATCAAAAATAAGAGATCGTTTAATAAAATTAAAACACAAATACAGAAATCCTCAAATTATTATTATTATTATTATTATTACTATTTATTCCATGACAAAAGATATTTTATACGCTTTTAATTTAATTAACCTCTACTCTCGTTACGAGCCTCCAAACGACCAACACTTTTACTCCACCATAATCCCCCTCCATCCGAAAACCTTTGTTAATGCACCTTTACACTTCGCTCCCCAAAAATCGACCTAGCTTCCCGTAGCTTCCCTTAAGCGACCGCCAAATGTCGTCGAAAAACCACCACCGCCGCGCACCCCTATATCTCTCGAGCGAATTCGGTAATTGGATACCCGGATATCCGTCGTTCGGTTTCGAGCGGTAGACGCGGAAACGGATCATCCGCTCCTCGACCGACCCCTCTCCCCCCCGACCCCCCTTTCTCATCGGTCACCCCACTCGTCCTTTCATTGACCCTTCTTTATTATTTCACGTTCTCGAAGACACGTGCTGATAAAACGGTGGCAATTGGCGGGTTTCACGCGGCATTCCCACCTGCCGTCTCCGCACGTTCTACAAGCGTGTGCTCGCGCCTGCACCACGACCGACAGACGGACGCTCCGTCCGGGCACCAACGTCCACGTGCCCTGCCCCGATAGTCTCCTCTCCGGGTGTCGAAGGTGTGCCCGGCTACGCCACAATTTCGAGCACACACCTTCTTCTTTCGACTTGTCCCGAGCCGCCTGTTGCGAGCACCTGTACCCGAGCGCCGCGCAAGATGTCCCGACGCGAGCGTAATCGAGCATCCAGCCAGGCGTCGCGCGACGGTCAATTTATTTCGTCGTCGAATTGGCGATCGTTTAACCTGTTAACACGTTACACTTTCCTTCTGCGGCCCTCGGCAGCCGAGAGAAGTGAAACTTTAATACAGTGGGGCAAACAGAGATGCGTCCTTTGTTAGGTCTCGGTGGTACGATGCACTTTATATTTTGAGAAATAACATCGTAAAAATATGCTTTATATCGAATTCTCGAACCTTATGCTAAATGACATTTTTTTATAGCACCAATAATCTTTGTCGTCAATAGTCTATATACGTCGTTCAATAGGTATGGAAATTTAACGTTTATCGTACCAAGGTGAGGGGGGTTCATCAAGCTTTTATTAGAACGGGTTATTAAAGGATTTTACAATGTATTCATCGCCCTGTTAGTTTGTATCGTTCTATTTTATTACCGAGTTAATTGTGTTAATTAACATTTTTGTGGATGAAGATAAATTGTCATGCGAGTAGGTTAGATTACGGTTTATGTGCGAGTTTATTATGCGACGTTGGATTGAGGCGGACAGAGGGAGAGCCGGGTGATGATTTGTGGCTAGGAGTGACGAGTTAGAATGATCGCGGATTTTATGGCGTTTTTGTGGCGATTCGAGTGTAACCGGGCACGAGCAATGTCAGGTGTTCCGGTTGAAATACGTTTGTACGTTGGTTTGAAATATAGACCCTAGCTTGCGGATTTTATTTTTTATGAACGATACGATTCTGTTGTATTTTACTGTCATAAAAACGCTGCTATCCTTTTATTATAAATATCACGTTAAAATATTCAAATATTTATTGGTCGTTTGATAAATTCAGTCCATTATTATACTTGAATTACAGAACATTTGTATTCAGATTTTTAGGAACATTTTAAGATCATCACAGAAAAGTGTCATATTCGTTTTAGTTCGTTGATTGCGAAAAAAATGTTGCGTATCCATTCGTGATAAATGATTTGGCAGAGTTACAAAACAATCAAACAACAAGAACTAGGCCAGGATTGTATTAAAACGGAAGGACAATACGCGCAGCATCCCCTGTAAAGGTGAGGATAAAAAGATAAAGGGGGACTACTTGTGATTCATGATAATCTTTTGTTTTCAAATACCAGCCACTCACTTATAACCATCGCGGGTCACTTTCTTGGGCCTAATTTTGCTAGAATCCAACGGACAAATTTAAGTTGGAGACTGAATCAGTTTGATAAAATTATCTAAATCAATCAATTAATTAATTTCCTATAATGCACGAATATCCACAATACGCTCGTAATAAATCACAATATCGGATTAAGCCAACTATAAAATTACCTCCTTTTCTCATTCTTCTTCTCTGTACTCGACATCGACCCACGTCCCCTATCGAACGCTCTCCTAATTCAATCTTCGCACATCCAAACCCGAACCTGTCCCCTGTCCTAACTAACAAATGACCCGGTCCACACGACCCTTTGACCAAAAACCTCGAGACCATGGTCGCAAAACACCAGGGAGTCCCCGCGGAGAGCGGTCGGGAATTTTATCAGCGTGCCCCGGAAAAGGGGTCTCTCTCGCCACGCCTGCTATCAGCCAGGTCAGGCCTCGTCTTTTCCTTCGGAAAAGCTCGCGGAGAACGAGGAGAATCGCGGGCCACCGATGGGAGAGCCAACCGAGAGAGGATCGCAGAAAGAGAGAGAAAGAGAGGGAAAGAGAGAGAGAGTGAGGAAGATACTCCGGAGAGCAAGTGAACGTGTGCGAGCGAGGGAGAGAAACCATTTCGAGTGAACCGAGTGAGTGACTGAGCGAGAGAGACAGGCAAGTCGACAGACAGCGGAGAGACAGGGAGAGAGACAGAGAGAGCGGTAGACAGGCGGCGAGAGAGATACGCAGAGGCAGAAGCACAAGGAATGAGAGAGAGAGAGAGAGAGTGAGAAAGAGAGAGAGACGAAGCAGGCTAGGGAGCGGGAGAGAGAAGGAAAGAGAGACAGACGAGGTCCGCCGCAAAATACAAGTTGGTAGGATATCGACCAGCCGGAAGTCTGAGTAGTTGTTGCCATGGAGACGCTCAAGTCAATTTGACCTGGGCCAACAGTCACCGGCATACTGATGCACGATATGCCATCCCATTATTCATATGGTTTTTACATGGTGGAACATATTTCGCGGGCCGATAGACCAGCGCCGCGGTGAACACCACTTCACCGGAAGTTCGCCACCGGACCGAATCGCATCAGCGCGCCCCGGTCCCCGAGCCATCCCTTTCGCGAGCCTTTTTCGCTCCCCGTGAAACCGTTCGCTCTTTTCTCTTCTTCCCCCCCTCTTCTTTTGTTCAGATTTTCGAGTAGTGATTCTAATTTTGGTTTTGATTTTGGTTTCGGTGGTTGCGTGGTCGACTATTAAGGGGACGTTCGATCGCTGGGTAGAACTCAAAACTAAACTTACACTGAGAAATTAATCCTCTTTCGTTCACTTCAAAGTCTATTCTCTTGTCATCGTTACCCGCTGGATTTTATCAGTATATCATTACACCGACATGGGACCAAATTATTTATTACAATCGATAGTTCCTAGATTTTAGATTGAAATACAAACAAATGTATGCGTGTCAGCGCCTCTGAAGAGATTGAAATTAGGCGGCGTGAAACTGATACATAATTACTTAGAAGGGAAAAAGTATCTCAGAAATTGCTAAAACTCATCGAATAGAAAACATTATGTTTGGTAATCGACGTACTAAAAAGATTTGAAGATAAACCAGAGTCGTCCGGATAGGCGGATGAACATCGCGACAGATGTGTGCGATGGAAGGATTAAAAAGGAGAAAAGATAATGATCGTTCTCCGAAGGATCGTGCAATCGAAACAAAAAACTCGCTGATCGATTCGGGTGGCAAGGGGACATAAGTTGGCGAAGGAGCCGCGTGAAACAGGATTACTCCAGGCTTCTCCAACTATGCAGACTAGCGCGCGACACGCGAGTTCCTGCCGAGGCTAACTTTGAAGACGCGCGAGGGAGGATGACTGATTGTGTAGACCGGCGAGATTCGGCGGAGGGTCGAAGCGCGGCTCCTTTCTCTCTCTCCTTTTCTCTGGAAATAGCCCTATAACCCGATGGCAGAGAGCGTGCCCTAAAAATAGCCAGATTCCCCGGTATTTGTGTACAGTTTTCGTTTTTCAACGTCTGGCCTGGGAGCAAGGTTGACGCGTCCTCGGAGGGTGGCGAGTTTCGAGAAGAATTCCTCCTTCAGCCGTGCTCTGGCAGGAGGAAAAAAATCCACGGCTGCTTTGTATTCCCCGCGAAACATCGTGGCTCGTCGGAACCGTCGAGTTAGGTGAAAACGAGCTCCGCGAACGAAGGAGCAGCCGAGCTTCGATCGAAATTTCAGGACGAAGTCGACAAACGGGGGGGATGTTCAAGATTTCTCTTCGGGATTTCCATCAGCAGCTGTCAAGCGATGATGATTTTTCTGATTTTTCTGAAAACGTTAACCCTTAACCCTTCTAACGTATCAAGGAGTATAAGTTACCATCGTACTTTTAAATTAACCCTCGAATTACCAAGTTCCTTTTCGTTACTCGGACTACCAAGGCGGAGGCGCTTTATGTCCACCTAATAAAAAAGTTTTAACGTTGTGTAAAAGCTTTATGCTTTTAATATATCTGGGAGTTAGGGGTGGGAAATGAAGGATTTCGTCAAAATTAAGAAAGAAGTATTGTAAGGAATTATTTTAACGGGAATCATTGAAATGGTGCTAGAGCGAGCATAAGGTATGCCCTAACTCTCCTTTTTGCGTTGTCTGGATTAATACAGCTTGTATATTTTTAAATCCACTGGATTTATACTATTTCACTGTCTATATTATACTAAGTACGTTACACAAGCATACAATACCAATTTTGTGAACACATCTATGATTGAAACGTTGGACGGATAACTTTGGTATCGTAATCGATGCAAGAAACCGAAGTGATCTCCATGATGACCTGATTACTTGTACTTGCAGCTCTTTCAGATTACAATTCTTTTACGCGTATCGTTACACGTCGAAAGAGTGAAACGTAGGTCAAAGCAGCAATTTAGAAGCTGATCCCTTAAGGGATGTCTTAGAAGACGTTGGTTTTAGAAATGGCAATCGAAAACCAGCATCGTAATCAATCACGACGACTACCATAAATCTACAAAAGCTCGCAGCTGTACGAGCCTAACTAAATGAACAGAATCGTAGATTTTTCAGATCACAATATGTCCAATGACGCTGAAAATCGACGATTCGTTAACTCGACGTAGCGCATCACGAGTATCTCGATCGATTTTAATTTATCCCGCCTTTCAGCGTGTAACTTCGTGGCTCCGGTGAATAGTGTTTTCGGAGGGGGTCTTCATTATTCCCCGGTCACGGTGTAATTAGCTTTCAGAATATGCGTAGGTGTCAGGCCGAGGAAAGTAATTTATAATGCTCATTATATTGAATTAATTCGATGGATAAATTTCGTAACACGGGGTGGGGTGGTGCGCGCGAGCGCTCGGCTACCTCCATGAATAAACTGCGATGAAACTCCCGTCGGGATTATAACAGGCGAGCAACAAAAATAACGATTTAATGGTCGCGAGATACAAAGCGACGCGTGAAAAAATTACCACGAAACAGGGTTAATGCTGACGCGAGGAATTTTGAGAAAGTTTCGCGCCAACGGCCGGAATCGCGCTGACAAAAATTGACGGAGGGGACGCAACGAATTTATCGTTCTCGATACATGTATTGATTAAACGAAGTCGAACACGATCGACGTTTAGTTCACAAGATTTTATAATTAATTTTGCACTTTTCTTATCATTCACTTTTTCTTTTTGCAAAACCACGATAAAAGTCGATTCTGGTCACTACTGTATCAAAACCTTGCATATTTTATCAAACTCGAAATTTAAATAATATTACCTATCGTTAAAGCAATAAAAAAAGAGTCGAAACTTTTCAGTGGATCGAATAGCAAACTTAAATCTGTGAAACTTCCTCCAATACTCATCTAAATTAACTCTTAACAGAATCGTACAACGTAAGAGTTATACAGCATCTATGCGTCTACGCTTCATAAATCAGAATTTCATCGCTGTATCATTACACAATCGCTAAGTAACAGTATTATTGGCTACCGTTTCCCCTATCAAACTAACAACCTCCAATCTTCCCTAATTCTAGTTCTCGAAAGTAAAGGAAAATTCGGGTCACAGAGGGTTGGCTCGTCAGCTAGGGGGTTGCGGCAGGGTAATAAATCAAAGCACACTTGTACACACTACTTTCTTGTACCTTCTTTGCACAGCATTGAAATAAGAATTTTATTGCTTAAAAAATTCATATTTCTATGATCTCGCGAAAAACTTCCATTTTCTATCTATCATTATTGCTTTCCATTCTCTACATTTTAATTTCTGTTTTCGCACAGTCAAGCTCGTCGACGACAATAAAGCAAGGGGTCATATACCGCCTATCCCTCGTTTTTTTTCATTTTTTTTTTTCTCGCTAAAACCATGTGGAACAAGGCGCGTGCACGCGCGAGTAGATCGTCACCGCTTCAACACGCTCGCTCGCTCGCTCGCTCGCTCGCGCGCGAGCGCACTCACACACGACTTGTACGTCGACCGGTTATATTTACGCGCAACTAGAATGCATGACACATAAGTTTGAAATAACTCGTAGAGCGTTCCATTAAACGAAGCACGTGACGAAGTGCTGTCAGGTTCGCGTAAAACCGAACGCTATTTTGATTCACGAAAACGTTCGGTCGCGCCGCCACTGATACACAACGTATATACCAAACAGCGATGTATTTGCGAGTCGGTGGTGCTATTTCAGTTGCAGTTCGATGCTTGCGCGAATCGCGGATATATTTGCACACGCGGCTCGATTAACCGGCGTCCGGGACCGGACCTGTTACCGCGAATCAGAGAAATAATGCTTGAAAGGCGGACGCCGTCGACGCCATATCGAGTTATTTCGAAACTTATCGGATGCTTCTCAAACTCGACGATCATGGTTATCTTGGACCTTGAGAGGGAAACTTTGTTCGTCGCCAAAACTAGGGAATAGAAATTTTTGCGATCGTACGATGAAGTTTTCAAGATTAGGGGTGGTTTCGATTTTATCATCGTTCATGGTGCGAGGATATTTTTGAAATTTGCACAATTGAAATCTTAAGCCTTCAGCTGAACGTATAGAGGTACGCGTTTATCGATGGTAACGATAACGAGCATACTAATTTTCATAGAAACGAAATTATTCAAATATTCCCTTTGATTCTACAGACCCACGGATAGAAAAAGGGAAAAGACATCGAGTATGATGAATGATCGGAAACGAGCCATTTCGAATTGTTTAATTTTCGCGTTTAATTGTCCTTAATTGCATCAGCCCCCGAAGCAGGCGTAATTTCAACCTCCAATCGCCACTCAAATCACAATGTTTGTCTTGTATATCCGGCGAGACGAAATCGACCGCTCTCTCTCTCTCTCTCCCCCCCGTCCTTGTTACCCCCTTAAATTGCTCGTCGTTGCTCGCACATTCGAGAAAGTAATTTTCGTTTCGGCTATTCTATCGCCCCTCGAACGAATGATTACATCATCCGAGGGGGATGCATCATTCTCGCACCCGACCAGGGGTGGATTAACTTGATGCGCAACCCCGTCACCAAAATTCATAATCTGTACAGCCAACGCGAGAAGCATATTCCCCCGCAAGTGGCAAATTCTAATATAAAGGACCCCTCTGTTATCGAGCATCGTTTGGATCGTGTTCCGCTTCGATTTTACGAATCATTTTACACTTCTGATACATACAACACGATAGAATTATTTGTCGAAAGCGACACCTTACTTTTTGGCTAAAATTGCGATCCTTCTCGTTCAAATTTTTTAACTAACAGCAAGAACGCCAATCAGTGTGAATGTTCAGCGTAAATGGTAAACTATAAAGTTATTTTCAAATTTAAGTTGGGAGGCATTGCAAAATTGAATTAGGAAAAAATGGCAGATCTAGATTTAATATTATCGCTTCTGTCACGATTAGTACAATAATAACTGTGACTGCTAAAGGGGTGCTTTTCATATCATACACATATTAAGGGTGTGCTTAGTTGTAGCTTTCGCATTTTCATGTTTCGAAAACACTTTCGCGGAGCATTAAATCGCAAGTGAAAATGAAATTTTGTTACTGTTTACCGAAGCTCACCGGAAGTTTTGACACCTAAAATAGTTCGAGGTTCGGTAACAAATTTTCAAGTTGGTCGTATGCAGTTAATTTCACGTAGGTGTAGAACTTTATAGAGAACTTCAACCCTCCCGTTGTGTACAATAGAAACCAACTCTGATTCTGTACAAATTGCGAACGCGTACCATTTTGATAAATACAGGGAAACATTAAGTCTCGTGATTTAAAATGTGCCATAAAAAAAGATGGGGATAATGAAAAAATTTCACAAATTAAATCCTCGAAACTTAACAACAGAAAGAATAATGAGACTTCATTTTTTTTCGAAAACGTTGGTACGACCAAATCATGAAAGGTAACGTTCCGTTTAATGTCCCATTTAACCAAACTTATGGGGACGTCGGAGTCTGTTAAAGGATGACGAATCCCGAGTTCTCCGTTTTCCAGCGGCCGAGAATTTTGGGTAACTATCAGGCAACTAGGGGCTATTATTAGGGGCACGCCGAGCTATCATTAGACGATACGCTTCACCAAAGTAAAGTTTGCCATTGACAACGCCGACACTGATCTTCAAAGGCAGCTTGACTCGATGACACACTCGATGACAGAAATTGCTTTGATGTGGTCCGAAATTTAGTTCATCGATCACAATTCGCGCACACGCGCCACCCCGAAAAACAGGCTTCACAAAGTAAGAGAGAAACAGTGGGAGAGACGGTGGAGTGTCTCGAAAGAAAATATCCTCGTATCGAATACACTTCGTCGCGCCTATTTCGTCGTTCTGTTTGCTCAAGAAATTCTTAGGCAGCATCTGTGCCGAGGCAAAGCTTTCATCGGCCCCGTCCCGAGGCAATTTCTGCGCCATCGAACCAACAGATTCATGATTCGTAAATAGATCCTGATCTACGCTACTTCCAGCTCTGAGCGATTCTGTTCAACTTATTAGCCGAGGAACTCTCGAGAATGCTTGAGATAATAGTTCGAACAATTAAGTTCTGTTTAACCCTTTGTGATTAAAATTTCGTTTAGACAGCGTTACAGTTACAAGCTTTCGAATAGCGATCCACCCTTGTTGAAAAGCGACGAATTTATATTTTTTGTTTAAAAGATTCTAAACAAAAATCACGACGTAATAATCCTCTCTGAATTCTTCAAACAAGTTTTTATCGATAATCAAAGAAACGCTGTGATCGATGAACCTGTGGATCGATAACGATCGCGATTTATCGTGAACCACCCCCGTTCGCTCTCCCCTCAACCTTTCTGTCCGAGGAAGACCGTCCAAAGATCGGAGAAGCGGTCCGCTATGCAAAACAAGATAGCTACGGCGATCTGGTGCTCTTTACTCAAGAAACTATTAGGTTACCGAATAATTCATGCGGGGTCGCAGCCCGCCAATCCGGTGGCGCGCACAGCACACGACCACGCCGAATCCAAGGTTCGCAGGGTCGTGCAGGATGCAAGGCGAGGGGGCAGGCTAACACACCATGCAGAGAGACAGAGAGACGAAGAGGGACACATAATCGCATAGAACGACATAGAGGTAAAGAGAGAGAGAGAGATACAGAGAGAGGGAGAGAGCGAAAAGCATAGAAGACAGAGAGGACGTCGAAGGAGAAACAGAGAGACAAACGGTAAAACTGAGAACGCGTATACCCTGTTGCCAATCTCTCCCCGACACCCTATATCCTGTGGGGGACATAGCCACCCCGTTCGCCCCATAATCGTTTCTCTCGTTCCGCACACACCCGACAGAGAACACGCGAGAGGGACGAGGAGAACGCGTTTGGTTGGCGGGAAGGGGTGACGCGGAGGGTGGCCGCGCGAAAAAGGAAAGATGAAAATGAAAATACGAGTGGGGCGCGCGCGACCGAAAGCGGGAAAAGGAAGAGGTACGATGTGCTCCACGGGGAGAAAAAAAGAACCAAAGGGGGGTTGGTTGGTCGGTCGGTCGGCTGGGGGCGGGAGAGGCGCGGAAAATGAAAATAGAAGAGAGACGGAGCGACGGGCGCCTCGGGAGAGAGGACAGAGATGGAACATCGGGAGAAAGGCGACGAGCAACGAGGAGAGAGGGTGGAAACAGAGGGAAAAGGATGAGAGGAGAGACAAAGTGGCAGAAACTAACGGCGCAGACGGGAAGAAAAAAGTCGTTTCGTGGGTGAGACGTGAATAGAAGAAAAATAGAAATGCCGGAGGAGCAACGTGGGAGCAGGAGAGACGCGTAAGCGGCGGAGAAAGAGAAAGGGACAAAGAGGGATCGGGACAGAGGAAGAAGACGAAACAGGGACGAGAACGTGGCACAGAGCGAGCGACGGTGAAATTAGCACAGATAGAGAAAGGATGAAACGGTTAAACGAGGAAGGACGAAGCGAGAGACAGAACGATGGGGACGGAAGAGAGATAGACAGAGAGACACGCAGAGAGTCGGGGTGAAACACAGAGAGGAAAATAGAGTGGGTGGAACAGAGACGGAGCGAGGGAGAAACAGAGAGCCGAGCAAGAGTAAGGCTATAGCTACCGGCGTCCCGACCCGACCTCTCATCCCCCGTTGCCCCATTCCTGTCTCCACCTCCCTAAACCCTCCCCTTTCCGCGCCACCTCATCTCGAGCGTTTCCTCGCCCCTCCCCCTCCGGTGCCGCTTCCACCCTTGCCCACCATGGCACAACCACCCACCTATCCAGCCCACCGACCAACCATACCACACAGTAACACCCCGACCGACAGATCAATACCTACCAACTACCAAGCTGCTCCCAGATTATCATTCTATCCGTCCACTCTGAACGGCCCCGAAAATCGAGTGGACATACCGGCCCGTGTGGCCCCTCCTCCCTCTTTCCATGTTCTCCTTCTGGTCGACCTTCTTCCTCGGTCCCATAGAACGCGACCAAGGGAAACGCTACCAAATCGAAACCATCGGACCCGCTCGCTTTACCCATGAAGACGATGGATCCCAGTGTGTTTCTAACGTTCTCTGGCGTTATCTGGCGTTCTCTAGCATTTTCTAGATTAACCCAGGCAAGAATTCGGTTTCGTCGTTCAAATCCGATCTGGCCGCTAGTTCATGCGCGGCTCTGTGTGAACACTCCAAGTCTGGTCCAAGTGTACTTCGCTGCGGTGACTGAATGAATTTCACCGACCTCCCAAACGAAACATCCCTTACTCTCGAGTGTTCCGGAGGAAGGGTGGAGGGGAGCGAAAATGGCGGCTTTGATATCGGAGTCGAACGTTTTCGAGGAACCAATCGATAATTGATGAATTTTGGGTTCAGGTTGGTCGGAATGATAAGACAGCATTTTGGGGTCCTCGGGAGGTTGCAGTGTTTAAGGGGTGACGAATTCTTTCCTGCGGTCTCATTCATGAGGTCCTGTAGACCGAATTCGGTGTATAAACCGGACGAACGGAACGGTATTTCAAGTTTTACGAGCTGCGTCGTTTAAGTTAATCAACGTACAGGTGGATGAGATAAAGGTTAGGCGGGAAGGGTAACAGAGGGGGATGATACGGTAAGAATTATTGCGAAGGGGAGAAGTTTTAGCGTATTTATTGCCCTCTTCTTCGCACCTTTCCCTGTGTCCCGCCCCGCTCTCTGCTCTTTCGTAATGAGCCAGCAATTTTTCAAAGCCGAACGACCTTATGATCGCATACGCGTTACGTCAAATTAAAGAGCAACAGGTGTCTCTGCTGATCATCGGATGTACTCCGCGTTAAAATACTAGCGTCGTGATATGACGGACACCGTGAAGAGTTTGTTCCTTTTAAAGCGAATATTATATCAGGGGAAGAGCCGTTTGTGGGTTAATAAAAGGATTCAAACGATGGAATGAACAGATGTACTGAATGTACTGACGTTAAAAAGTTGGGCTTCCTAAATCGATAATCTGCTTGTTGAAAGTAGTTAAGCCACAACTCCGTTTTCTTTTATTTCAAACAAAAATTGCCACGAAACCGCAAAAGGTGAAAGGGCGAAATCAACGATAACACAAATCGATCGAAGGGGTAACGATCGAGCTTTTCAAACAAAAATGTCACGTAGCCACGCGTGGCCCGTAAAGATTCTCCGTTCTACCGACCTTAAGTATCCTGGACAAGGACGCTCGTCGAGGGAAAGAGAGACGAACGATACGTCATCGACGGCCGTGGCAACGTCACGAGGGCGCCTCCGGTGACGTCAGTGGCGTGCTAAATGAGATTAGATTTGCGAGGGTTTATTTGTAGCCCACGTATTTTCTGTCCCCGTGCTACGAATGAGTTGCCGCATCGTATACACCGGACGTGCCCACTTACGACATTCTACATATCCTCGACGAGAACTCGTGACCCTTGAACTAAAGTTTGCGGTGGATTTCATACAATGTTTGTAAAGTTTTTATCGGATAACAGGCATAAGCGGTGCTTGCTTATCCCTTCGAAGAATCTCACATTAATTAGGACGCACTTATGTTAGCGCTGATTGTTCTCAGGAGAATTCGTGTTCAGGACTTATGTAATTTATGCACTATTAGGGCAATTTCTAGTTCAGAAGTTTTCAACTCCAATTCCTCCTCTATTATATCACACGTTCATGCTGTACGAACAAACGCATTTTTTTCTCAACGGTACGTTCCCACACGGGGTGGGGGGGAGCAGCTGCACGGAGGACTGTCGTCGGAATATCGACGTTACCGTTGCGTTTCCGATGCTACATTGTAATCCGGCGCCGGATGCGCGGCAGGGAAACGAACTGTTATTATCAACGCCGTCGCCTGCGTTTAATCGTAACTTACAATGTCTGCATACTTCTCGTAGCGGCGAAAGGAGGATAGGGACTAGCCGAGGTCGTGGCATGCGCCACGATCAGACCGGCAACCGCTGTGTGTTGCCTATGCCACGGGGCAGTGCTCCGCGTGTGCATGTCCGGGTGTTGGTCGAGCGTGTTGCATAGAGCGGAGAGCCGAGAGACAAGTGAACGAGAAGGAGGAACAGAGAACGGCGGAGACCCCACGGCGGAACAGAGAAAGCGCGGGGAAAGGAAGAAGAACGCGAAAGGTGAACGATAAAGAGTATCAGAGGGGGGAAAATAAGGAGACGATACACGGAAGGGGGCCTGAAGAAGAAGAAGAAGAAGAAGGAGAAGTAAGAGGGAAAGAGGGAAGAGGAGGGTGGGAAGGATAATAAGAGAAAAGGAAACAAGGGGAACTGGAATGAAGAGAGGAATGGGAGAAAAAGACGAGTTTATAAAGGGAGGCGGAAGAGAGAGATACGAGAAGGGAGCCGAAGGGAGAGACAACGTCGTCGACCAGCGGGAGAGACAGGGAGGAAAGAGGTAAAAAGGGAGAAGAAAAGGGGAAAAGAGCTCTTCGATGGCAAGGCGTTCGGTGTTGCAGCAGGCAGCGGCGGCATAAATCGGTCGAAGGGAAAACTTTTTGGGCGCAGAGTTACCAGTCGGTATCTCGTCTCCGCGCGTGTATGCGCGTACACACATATGTGTATGCGGTTTTATCTGGCGGTACTCGGGGATGTTGCGGGTTGATTTATCGCCTGTCGTTGCCATGGAAACCTCGGCGTGACCGGCTTGCGCGACACCCTCATATCCGAGTCGACTCTCTGCTTTACCCTCTATCTCTCCGACTCCAACTCCTCTCCTTCTAACCCTAGCCTCCTCTCATCTTCTCACGCGCGCGCTATCTCTTTCTTTGCAGCTCTCTCTCAACGGTATACTCTCATTCGTACCCGTTTCCTCTAGAATCCGTCCGTTTCTGTCTCGTTTACCTTCAGCATGCCTATCTGTTCGAGCTATCTCCCTCGATTATCCGCCCTCTTTGTCCCTCCTCTTGTCACTATTTCCTGCTTCTTCTTAGATTTCTCCTTCTTCAAAATACATGTATATATATATGTATCTGTGTGTGTGTGTTCGAGCTAGGTCTCTCCTTATTGCATTCCCGCTCTATTTGTCTTTACACCGTATCACTGTCCCTGTTGTTTCTTCCATCTTGGTTCAACCTTCCCAGGGTTTCTCACCTTCCGTCTCACAGCGTGTTTCCCTTTCTCGCTCTTACCATCAACCACGTACTCGCTGCTCGTCGTCTCCTTCTTGCTCCCCTACTCCGGTCCAGGCTCTCCCTCTTCCTCTATTTCACTGTCGTTCATTTATCTCCCTCTCATCGTCGTTTCCTTCCTTTTTCCATTCCGCTTTGTAGTCTCCCTTTCTGCCACGTTCTACCACCGTCTACGTGTCTCTCATACCTCCCCGCTAATACCGTCTTTCTCGTTTCTTCGTCGTTCCTTTTCCCCCTCGATACACCGATGGCTTCGCTCACCCACGCCTCGACAACCCCACTCCTTCTCGGCCTCTAACATCCCCGACCGCCCTTTTCCACGCTCCTTACTCACGTACATACGTCTCTCGTGTCTCACTCCCTTCAGCCGCCCCAAACCACTTAGCCCAACCAACCACCCATCTACCTACCTACCTACCACCCACCCTTCCTTCCTTCCGTCCACCCACTCTCATCTTCCCTTCGATATGCACCCCACGCTACTATCAGCTTCTACTCCCACGCGCGAGCTTGAAATCCCCCAGAGAAACGTCAAGGAGGCGACTACCGGAGTAGTTCTCTGCAAAGAACGAGAACTCCGCCATCTCCTCGCTTCTCCGCCACTCGCTAGCAACAGCCCCTTGTCGCTTTTACCTCCTCCATCCACGCTATCCGCTCCACCAATCGAACGACAACTGGCTGCTGCTGGCTGGCGCACGTTTGCGCTACCGCATGTCCGGATCGCTTCATACGATCTAGATAAAGATCATTATCTAACCAGTGCGGCTAATTAACCGGTTCCTCGTACAGTTATCAGCCGGAGTACTTTCCTTTCTTCACCCTCGATACGATCGCTCATCCAGCTTCCGAACTCAACTTTCTATCTTCACTTCGACGGTACATCTATTCACCAGGGGATTCCCATGGTGTGTTGCAGTATCGACAGAGTTAATACGTTTCGAGATATATTTTTATAATCTTGGCTTTACGATAAAGCGTGGAATCAAAGAGAGTATAGAAATTCTATTTTCAAGTCGAAAGAACTTTTTCTATCTTAAAAAAGAAGAATTTCCGCAACATTTATAATGTTACCGACTGCAGATAAGTTATATTCAATATGAAGTACAGCAGAAACCTTTCAACTAATGTAACTTTTTGTGGTATTCGAGGGTTTTCTGAGCTCCCGTACCATTTCAGTGATATCCTCAACATTACCGACTCGGCTGAAAATAAGATTACATCTACAGACGAGGTACAGAAGAAACTTAATATCCTATGGGACTTTGCGTCCAACAATCTGAAATACCGATCGTACGGAAAAAATAAGAAGTGTGCGTATGTCGTCTACGTTTCGATGACATAACTGCAAAAATAATGTTGGATTGAAATAACCATTAAATTAAACATCGTCCGTAAATTTTTAGCAAGGCTAGGTTGTGCGTTTTCTGTCCGTGCACAATTTAATTAACCGAGACAATAGGGAACTATCGAGTTCACACTGCATGCAGATGCAAAGCAGGTTGCATACAATTAGGCACAGTCTGGAAAATAACACGATACTCCTGCTTTGATATGATAATAGTACGAATACAGATTCAAGTCCTGTAAACATAAATATAATGGATTTCAGCCTCGTTGAATATTCACATACGAAGTCGTTGGCAGCAGCAAACTCTTTTCCTTATTTTTTAGTCACGCACGGAATATTTCATTTGCATATGTATATCATAACTAAAACCGAACAATGACTAGGAGTAACATGACTTCTGATGAAAAGTATTCTTCCAATATATCCATTGATTGACGAAGTTACACATTGCCACAAAATTGATTTAAAAAGAAATATCAATTCTGGCCAGCTGGGAAAGGTAACTTATTTTACTAATACGATTCATTTTCTACTTCTACGTAGTGTTAGCACGTTATCGTTAAGTTTGCATAAAATTATCTCGTGTCTACGGAACAATGCATCGCGATATGAATACGTTATCTAAGTTAGTCAGGGCAGGACAACTATGGCTTTCAAGATGTTACAGAAAATCACAAGAGAATGCGAATAGGTCAAGCTTGAATTTTTAACGATCCATCATCTCCAGGATGTCTATATAAGTACAGGGGAAAATTCGCTGCAACACGTTGCTCGTACTATTTTCCGACTAAACTAACTGAGACTGAGTGTGTTCGTCATGTCGTGTTCCATCGCATGGATTGCTATTTTGCTAGTATTGATCGTATCTGTTTGGTCACAGGTTAGACTTGTCACAGTATTCGTATTTAAAAATTTCAATTACACAAGTGTACATAATTGATACGATACTGGTTCGCAAACTTGCTGGAATATATATCATTTCCTTAAAACTGACTACGAGTTAACATTTATCGAGACCTTTATCGCATTCTTGTCTTAATATTCTTTTCTTTACCATGCAGGAACCAACTTCTGTATCGGAAAATGAAGACAAGATCGGTTCACCAAGATTGGTCTTCAATCTTTTCGAACCTCTAAGGAAGTCTTTTTGCAACAGTTTCTGCTCACAGTCAAACACTTTGCCGTATCTAATGAATTTGGTCTGCACTGCACAGTGTCCTGAATTATACCCAACTGGTTCAGCGATACTACAAAATATATCGACGCAGCAATTATTTTCGCCAACGATTCAAGTTTTAGTGCCATCAAATTCATCTTCACAGCTACCGTCATCATCATCGTCATCGTCGCAGGCATCACCGTCACCGTCATCGTCGCCGGCACCACCATCGTTATCGTCAACGTCGCCTGCACCATCATCGTCATCGTCATCGTCGCCAGCACCATAAACGTCATAAGTTCGAAATCACCTATACTCTATTTTATTTTATCTACTATCATTTTCAATACACGGTTTTGCACGATGTAGCATCTTTAATAATTATTAATGGAGTATTAATAATCGTTACTAACAAACTATATATCATAATGGGGAAGGTTGACTTTTCTTTCGGTAAAATAACAAATGGAATACATTTTTCGCTAACACGATTTTGTATGCAATTTGTTCGACTTTTGTATCATTGAATATACTGTTGTGTTCTTATCAGTAGATCTGTGCTTTGTACCAAGTCCTACACCTCTAACTTGGATGGCGCTACCGATATCGATATTTCTGCAGCACGTTAACAAAGATCTCTGCCTTACCGAACCCTCAGCATCGACTATCGGTCGATGTCGAGGATCGATTAATACATTTAAACGTTCGGTGATTACGTTTTCCTTTTATGAGTTAAGCGTGTTAAAGAATATGATACGACAAATGTAACGGTATTACATCTAAATTCGCTCAAACAAGAAAAGTTGCTCGAATTCGAAGATACGTTCATCCAACAACGATTATCAATCAATCATTTATATTTCCTTCACCAACGCGTTTACGGTGACAATTAACGAAGATCCGTTTACCGGCGCAATTAAAATTCCTTTTATTTGTAATTGGCACCGGTTTAAATTTAAATCGACCAAACGTACCGTTTGCATAATAAGGGGAAATACGGTCATTTCTGTTCTCGCACACAATTAGCATTGACACCGGCGGTGCATTACCGCCAAATATAAAGGCCTCTCTTTTATCAGAGCTGCATTATCCATTGTACAAAAGGATAGGGAAGGAAAGAGAGAGGGGTAGCGATGATGTATACGGGGAAACATACACTGAAAGGAGAAGAATTTTCCATGCTTTCGTTCGAGATTTATCGTCGTTTTACACACCCACGGCCACGACAACCCTCTAATTAATGGCCGCTACCTTTTACGGCGTTAATCTTCCAGTGTTCGATGTAATTCGGCCACAACGGGGCTCATTGTGCAGGCGTGTATGCAGAAAGTGAGAGGACACCACGCCACGGTCCTCGTAATGGCTTGGTCGCGATTACTTTCACAACGAGAGCAAGGTCTTATTTTTTTTCGCGCCCGGATGCGTTGTTACGGGCTCGTTTTCGTGGTCTCGACAAGGGGTGGTTTTTTTGAAGGCAATTCGACGAATCAACAGACTTTGGTGCAAGGACCGGTGATTTCAGACATGAAAACAGGAAACAGGAAACATGGAAGTAGGGAAACAATTGCTGGGAAACTTCGAAATTCAACTTTGTTCTCGTTAATTTATATGTGCCTTGTAAATACATGTAACATGTGTTACGCTTTAGTTATTAGTAGAATGCATGTAGTTTCTTGTTAGAGAAACTATTGTAGAATGTGCGCGTTTTAACAGAGAAAAGGGTAAGAGATAGAGATGACTAGTTTTCACATCGAAATCTTTGATTTTTTTAAACGGAATACCGACGATTTTGTCAGGGTTCTATCTGAAATTCAATTATGCTTTCGTCTCTTTTTAAATCATAAGATTTAACGAATATCGCGTAAACTTTTTGATCACTATCGACAGTATATTGAACAATGGATATAGCAGGATACAAACGATTCAGGATACACGAACCAGGCTCGCCTAGCGTGAATCACACGGCGAGCTATGCAAAAGAATCAGAGTTCCGGAAAGTCGTGGTCGTAGGTCCGAATTCATGCTAGTACCGCAACGATAGCTGTTTCAGGGTAGCCAATTGACGTAAAACCTTTTACAATGATCGATAAATGGTTTATTCCTGTTGAGAAAGTTAAATGAACGCGGAAGTATTGTTCTACAATTTTCACGTTCCTGAACATAAGGGTTCATATATTGTTATCGTTAAAAAATTATTATACTCGATTTTGAGAATCTACGATTGCCTATCTACAGTAGCGAACAGAAGTTTAAGACGACAGGACAATGTAAAACATAATTTTATGGCCCGCAAATATCGTTTATCTATTCATTTTTATTGTCATTATGGTAGAACACTATTTATTGATTAGCATAGAATACAAATTTAATTGTTAGTGTTATTTCTTAATAATTAATTTATTGATTTTCTTTGACCTTTTGATCTTAAACTTTTGTCCGCTATTGTACGTGTCAGCCATTAATTTTACAATTACAATTCTTCTTATTATTATTGTTGCATTTTGCACGAAGAAAAAGAAAACATTATTTAAACAAGCGAATTGAACGGATGTAATTTTATTCAGTTCAGTCGTTTTAGCTAGCAGCTGCAATATTTATGCTGTAAGATATGACACCACGGCCATTTAATTCAGTCTTATCTAGAATAGGTTACAGGGATACCTTCGATCCGTTGCTACGGAGCGTTCGAACCGAAGAACCTGATTGTCTCAGAGAAAAACGATCGCCGAGGTTCTATTTCGAGCGTAGGAAAATATTATCTCGCAGGCGAAGGCGGAATTTCATTTCAGTTGTCGCAATCTTCTGCCGGCAGAAGTCGAGGACACGTTTGAAGGTAAGCATCGGCCACGGGAACGAAACGAGTCTCCGACGAACCAGAACCCAATCCTGGCTCCTCAAATTCCGATCCACTTTTTCTAGTTCTAGATCATACACGGTGATAGTTTCCTCGATCTTTGTTCCTCCTCAACATGGAAGTAACCATTTCGTCGTTCAACATTTCTTCAACGCATGATACGGTTATTGTGAGTTGAAAGGAACTGCTTATGCATTCTTATAACTACGATTTTCTACTGTTTCACTTGGTGATTATTCTAACCGAGTTATCTTCGAGCTTTATCTTCAATTTGTAGGATAACGCTTTAACAATAGCATACGATAGCGCAAAAATTGGCTATGGTGTAAACACCATCGTGCGATTGCGTTGCCACAAAATCATCATATTTGTGGCAATCATTAACTTGTATTTTTCCATGCACAGCAATCAATTACAATTCTTATTATCGTGGCTGATCTAGGATTCAGGAATAAACCATTAAAATTATGCCTGTATTTTATAACACGTAAAAATCCTGCCTCTTTTACGCAACAGCTCTGTAACAAAAATTCTAACCAACACCCTCTATCCTCGTTTAAATGCCATTTCTAATCTCTACCATCGCTCGAAGTCCGCTTCTGGCTGTTGCCCCGGGAGCAAATTAAACAAAATCACGATTAAAAGTGCTAGGAAAAAGTGAGCATGAGAATCATAGCTCGGGCAGCAGTAGTCAATCAAACGGCATGGGAAACGCTGGCACCGGTGACTACTACTCAGTCAGTTCGGAAGAAAACTAGGTCAGAATACGCAACGCAACGTGTACTAAAATTCCCTTCTCTCTGTCATGGACCTTCCGACTGCTCTCCCGTTAGCGTTCAGCCCGATTCCAAGCTCTGCCTTCGGTCTCGTTTCGAATATCGTGCACGCAGTTTCCCAGGACCCGTGCCGCTACACGAGATAGATGAGCAATGTACAAAACAGTGAAACGTCCATTATCCGAATTAATTAGGGGACAAATCCTTTTGAGTAAACAGTTCGTTGGATAATCGGTTTGTAAGAAACAAATCTTTTATTATGCCATAAAGCAAACAGAAACTAAACGATTTTCACACATGGATGCTTTTCACGTGAAATAGTAAATATCTAATAAAACAAACACGGTATAAAGATAAATTAGGCACATATACGCATGAGTGATTCAGCCTGTACACGGATAATTGATCGTTCGAATAACTAAAATTTTCATAATCGACGTTCTGCTGTAAAAGAATTGTCCTACTATGTTTGGACTTGGACATGATTGAATTTGAACATTTGTGGAAATCCAGTTGAAGCTTTATCCACAGCTTTTCATTTATTTGTCCACGTAGCACAACCTTCTGTTGACTGTACCATTCGTCTTGGTACACTTTGTATGTGCACGCGCACGCGCCAAATGCTCTGGCTTCAAAACTCGCGTGTATACGTATGCACATTTCCGAGAGACAAACGAGCTATTTACATTTACATCGTTCGATGCACCGATAAATCCGATGCGATCCACCTTTTTGAATTTGCCTCTCTTTCTTTACCCTCGACTGTTATTCTTCGAGGAGACACCGCGAGAAGGAGAAAGCTTCTGTGGAACAATGGTCAATACCGTGCGCGAAAGTAATCCTGATACGAGACCGGTTTGAAGAAAACTTGGCAAATTACCGGCTATAAATAAACAACTGCTGAGCCTATGAAGTCGTGGACCTAACTCTACGAGAATTGCCGTCTTTCCTCAATTTTTCGTTGTATTTCGATATGGAAAGTTCGCAAGCTTGGACAAATTCTTGTTAACGTTCATCGACGAAGCACCCTTTCAGAACATCGAAATACTTAAATTCATTGAAGGTAACAATTGGTACTTCGACGAAAGTATACTCATTAGATACGATCACACAGATCTTTTATAAAGAGCCGGAAAAAGGGAGACAGTGTTTCGATGACAGCGTACGGAACACTAAATTCCAGCTTTTGTCACAAAGGCGTTATTAGGCCACTCAGAGGCAACAAGTTTGTCGATCGCTCCGAGTGGCAGGTGAGAAGGTTTTTATAATGAAGTCACAGCAACGTTTTCGCACTCAAATCAGTGACGTCATGCGTGTACAGAAAAGGAACAGGTATCTGGCTAAATAGCCGCAATGAAAACGAATCGACGCTTTTATGATCGTGTGCAGGAATAACTTTGACGTTTACATGGTGCCAAAATTTGAACGAAAAAATTCGTTTCATGTCCGCGAGTTTAGCGAGTCGAATGTTGTTTTAGAAAACAAAATGTTTAGAGAAATTTAACGGGGATAAAAATATTTCTTAATGGGCTGAGTGAAGAACGAAGGATCGTATCAAGAAAATGATCAGAGAAGGGATCGTTACAAAAGGTTCACACCTTTGCCGAAACAGGAAAATAGTGTTGCAAACGTTCAACGAACACGGCCACTTTCTTTTCCTCGATTTGCATAAAATAATACGTTTCGCACCACTCTTGGCAAATTATACGCTCGACCTGTAATCGGCGCGGCAATTAACTTAATGTCGAATCAATTACAGAGGACTGTGATCCCACAAGAAAGCAAATATTGTTTCCACTCCGTCGCCATAACTTACTCTCACGTAATCGGCAATTATTATATCCGCCAACTGTACACACCTATCGACACCACTTTTATTCGTACTAGTCAACACTATAATTTCCACGCATCGCAAAAGGAAATTCATAACCGATGCATTGTAATTAAAATTTATACAGCTCACAAAAATCAAATGTATAACTCAATAACAACGACAATAATAATTCCTAACTAAATCATTCAGAGTTCCTCTCTTCTGACACACTTTTACAATAAAATCAGTCTTACTCTACCAATTTTCAATTGACCCGAACTTTACCAAACTGTTGAAGATCAATGAATGTTTATATAATTGCGGCATCTATGATGGCCCTGTGACATTAGGACTATCGTGTTATTTTTCATACATTGTATGTAATGTATTTATGTTATGTTTTCTTTGTTATTATTGCCTTTTGTCACCGTTTCTTGTACTTCGTTTTGTGTGGTTCGTCTTCAAGCATTTGTATTAAATACATTTCGTATTTATTACTGGAATTCACCACTGCCCATTTAATATTCCATCGCAAACAACCAATCGATCGAAATCATAAAAAAAGTCCAGCGACAAATCCTCCGATCGAGGATGCACGATCGGATCTATGTACGAGTGGCCGCGTGTTCCGGGCCACCCTATTATTCTCGTCGCGGACCACTGTGAAAGGGAACGCGATCACGAGGCCGGCGAAAAGAAAGATCGCTCCGCTCCGGCGAACTAGATCGATCCACAGCGTGTCTACGACCTCTCCTAGCAGCGTCGCTCTTATACATGCGCAACGTGTGCAACGCTTGCCCGTTGCACCTGTAGGTGCGCACGAGTGTCAGGGAAAACACGATTCTCCCGTGGAAGCGGGATCTCTCACACAGGCCTTGCATCTCGATGCAAGATTGCGCAGGAACGCATGTGACTTAGCATCATGTGACTTAGAGAGAAAGTCGATCCGCCATGGCGGCGGCGGCGGCGGCGTAGCACGAGCTAGAATGCGCCTCTTCGAAAGAGGCGATCAGGGTCGGTCATCCGACACGCTCCGTCACATTCGACGGACAGGCTTACGAGCCGATCGAGTGTACACGTCGAATTAGGGGAAATCGGCATCCGATGGATTGCCGATGATCGTGACTTGCGGGGCCGAGCTGTTGCCTGAGAAACGGCGATCGGTAGATTTATTAGACCGGCCGGAAAGCTTCGTGCCGTTTTTTCATGCCGATCCTACGAAATTATAGAGGGTAGTGCTCGACGAAGCGGCGTTTAATGGTTCGTTCGCGTTTACTTGAAACGCCGGTAAAATAAGGAGAAAACATTGTATACGATCAAGATGTCTGTTATCGGATTTGGGTAGGACTTGAAATTTCCGCGATTCTAGTGTTAATTCGTTCGGAACGGTGCGGAAATACGTGAAACATTGGCTAGCAACTTGGCACTGTTGAAAGTAGCGTTTAAACTGTGAATAATGTACACGTACAGCGTAACGATTATTTCGAAAGGAAATGGATCGTTTGAGACTAACAACGATTCCTGCGATAGATACTGTCGCCATCGAAAGCGCCTAACTTCCAGTCCAACGCAGTGTCTCTGAGCTCCAGCGAGGAACGCGTGTGTACGGCGGAAATAATTTTCTCCGAAGTCACGTGGACGCCAGAAAATCTCCCGTGCGACGTCTATCGCCTTCCCACGGACCAGGAAGAACCGTCAGGTGAAATGTTTAGCGTTCGAGGCAGATACTCGATCAAAGAACAAACACACGTCGTTACGTAAAACGTTATTATAAATATTACGCAACCGGCCCGGAAATTATCGATAAATCACACAGAAATGATCGCGTAAAAATTAGACGCGTAATTAGCACAGAAAATGTAGCGTGAAACCGAGCCTAGCCGTGCCCAGGCAGATTCCTTTCCTCTCTTTGCATCGCTCGATCGACCACTCGGCCAACGGATCCTTTCCCTTTTTCTTCACCGCTTCCTGCCGACCCATCTTTCACGTTCGCTCGAATTAAACGTCCGCAAGCCCGTTCACACGTGTTAAACGTTCGTTTTCGTGGAACGTGACCGTTACCTGTTTTACGTAACAGATCTCGATCGTTCTTTTTTCCTGATCGATGGAATCGGTTGAATCGCGGTCGCCTTCCGTTTGGCTGGGAAATTTGCAAGGATACAGCGGCGGATACAGAAAGCAACGGGGACGATCGTTTAACGGTAACGAAATCTAAAAGTATTGCGTGATAATCTGAAGAACTTGTTAGGTATACACTTAACACTTGGCCAATCGAATGGGGTTCTAATTATTTATATTTACAAATTAAATTTTATTAACAAATTCTATTTACTTTTGTCATTACGTGGTCTTGAGCTAGAGTTGAATTTATTAAAAATTGTACTTCGGGAAAGCAGAAAATGTATCTGATGAACTGTGAACAATGCTAGTTCAAGACAAAAAAATGGGAGATCTCCTTATTCGGTCGATTAAGTGTTAAGCTGTCGTCCAAGTGCGTTTGTCAAACTGTTCGCGATTTGCGAGTTTATCAGGTGTGCTTGCTAGTGTAAATTTAATTATTTAAGCAATGGTATCATACAGAAATATTGACACATAAATTACAAGCAGATTTTATATCTCATAAAGTAAGGTGCAGAAACGTATGCGATCTGACACTTTGCAAGGACACGAAACGATCTTCATTTAAAGATTGGTAAAGTGGATCGAAAAGTATGAGATATGTATTGTACGTATTATCAGCGAGGGGTAAAGTTTAAGCAACGTTTTCATCAATACTAACGCAAGCACATGGGAAGAAGGAATCGTATAAGGAAGATTACAAATCGACTTAGGTTCATCATGGAGCCTAGTTTTCATGCCGCCAATACGCGAAACAACCGCTTCCGACTCAATCTTAACTGACACTGTAGTTATTGTGGATCGCGGCATTGCACAATGAACTATGTTATTATGATTAATGAGCTACAACTCTGTTAATACTTTGTCTGCTCGCCGATCGGCAATGTATACACTGGCCGGGCAAAGTATAATGCGTATCTTACTTCATAGTTTGTAGGATGAATTTCAACGGTGTAAACGTTGCTTAGACAGTGATGGTTTGCTGGAGAACAGTGACAATTGTACAAATGAAGCCTCTTTTGCTCGTCCAGTTAGCAATCTCGCAATTTATGCTCCATTTATACTATCGACGAGCCTAACATACATCGAAAGCCACCACTACACCAATGGAACACGTATCGATGATTTTTTGACATTGTTTCCTAATATGTGTAATATTTAATGACCTTGAATGAACCTTTAAACAATTATTTTCAAGCACGATATCGCCTAGCATTAATTAATTAACCTTCGATAACTCGACTTTTTAAAATTTGGTTTAATTTTTTGTAGTTAATTCGTTTTTTTCTTTTTTTTTCTATTCTACGACGTTACTCTTCCCAACGTTGCGTCATGAATAATTTATGCTAGAACAAGTTTACGCGAACATTACACAGTCTCGAGACGATTCTTGTTGAAGTTGTCGCAAAAAGAGCGACAACTAGTCGGGTCGCTTTGCTTAACTTGGCCGGTTTTTTTCTCGCTGAAATTATAACCGTCCACGCGATACGTGACAGTGAAGAATATCGTACGTCGCTGATTGCTCAAAATGAATACAAAAATGACCAAATTAAGAATAATGAAGCGGTCGCGCGAAACCGTGGGCTATATCTTTTTTTCGTTAATACGCCGGCCAACTTTCACTCAACCGGATTACCAAGAATCCTTGCGACGCCATACGTCAACCAATCTGTCAACACATCTTATCGTCGTTCGTCACGTTTATCATCGCATATCAGAATATAAACGAACGTACTTCCATGCAATTCTTTTCTTTTCATAAATCACGCGCACCGAGTCTATCGAAACTTATTTCCCACGAAACTAATCGATCATTTCATAAAGATGAAGTTTAATGAATTAGAAATTAATTTCTATTTAATTATACTTCGAAATAAATCGCGATAAAAATAATTATTTGAGAGTAAAAACTGGTATCTATATAAAAATAATATCTGTATGCTGTTGCTCTATTAATACGTAAATTATTCTAAAACACTAGCATCGAGAATCAATTTTTAACGAAGTTGACCACGGCAATGTTATGACCTACCAAGCATAATAATTAATTTCTTAAGCGAGACTTTCGGTAAAAGAAATATGATAATTTAAGTGTGTACGCAACTTTTCAAAAACAAACGAATCAATGAACATCGAAACCGTCACGCGATCCAACCAGAGACGTGTCAAGGTCCCGTTGCGTTGGTCCACACCCATTGACAACGGGAGACTGCGTTTCAAAGTGCGGTATACCGCGTATAGGTTTCGCCGGAAAAAGAGAAAAATACAACGCGTCAGAGAACTGCGAACGAGTTAAACCGCAGAAGGCTGATGGCTCGATTCGGGTCAAAATCGTGGAGAATGCCAAGGTTCCAACCCTTTCCCTCCTACGTACGGATATACCGATAAGAGACATTTCGTTTTCTACAAATATTATCATCGCATACAATTTGCACGTGATCGAATTTCGTGCGAATCGACATTTCGCAACGGGTGGGCGTACCACGGTCAGCAAAAGAATGGAGTACGATTCGTCAGGGTGAACCACTTAATTATTTTCACGGCATCACCTGATTGTTGTCACGCATCGTTCTACGGGCGATGTTTCCCTTAGACTCTTAAAAACGAAGATTTTAAAGTGTGCAGCGAGTCTTTCGCGAGTGAGAGATATTGTATATCGTCGTAGGTTGCAGGTTATTTTTTGTTTTATTACGATATCGGTGAATATTCGGTGTAAACGTACGTCCTAAGACTACCCTTTTTGTTCAGGGAAGAATTCGAGGCTTTTATAAACTTTAAAATGGAGAGCTGGGGGTTATTTTGTGTTAATGATCAGTAAGACGTAAAGTGTTACGGACATGGTTCGGAAATGACTCAGGAGGTTGAGCAGGTAGCCTTAACTTAAGATAATACTATGCGTTGGCATGCAACAGAGACAGAAATTACTTCCACGATTACCGACTCGATTCACAAAATCGATCATTTCCAATCGCGTTCTACTCGGGTACGAACTAAAAATTCCTACCCAACCAAAGCTTAAACTCAACGTTTCCATTCTCAATCTTGAACTTGCTTAAACGCTTTCATTCGTGACATTCCCTTCAAAGAAACCGAATTCTAACCCAATCGAGGCTTAAATTCAACGTTTCCATTCTTAATCTTGAACTTGCTTAAATGCTTTCATCCGTGACATTCCCTTCAAAGAAACCGAATTCCAACCCAATCGAAGCTTAAATTCAACGTTTCCATTCTCAATCTTGAACTTGCTTAAACGTTTCCATCCTTGACCCTGTTACATCTAACGTTCCCTCCAAAGAAACCGA